>LR746277.1:567500-930000 GCA_902729315.2 Spirodela intermedia | reverse complement strand
GGACCCTCTATGAACAAGCTTTGTTTAAATACCTCAGTTTTCACCATGTTGTTTAGTAGTCTTGAAGCTCTATTGAGCTCTACATGGATACCCAATGAACACGTCCATCCTCCTTTGAAACTATAGTTCTAAGCTGAATTTAATATTGTAACCTCACAATTGTGACATTATTATGATATTTTTAGATAACACTTAAGAAAATTTAAATCCAAAAAAGTTGAAATTACAAAACTGAAATGCTAAAAAGTTTAATCAAAATACCAGAAAAAGACAATTCTTCTTCATTGGTTAAAAATTAGTATAAAAATGATTAGGGTTACCAGTGATCTCTCTCACTCATTAGATATAAAATATAAATATGTTCACATAATATTCATGTAGAAATGGATAGATACATAAGCACACATATCTCTCTCTCTCTACCTCCATCTCATCTTTGTATGCATCCCTCCAACTCTCTAGTTCAGATCTGGAGAAAGACAAAAGTTGATGAAACTAGTAAAGTTCCTTTTATAGTTGTACAATTTATCGCAATGAGACAGAGTAGATAAACTCTAGTTGAGTATATGTGTATAGTTAGTACTAGGAATGAGTAGGATGGCTGAAATCTTGCCCAATTATAATTGAGCTCTATGAAAATTTGTTGAGGGGAATGGAGTGGGGTGGCAGCAACTTGTAATGAATGATATATGTATTAGAGTTTTACTATTGACTAGTTCAAAAAAACTAAGATGATCACACAAAATCAAAAGAAGAAATAAATTTTAAACTAGCTAGATTTGCTTCTATGTAGTCATCAATAAAAATGTGATTTTTAACCTTAATGCATTGATTTTCAAATGTGGCATAAAGGTCCTTCTTATGAAAAACATGCCTTAACCACTATCAAGTGTGGCATAAAGGTCCAACCTACCAATCTTTAGTTAGCCAAGGATTCAGTCATCTTTTGTTCTTCTTTGAAATTGTGTAATAGTAATATTTATAAGAAAAATTGAGTGTATTATTTATTGTAGAAGAGATAAGTAATAAAAATATACAATGTGGGTACACTTTTGAATGATTTTCAAATAAGTTGGATATATTTAGACGAGACATTAAACTAATTCGAATGCATTTATATATGTCCAAATAAACAAGGTAATGGATGATATTTTCTTAGAGTTAATCTTAATGGGTTTTACTTTCAAGTAGTTGCAGAGAGGATATATATGTAGATATGAGATTCCAATAATGTTGACTATTTAAACTATATGATCTAATTTTTAATCTTTCACATGTATCTTTCCTAGAAATAATTTCTTAGAATATGGTTTCAAAAGATTTGACTTGAAAGATATGTTTTTAATCACATGAATCTTAGATTATAATGGTAACTATTTTTTTGTGCTCACTTAATGTGATATGGGGAGTGACATTTGTATTGGTAAGGTGCAATAAATGTCAAGTGTATCCACAATGTAGAAGGTATTTGATTGTTGGAACTTCGATGGTAGATGTTGATAGGTCAATAGATCTTCCTCCACACTCCAACAATATGAGGCATTGTCAGTGTGCAAGTTGACTTGCCCACATCACATTTTATGAAATATTCATTAGCCTTTTATAAAACCTTAATGAATAACATATTTTCTTTGTTGGATTTAAGACTGAAATCACATTTAAATACATTATATATTATTTAAAATAACATTAAAATAATCATACATCAATTTGAAATTAAGTCACTATTTTGATGAATTTACCAAGCTATCATATTTTTTTTTCATGATTTCTGCATTTTCTATTCGATCTCAATTGAGTTTTTCATGGGAACTATTAAGAAAACTATGAAACTGTATCGAGAAATATGCTAAAAGTTAGTTCTCAAGAGAGAGTTGGGCCTACAAGTCATGTAGAGATACATAGGGGCCTAAAAGAGCAATCATTTACAAAGGTTGGAAATAGCCTAATCAAGTACTATGGGGCTATTATATTGTCTTTATTTACTAAAAAGATTCAAACTTTCAACCCCATTGACTTTAAGTCAAAAAGCTCCCAACCCCATCTTGTCATCAAATCCATTGTAGACTTAGGACAGTGAGAAGTCACTTACACTCACTTTGTATTTGTAGTTGCTCCCCAAATGAAAATGTGAGCCATCTCATGTGTACTCATGGTTATGCCCACCCTTGGGAGGTTCCCACAATGCTAGTGGAGCTTTGATGACATCACCACTTAAAACCCTTTGGGCCAATTGTGCTTGAAAGGTAAAAGGGCCAGGCCTATTTCTCACATCAAGGCTTGATCCTATGAGCCTTTTAATAATACAAAATATTATTACATAAATATGTATATAAATAAAAGTTTTTGACCAAAGTTTTCCTCATTTTTGTGATGAATTTGATTTTTGATAATAACATAAGTATTAGTTTTCATATAAAGCCTACCCTCCATGGGGAGAGAGAGTGAGAGGAATGCCATAGAGTATTGAAATATTTATGATTTTAATTTATGTAGAAAAAGTTACGGGATGAGAATTTTCCAAATGACTGGTGAAATTATTTATACAACGAAAGTTTTTCTCTTTTTTGTGATGAATTAAATCTCTAATAATGAACACGCCATTGGGTAGAGAGAGAGAGAGAGAGAGAGAGAGAGAGATGAGCATTCACTAATTGGCGTCTATGTAACTCAAATTATTCCTGCAGCTAAAGTTTTTCTTTTCCGTATAAAATATTAACCCTCCATGAGAGAGTGAGAGAGAGTAGCCCATAGTAAGATACGGAGTCGGTAACACAATCGCCGCTGAGGCTCAGGCAGCCGGAGTGGTCCTCCCAGGATCTTAACTTCGAGATTGGGTCACCGCTTTACACCTTCCCTATCTGATCTCACTTCCCCATTATTATAATTCTAATTCTAATTATAATTATATCCTCCCCCAACCGCCCACACGCCATTACGCACGCGGTCCCTCCCTCATCGCCACCTTTAAAAAGTCTCTCCCTGCCGGTGACATCACTCCGGCGCCGGCCGCTTTCTCTCTCTATCTCTGGCCTCCTCTCCGCCTCCGACCTTGCTGGAAGAAGACTATCGACCTCGCTGGCGACGCCGCCCGCCGCATCTGGCAGCAGGAGAGAGCGCCGCCAGTCCCATTCGGAAACCCTAGCTCCTCCCCTGACAACTGGAGCTCCGGCCGTTCATTACCGTAGCAGACGCTGTGCAACACTTCGGTATTTGGGAAGCGGAATCCATGGAGGAGCAGGTCTCGGGGCCGCCTCGTCTCGGAAGAAGTCGCGGTGAAGGTCTGTAGGGCGGCTTCGTACTTGACCATTATAGCTCGGCTAGGGGAGGGTTAGGGCATACGAGTCGAGGAAGTGAGGGAGGGTGTCTGTGGACGCGGCGCTGGCGGGGTTTTCTTGGTCGGGCGGTGGATTTTGGATCTAATAATGGACGCGCGGGATTCGTCCTCGGCTGCGGCGGCATCTGTGGCGGTAGCCTCGCCAAGGCATGGGCAGATGGATGACGATGGGGCGGCACTGACTGTGACTTGTGGGCTTGCAAAGGATGCTGCGTCGCTGTTTCAGAGTGGACACTATGCGGAGTGCGTCGAGGTACTGAACCAGATACTGCAGAAGAAAGAGGACGATCCTAAGGTGCAGATACTAGTCCTCCCTTCTCTCGAAATTTCTGTTTCCCGACATCGAGTTTGCCCGTCCAGCTGACAGCTTTAAGGACTAAGCTGTGTTGTTGACTTGTGTTCTATCTTATTGTCTGATTTTAATTGAACTTATTTTAGTTGTTGTCTTTCGGCGTTCGTCGGTTTTTGGCCTCTTTTAAGTGTGCTTTTGACTAAAAAATAAACAATGGAATGGAAAGGTAAGAAATCCTGACGTTGGTGTTTCAAGTGACCAATTTACCTTGAGTTTTTTTTCTCGTGAGACAATCTTATTGGGGCTAGAAAATAAACTTTTTTTGGCCTTATTTTGCTCACTTTCAGTGAATAATTTCTTATGCTTGTTCCTTGTATCCTTTCTGCCTTTCTCTGTGCTTAACCGTGGATGCTACTATTTCAGGTTCTCCATAATACTGCAATTGCGGAGTACTTCCGTGATGGGTGTCCTGACCCTAGAGCTCTGCTTGATGTGCTTAGAAGAGTCAAGGTAAATAACTTTACTGGACTGATTTATTTTATGCTTTTCCTAGTTTAATCAGCCTTGAAATTATGCTTAGCAATGTCCTTATTTTGTTGAAACTTATTTTATCTTGATTTCCTTCTGGAAGCTCTGATTCAACAAATTCATGCTCGAGTGTTTGTTTAGTCGGTGCTATTGTAGATCTCCTCTCTGGACATGATTCGTCAAAGCAGCAAGTTTACAGTTTCTCTGGATAATGATCTCACTATTTGTGATTAGGCATGAAAATCTTCTTTTTCTTTTACATAAGGGAGATAGTTTGTACCAAAGACCGGATTTTCCCTTCTACCATTTTGAACTCTTTAAAATTTTTAAAGGGTAGTGCCTTGGGCCCCTTTTTTTTGAATTTGGGTAGTGCCACACGCATTAAATATAAAAAAAATGAAAAGATGAATATGGAAGCGCTGAAATTAATTAGCTGACAGTACAAAGGCCCAAAGTCCATTTGATCCTTCAGTACAAAGGGCCCAAAGTTTAGTATGCAAGATTACCAGACAGACTCTTTGACTCTTCTTTCAGTATTCGTTTTAAAAGCCAGCCACTTCACAGCTCCTCGTAGTTCTAGGATGTGTAATCCAGTGCCCAGCTTGTAGAAACATGAGCAACTTCTCAAAGGAGTAGCATCCAAGAACTTGGTGATCAAACGATCCTTTTTCCCATACCGGCTGCAGTAAACTCCAACATTATCCATATAAAGTGTGTAAGCTCCAATGTGAAACCATGCATGTTTAGATCTTCACTTTGAAAGGAGAAGTTTATTCCTAAAAAGAAGAGACCATATGATGACATGACGTATCATCTGAGAGAAGATTACATGTGTACATTTGACTAAACACCATTTTAATAGTCAAACCTTCAACTTGCTACTTCTTTGAAGAGTTCCGGTATCAACATGATCACAGATTACTTCTCATCTTCTGTTGCCAAAAAGTAATATATCATATGATTAAACCATAGATGAGAAAAATGAAGGAACTGTGGGGTCATTTCTCTGTTCATCAGGAGATTCTATTCACATATGACGTCAGAAACAAAAAGAAGTTCATGAGTTAATGTCAATCATAAAAGAACCACAAGTATGTCGGGCATAATTGACATTACACGAATAAGCTCTAGTGTCCTTTTTTGAGCAGTAAGCATTAAGATCTTGTAGGATAAGATCCAGTTACCCCATCAAGAAATGCAGTGATACCATGTTTTTATTCCATTTAAGAAATAGGCTTCCATATAAATGGACAATTGTCAAAGTCATGTGTTGTTGTTAGTTTCTTCAGTGCTCCGCAAATCGTAAAGCAACGCCTTCATGTTTAGGTATCCTGGTCACCCAGGGCGTGTAGACACGTACTACTTTCATCTAGAGAATTATAACCGATATTAAAGTTAAAATATTTTTAATTTACATAAGGAATATATCACGTGAGAGAAAAAATATTTATGAGAAGTATTATGCTTGTGTGTTGCTATTATTGACTCATATGTATTAATTTAACTGTGAATTATTATAGATATTATTTTAGAAAGGTATTGCCTAAGGAACTTAAATCCTGTTGCCTAGGTGGTAGGCTGTGGGATATCAGTTGGTCATCTTATAAACCTTCATGTTATGCGTATTTTATTGGTGGCATTTTATTTTTATTTGTGAATCTATTCAGCATTTCATGTGTCTGATGTTACTGTTTTCTGTTGTGCATTCAGTTCTTTCTTTCATGCAAGTTTTGTATCAATAAGATTGTTTTTGATATCTTCAATTTTCTTTTTTGATTCTTATCATATAAATATTACAGACGAAAAGTGAAGAGCTTGCACGTGCATCCATGGAGGAATTGGAAGTTTCTGGCATTGTAACTTCACCACCTAAAGGGAATATTGACGCACTAAATCAGATGCCTTCAAATAGTGCTACTGTTTCATATGCAGATGAAATAGACACTTCGATAGTGACACTTAACACTGTAGGTCACCAATCTTTATTAAGTTCCACTGCTGTGATTCTATTTTAAAATTTTTCTGTTGTCAAATTTACGTAGACTATATTTTATTCAGGCCATTATCCTTTTCCATCTTCATGAGTATCCACGTGCCTTATCATTGTTGGAGCCACTCTATCAAAAATTACATCCTTTAGATGAGGTACTTACTATCTAAACTATATGAAAACATTTGTTTCTCTTTGGTCGACAGCCTGATTGGAATTCTATTTATTCATTTTCAGACAACAGCACTACATGTTTGCCTTCTACTAATAGATGCTGCATTAGCTTCCAATAATGCTTCTGGAGCTGGAGTAAGTTGACATATATATTCTTGGGATTCTCGCTTTTAATTTGACCTGTACTGTTTTTGAACTAAATTCCATTGTTTGTTTTGCTTTTTCGTTGGACTCAAAATGCAAAGTCTTATCGGGTAGGGCATGCATAGAAAACAAAATATGGTTTGTCTGTGTATACATTACTAGGTTTTCAACAATAAGAGTGCCCTTTTGTGAAACAGTTGAATACATATGCCCTGTGTAAGCCATATAAAGTTGAGCATTTGGTTTCTGTGTGAACTGGAACTTTCCACCTATCAAACTTGATATTGGCTTCTTGATGAGTGGAAAAAAGTGCCCGTCAGCGTGGGGATAACTTTAAGTACGGTGATCTGAGATTTAGTTCTATACTATAGTTTCCAAGGCACTCACGTGCCAGTGCTTAGGCATAGGTGGTTTAGTTCCATTTGCATGCCAGATATTTACTTGCCCACCTTTTGAGACGTGGTCTAGACGGTTAATGTAAATCATGACTTGGTCCACTCCATTGTGCCTGCTGATTTTATTGTCTCTTCCGGGTGCTGGTGGAAGTTCAGTTTATGTAAATCATAAAACCGAAAAATATCAATTTATCCTTTCTCCCATTCCGCTTGGTGTCATCCACACCTATCAACTCCTTGCACTATGCTTGTTCTTTCCTTGGAACGACTATCTATTGGTTGACTCTACTAATCATCCGTTTACATCTTCTCATTGCTCAACATCAAGATTGTTTTAAAACCATCACGAAGGTAGCCATTTTTCACCTTTCTGACCATCGCTGGTGTCAGGCCTTCTTTTCCTTTTTCCTTCAGAAAGAGAAGCCGAGACAGGCAAATTATTTGATATCAATACATCCACGAAAATGAGAAAAATCTAAAGTAGAGGAAGTGGAAGTACAAAATGTTTCTTGGAAAAAAAACATAGAAGTGACAAAGTAAATAAATACATCAATACTTTTAGTACATGAAAAATTAAACTAGAACTATGGTTCTATAATGTTTCATAGATTAGTAGAAAATGATAAATGAAACTTAGTTGAATGCTTGTACTGTTTAATATATTATCATCGATTAGGTCCGGAGAGCTCAGTTGTTTTCGTCCCCTGTTCTCTGAAATGATTAAGCTCTTCCTGGATACCTGTTTTCTGAAATAGAGCATGCCTTGGGTTCCTCAATCACCTCTGCCCTTTTCTTTTCATGTCTTCTCCTTTCGGTTCCGAGATGAATATCAACTGCTTCCTCTACTGGCTGCATGCTCAATCATTTTGCTATGAAATTATTACGTTGTGATTCTTTTTCGTTGAACTCTTATGACTGGCTTCAAGATTGGCTGATGTCTTGTTTGCCCGAGAACCTAGAAATTGTAAAATAACTGTGATATATTGTACCGACTTAGGTGAGTTTTGGGTAGCACGAGTCTTGATAAAATTGCCCATCTTTGCTGCAGTTGACTGATCTTCTGTTGGACTTAGTGCTAGAATTTTCTTTTGCTTCTATTAATTCCAAAATTGCTTACGAGATGGCCTGTAGAATGATACCAGGAGTTCCGGTCCATTGAGAGTTGATTTAATTCAGAGTTCAACCCCAGTTTTCTAATGATTTTAAGATGATTGCCAATAGGTGATGAATTATTATGAATTTATGAAACCGCTCTTCTATGCTCGTCAGGGAGTTTCAATGAAAAAGGGACCTAGTATTAGTGTAAGGTTTGGACTTGGCTATTCACAGAATCTCCACAGCTGTCTATAAAGTTTCAACTTTTATCTCAAGCTGTCCTATGCATTATGCAACGCATGGCAAGCTGTGGAGAAATTCCGAATTTAAGAAATGCCTTCCAGTAAGCTTCTCCTGATCTTGAGCATGACCATGATCAGCATCAGTTACCACCGAAGTTTGATCTACCGCTGCATCTGTAATGGAAAGAGAAGAATAGGCTGTGAGTAATTGTATTATGGCTTGGGGAGGGGTAGGAGAGAAACAATAGAGGGAAGTTATAAGCAAAGCTTTGTTCTTGTCTCGTTAGTATAAATGGCTGGTCTACTTCTGATTTCCGATTTTTTATCCAAAGCAATGTCGGGGTATTTAGTAGACCTTTTCATTTTGGTGATGGCTGATTGATCCATGTCTACGAAATGGACAAAGGATTCGAAGTTTGGTGTAGATATGGTGTTTTTCAGACAGAACACTAATCTTCTTTACTTTGTAGGACATCATAGGATACTCACGAGCCAGTGAGAGATATTAACAGTAAATATATTGAAAGAAAGGCAGCTCCTATGATTAAGAAATAATTTAACTTTCAGAATTTTGCCAGATGGTACTCTACTTGGCTTAGTTACATGTAAGAGATTGATGGATGCAGATGACAATGAGTTAGTGGCGAAAAGTTAAAGTTTGATCCGCCTACCGTTTCATTTCGGGTAGAGGGACAAGCTATCATGTTGGTGATTATATGTGGACCTGACTCTTTTGAAGATTTTGATGTGAATTAATTCACACAGGAGATGACCCACATGTCCAGTTCGCTCTCTGTTTGCATGATGTGAGAACCTCTTATAACTTTTATAGGGAATATTTGTTAGATCATGCATTTCTTGGATGTCCATTCTTCTTTAAAGATTTGATGTATGAATCTGCGTTAATAAAGCACAATAGTAGAGAAGCTTCTGGGCTGTTGGCATTGATGACAGATACTTAAAGCGGTTCAATAAGTTTAGTGGCTTACCTCACTCGCTCGTCATTTGGAACAAAAGGAATAGGTGATTTTTTTTAGCGCGAGACGGATGGTAGTCATTTCTGTTATCTAGAGCGAGAGGCTAGGTAATGTTTTTGTAACAAGTGCATGCTCCACACTGCCCTGATGAAGATTGTAAATGTTGTACTCTACTTTACAAAGAACAAGAACGCTGTTATCCTGTGACAACTGGTCTGTGATCTCGCTTGATGATCGAGAAAGAAAGGCTCATGAAAATGCTAGCGTTTAAGCAATGTATTGTTGACCTGTATACAAGTCTTGTAGGTCTGGAAATTGACTGTACTGCCTAAGTATTTTGGTTTTTGCTTTTATTTTTTGAAAACCTGAAAGAGTGAAGGATTTATTTTATTTTTTTTCCTTGAATTTTCCGTTTCTGAGGAAGCAACTGTTTTTCCGTCCGTAGTGAGATTCATATTACCACACACAATACCCATTATCATTGTGCAAGTTGGAAATTTTGTGATGTCGTTTTGTATTTTTAAAAACATTTGCTCCGAAATCAGAATGTTTTCAACTCTCTGACTCATTAGTATTTTGCCTCTACTCTTTTCCCCATGCCAGGACGTAATTCAGTATATGGAGAAATCATTTGGTGATGGGTATGTGGTAAATCAAGGCGACAATGGAAACATTGTTCAACAGCAGGCTTCAAGCCAGGCAGCATTAAAAATTACCTCTACATCAAGTGCTTTAGCTGTACCTGATAATGTTAGTTCAGATTCAAGAGTTTCTGAAAACCCTTTGGATCGAATCCTATCAGAAGATGCAATCGAATATGAAACTTTGTTATCTACATTGGATAACAGTGGCCAGAGTATGACAAGGCCAAATGCTAATAACCTCTCTAGTATGCCAATCGATAGGCCTGCTCCTACTACTGATCTGAAGTTGAAGATGCATCTGTACAAGGTCCGACTTCTGCTTCTGACAAGGAACCTCAAGGCAGCCAAGCGTGAGGTCAAGCTGGGAATGAATGTGGCGCGTGGTAGGGATTCATCGATTGCTCTGCTTTTGAAATCGCAGCTAGAATATGCCCGAGGTAACCATCGGAAGGCTATTAAGCTTTTGATGACATCCAGCAACAAGACAGAGCCAGGGGACTTCAGCATATTTAACAATAACCTTGGGTGCATATACCATCACCTACAGAAACACCACACTTCCATTGCCCTTTTCTCAAAGGCCCTGAGGAGCAGTTCTTCACTGAAACAGGAGAAACCTCTGAAGCTTTTGAATTTTTCCCAAGATAAATCCCTCCTGATTTCATACAACTGTGGACTGCAGTACTTGTCTTGTGGAAGACCGTTGATGGCAGCCAAGTGTTTTCGTCTGGCTGCTCCAGCTCTCTACAACAAGCCTCTTCTGTGGCTCCGCTTTGCGGAATGCTGCCTACTGGCTCAATCAAAAGGAGTTCTCAAAACAAATCTGACTAGCTTCTGCTCCTGGCCCGACCAAGTTAAGGTGCATGTTGTTGGTTCTGGCAAATGGCGGCAGCTGGCTGTAAGCACGAGCTCAAGAGATAGCCACTTGGGCTCCCCTTCTGAGAGCGGCCCCTCAGTTGGCAGTCATCATTTCACACTCTCTCTTCCCTTTGCCCGGCAGTGCTTGCTAAACTCATTACACCTACTAGATAAGCTTGGACCAAGATCTTCGGTGGTCTCTTTGGCCCGCGAAGGAGAAGCCCAGCTTGACCATGCAGGAAATGCCGGATTTAGAAGCTCCAACTACAAGAACGCACAGAGCGACATAGAGTCAGATTCCAGAGATAACAGGGGCAATGTGAGCTCAAATGCTGCTGCGGTTGACAGTTCAGTATCTGCTTATGAAGGACTGTGCAAAAGAGAGAATAACATGGTAAAACAGGCTGCTCTTGCTGACTTAGCTTATGTGGAGTTGAGCTTGAACAACCCTCTGGGAGCACTATCTGTTGCCTGGGAGCTTCAGCAGCTACCAGGTTGCTCCAGAATGTATACATTTTTCAGCCGGGTCTATGCAGCTGAAGCTCTGTGCCGCCTGAACCGGCCTGAAGAAGCTGCCGACCATCTCTCGGTGTACCTTTCAGAAGGTAATAATGTTGAGTTCCCCTACAGTGAAGAGGACGGACTGAAGTGGCTCACAGAGAAGGATGCATACAGTGAAGAATCCAATGGCCCCGCCGCCATCAAGCAGCAGATGGCCCCACCAGAGCCAAAATTCAGCCTATTTCTCAGGCCCGAGGAGGCCTGCGGTGCCCTTTTTGTGAATCTCGGTGCCTTACACGCCATTCAGGGAAATCTAGAGCAGGCTAGGCTGTTCTTGAGAAAGGCCCTGTTGGCAATCCCGGGCAACCCCCAAGCACTGGCGGCAGCCGCCTATGTGGATCTTCGGCTGGGGATCATCCCAGATGCCATAGCCAAGTTGAAAGAGTGCAGTCAGGTCAGATTCTTCTCAAATGGTATAACATCGAGCGGCTCAAGATAGATTATTTTTTTCCCCTCCCGGTGGGGGAGGGAGAGGTATAAAATCTGAGCTGAGCTCTACACCGCCCTGAGGGTTTCCTAGAGGATCTTAGAGTCGTCTGTAACATACCCCACAAGTGGTAGAATAAGTAATTTTTTTTCTTCTTTACTGCTTTTTTTTTTTAATTTTAGGGGGGAAAAAAAAAGAGGAGGGGTGTTGGGGGTTGACCCCATTGTCAACACATTTGAAGGTGGATCTGCCCTCTGTTCCCTCTCTCTAGAATCCGTGGGAAATTGAATTCCTTTATATGAAATTTCTCTACATTTTCTGCTGTCTGGAGCTGAACACTGTTAGAGATCTATAGAAAAACATTTTTGCTCAACTTCCTGGGTGTGCGTGGCCGTCCTTGTCCTTTGTTTGCTGATCATCTGTGTAGCGCCAGGTTGTGTGGCTGGTTGGTGATGCCTGTGGGAGGTGTTCTTGAGCCATTTCCTGCTGCAGATCATATCAGTGGTATTTGCCCTCAGTCCACCCCTTTATTTCTCTTCTCCTTTATATATATATATATATATATATTACTTTTTGTTATTTTTCTGTTTTCTGTCATGCCTTCCTCCCTGTTTATGTTTCATTCCTGTTTTTTTTTTTTTTTTTTTTTGGCTGTACCGTTTGGTTTTTGAGTCTTTTCTTTCATTTTATATTTCTCCTTGGCTTCCCTGTTGAGATTTATTTCCCGTTTTTTCTGTCTCTTTATTTGTTCCCCTTAAGCTCCCTTCTTCTTTAGATTTTCTGTTTTCTATTTTCTATTTGACTCTCTCTCTCTCTCTCTCTCTCTCTCTCTCTTTCTCTCTCTAGGTTTAGAGAGATGGATCATAATTTTAGTGGCGATGTTCATTGTATATTTTCTCCTTAGCTTCCCTGTAGGGTTTATTTCCCGTTTTTGCTGTCTCTTTTTTATTTTTTACTCTCATTTCCGGTTTCTCTTAAGCTTCTTTCTTCTTTAGATTCCCTGTTCTATTTTCTATTTCTCTCTCTCTCTCTCTCTCTCTCTCTCTCTCTCTCTCTCTCTCTCTCTCTTGGTTTTGAGAGATGGATCATAATTTTAGTGGCGATTGTTGACCGATCAACCTCTCTTTATGTGAGATGTCGAGCTCATTGGGCGGTGGGATGGATGGGGGATGAAACACTGGTCGGCCAATCAGAGCCGTTGAATCAGGATCAGCCCTGGGAGATGATCATGCCAGCAGTATTCCTGCGAAAATCGATGGCTCCGCCTTTTATTTCGTTTCATTAGTGCGATCTGCTGCCATCTTTGTTCATCTGTTTTATTCTGTTGGTAACTTTTAACTCTTACTGGCGAGCCCACCTATTAGAAAAGTTTGATGACTTAAATCTATGCAAGGTCTTGCAAGCCCTCCTGAAAATTATTGATAAATCCACCCATATCCTCTCTCTCTCTCTCTCTCTCTCTCTCTCTCTCTCTCTCTCTCTAAAACTCGGCCGCTGTGGCGTTCCCACTACTCCCTAGTTGGTTGGTGCTATAAACAGCATGATAAGGAGACGGGAAATATGAAGCCCAATGTTAAGTAACTCCTGTAATATTATCTCTCTTTCGGTTTAATGTACCTTGTTTGGTCGGGCATCTAGAGAGAGAGAGAGAGAGAGAGAGAGAGAGAGGGAGAGAGAGAGAGGTTGACCCAGGCTTCATAATAGAGTTCTTTCTAATAAGATTATCATTTTTTTAGCCTTCCTTTGAGTCCAAGCTGAGTTTGGGCTTCTCCACAGTCATGCGGGAAGAAAGGCCATTAGTTTAGCCCCTTTCCCCTCCATAAAGTCTATCATTTTTAAGAAGGGAAAATTACATAAAACACCAAAGAAATGACCATTTTTTAACAAAATACCCCAATGAAAAACCCCACATGAATGAGTGATCTCTTGAGCGCCATGAACCAACGGAATGTGCCCACGTGGCACCCCGAGGAAACACACTTGGACGATATGAATCACTGAGGCAAATAATTCCATGGGTAATAAATTTTATGATATATGAGATTCAACTGCTCGTGAAGGATCAAATCCTTCGCTTTCTTGAAATACTTGGCGAGAGAATATATATATATATATCGAGTAATTAAAACCTAAAAAATATATTATTTTGTGCTGAAAATGGGTAAATTAGAATATGCACAAACAAGTTGGAACTTCCTCGAAATTCTCTTCACCATCAGAAAATGCTGAGGCAGTTTCAGATGCTCTTCTGAAAGAAATGTACAGAAACGGAAATTATTTCCAAATTCTGTAAGCAGGTACCATACATAACTTATGAAAATTAAAAGGTACTGATATGTCACCTACTTCCAACCTTAATGCTTGGAGTCCTTGAAGCAAACGCCTCATAAGAACACTTTCATTGCCTCAACAACCTTCTCTGGCCTGATCAGAAAAAAAAATTTAAATATAGATTTTTTTTAAAAATAATGGTTAGAAGATTAGTAGCTCGTAGAGAGAAATTAAATTAAAAAAAGGGAAATAAATGGTATTAAAATTCGAGGGCTCACCAGTCTTCCTGTGGCATATGACCAGCGCCTTCTATCAGCTTGAGTTTGACTAAACCAGGGTTACCCCTTTGAAACTCCTCTGCAACTGATTGAGCCAGATACTTATCTGACACTCCCCATGCCAGAAGTATGGGCTTCTCCCATCTGCCACGAAGAATCAGGGTATCATATTTACCGCCACTTGTGACAGGTAAATGGAAATGGGAACACTCCATATTCATGGACTGAGGCTTGGAATGGAGAGAGAAAGTGAGATCATATTGCATTTTGTTGAGACTGATAGAACATTAAGGCCAAGTTTACCACCACTGATGAAACGTAAACGAAAAAATATTTCTTTCCTTGAAATTTCAAGAAAATGAAGTTGATTTCATGGCTGGTAACGCTCAAATGATTCATGTTGAGGATTTTTAACAGAGAAAAAAAAAGGGGGGGGAGATCATGTCGCCTTTTGTTATGATAGACTCATTGGAACCAAAGTTGACTAAGAGAATGCATGCCCATAAGGAATATCTAAGATGTGATAAATTTACATGTATCACACACCTTCTTGCCAAGGGTACTGAATGGAAAGTGACAGATTTAAGGAAAAAAATTAATTTTGGAGTCATTTACTGGGTTTCTAATAACTTCAACATCTGACAGTAGGACGGAGCCTTTGACGAATGAAGTGACTATAAAAGGAGACAAAGAAGAAACCCATGTAGTTCGAAACTTTGAAGAAAGTAGAAATATTGAGTTAATCCACACCTTCCTGACGAAAATCCAGTTGCTATTCGAGTAGATATCTCCTTGAAATCAGCTTTTCTTGCAGCTTCGAGCAAAGCTAGGAACATTGAGAAGAAAAGTGGGTCATTGTGAGCTTCACTAGAAGTTATCTATTATCTACTATTTTCCTTTTCTACAAAAAAACTACTGTACAAATGATAAGTGAAGGGAAAATCACTACATAAAAGCACTAAAGATAATTAACATGATCAGATTTTACATTCACTTCATATTATCTCATGGAGTTAATATTATACTCGGAGAAGAAAGAATATTAACCTGTGGCCTAGTTTTCCCATGCAATTTTAAATGTTTAGGATACAATGAGTTGGTGAAGATATGATATACTAGTAGTGGCAGATGATCACTCAGAAAGTAGAGCTATAATCAAAATATAGAAAGGGAAACATCACAGCCAAAATTCAAAAATATTCCAAAACTTTCTTCAGTAAGACGATGTGCTCTTCCTTTTCGTCTACCATTTTCCATAAACACAGAAGACTAAAAGCCGGTTCTTGAAAGAGAATTTGAGACTTTACTCCCAGTTATGTGAACCATCTACTCTAGTGACTCATCGAAATGGGCCTGAGCTTTCGTCGTACTGGCCGTCAGATATTGAGCATAAGAAAGCAATAATTTCGACCAAAGTGTGCTAATTATAATAAGATACATGTTTCTCATATAAACAGCGTGAAGATGAGGTTCTCAACTATTGTCACAGAAAATAAACAACTTCTTCCTCAAGTTATGCAAGCCGCATTATATCATTGGATAGGGCAGGAAGGTTACTAGCTCTTCACTTGAACACTCAACTCTACAATGTGAAATGGACAGTTGGGGATCTCTTTTCTGTAAGAATATTATGAGAACATTTGCTTTCCAACTCCATTTATCTTTACATCCTTTTTCAGTTAAAAAAATATACAAACGCAGATAAATAATTAAGTATCAAGAAATACGAACCAAATCCGGGCCCGCTACTTGCTAAGTATGGTAAACGGTATACATCAGCTTTTTCCAACTTTAGCATATAACTGCCAAGAGATAAGATGTAAGATCAGTAAATATGAATCCTGAACTATACTCATAGGAAATAAAAAAAATGAAAGATAAAAGATTAGTCCTACAGAAAATGGAAAGACAGGACAAAGAAGATGCATTTTTAATACATACGCGCTACCTGCTTCGATGAAACGCTCAGCCATAACAGCATTCTGGCATGTAAATTCTCCGAAGAGTGGAATCCTGAAATAATGGGAACCATAATTAAAATAAAATATAATACAATAAGGTTTGTACGAGGAATGGAACTAAAGATGTCAGTGAAACTATTTACAGATGAAATAAAAAAGACCAAGATCATTTATTTTTTTCGCCAAATGATAGATTCAATAGACTGATCAAAAATCTGACCTTAGCTGTTGAAACAACCCAGGAAGAGGAGATGAAGCTGTCAGTGGGCCATTAAGAAGTACAATCTTTGAGACCATCTCTGAGTTCTTTAGAGCCCACGTCAACCCATACGAACCTACAAGAAAACCCTGCAAAATACGAAGGCAGATGTAAATATTTAAAACATAAAAAATATAAATAATTATAATTATATTCATTCCGGCTAAATATTTTCCTCCTAAGTTTTTTTCATTGCATGGAAAAATGTATTTTGCCATCTTTACATTGCAACTGAAATAATTTATTACCATCTTCAAAAAATTCAGAGAAAGATAATTGCCAGATTTTCTGTTAAGTGTAACCTGAGATACAAGGATGAATGGAGAATCAATTTTCAGCACAGCTAAGAGCTTTTCAAGTTCTTCATGGAATTCCTTCTCTGGTTTTCCACAATTAAGAAAAACATGTCAAGGGAGAGCTATGTGGTAAACGAAAAGTAAATCACCCATACCTGTGTAGTCGAATCCATAACCTGGCTGTGGTTTGTCACTGAAACCAAATCCTATCCAGTCTGGCGCAAAGCAGTGGAAACCAGCCTCAGCCATCTGTTTTGATAAGAATTACTTAGTTGCGAAAAAATATTAAAGATAAATTTTCGAGACCAATTGGATTGCGACGTATAACCACATGAGAGTTACGTAAAGCATCAAAAGAAAAATTATTCACGCACATAAATTTTAGATGATCACGTAATGGAGATTCTCGCAACAGTTAAAAAAGCTATTCTGAAGATGATCACCTACATAATTAGTAAATTGTAGCATGAAGTTACTTAAGAGGGCTGGTTGCAAATTTTTCGTGGCATATGGACACATAGAAATATCTTTAATTAGGCATGGTATAAGTATATCCGATCCAACTTTGGTGAATCTGCATTTTCACAGAGCAGAACAAACAAGGGTTGCCTAAGATAATTTCCGAAAAATGATCGATAGAATCTTCCCAGTTCAATCCACATCCTCTTTGGCTAGCGGTCATTCAGACCTATGATTAAACATTGCATGCAGACCTATATTCAGGGAAGGAAACTGCAAAATATTTCCTCGCCAGGAATTGGTTATGAATGAATCGACATCTCAATGTCGTCAAAGACAAAGTCACAAGGTCTAAAGCGTTGTATCGTCTATGTAAAATCATCATCATAATCAAATCAGCATCATGGTTCCCTGCCCTAGTTCATCTTCAGGGTTTTACAATGACGCGTGTACCTCGTCCATCTTCCACAACAAACATCATTTTCCCGATGAGTATTCCTTGTTTGAAATATCTAAGTATGAATGTTCACCGAATCTCCATTTCATGTCAGTAGCTTCACTTTTGCACGCATTACATTCGGAATTATCATTTAATAAGTTTTTTTAAGTAAATGAATGATTTTGGAAAACAAATAACTAAAACTTCTCTGCATTAAAAGAAGCACCAACATAAGGGTCATCATCATCTAATAGAATTGGACGATTCCCATTCATGACCTTTAAAGGTCAATGATAGAAACTTTTGGGCATTTCTGAGCTCCAAACGAGTCAAATTTCACAAGGTGACAGTTTTATGCTGACTGCTGATTTCTGCTGAAAACGTCGATGCGAATTCCTTCAGTTTCCAGAAGAGGCAGACCAAGCACAAAGCTCACCTGAACTTTCATACTATCACAGTATATCGTGATTTTAAATGCAGATTGATATGTATGAGTGTAGGTTATTGTTAAACAGAGGAAAAATTCAGCAGTCAAATAATTCAATAGAAAGATATGGATTTGGTATTGCAATTAAGGGTTAGAATGAAAGAGATGACGAATTAAAATTTTCAATAACAGAGAAAGATGAAGACTAAATATGCAGACACTATGGCGTGACATATGGTCATGCATATCAAAGCGGACAGAAGATTAACAAAATACCTGAGCCATAACCACACGATAGCTAAAAGATTGCGTTGGAGCCCCATGGAGAAACACGATGGTTCCACGACAGTTATCTGATGAACCTACAAAAATGGTTTTCCAAAAGCATGTGTTATAAGAGCAAATACTATTATGGAATGATATTTATCTTTTCTATGACAGAGAATCTCTCATGCGATCACAAATACACTATTCTTGGAACTGTTTCTTCATCATAAAAACTAGGATACAAGTGTGGGAAAAAAATGGCATAATAATTAAAAAAATATAGGGAAATTTCACATCAATACTAGGCAAATGAGCTGATGCTCAAAAGATTAATATGAAATTAAATTCGATGAAGATTTTTTTTCGGATGACACGAAGTCAAGCCATCGTAGGTTTCCTCTCTGGGCCCCAAAAGGACTCCTACAATTAACCTTTCATCAACAAAAGGTCTGCTTGTCGTGGAACCTACTCATTTTATCACGACTATCAAAATGGAAACAAAGCACATGAAAAAAAATCAGAAAGTAGGTCTGTTTTGGTAAGCATTAGAGCTAAAATTTAAGGTTCAAGTGAGATATAAATGAAAGAAACAGGAAGCAAGTTTCAATAATTTTATGCAAAACGAGCTTCCTTCTCAGTATGTTTTTCATGATCATCATGCGATTGAAGTCATTCTACTGTCAGCCTTCTTAGTTGCTATTATATGTCACACCTCTCATGATACATTCTGGAAAAGTTTAGTAGCAGAAATCAATCGAAATTTACATGCCACTCATATCGTTCATGATTCAGGCTCCTAAAAATATGTTACCTTCATGATCTCTCTCTCTCTAAATCATGAACGATATGAATGGAATGGAAACTAGGATCAATATCTGCTCCCTAGTAATGGAAAATATGTTACATTCAGGATTTCTCTATTTAATTTGGAAACCTGCTTCGATTGAAATTTTTTTATATATCATAAATACAAAGAATGATTATGGATGCTGACTAGGCAGCCCTTAATAGCCACTTGCATACTTTCAAACGAACAAAAGATGGATACCTGTTTCTCTCACAAACCACCTGAATTTCCCCGATTTGACATAAGAGCCATACTCCTTCCCTTTGTCCTGTATTCTCTGAATGAAACAGGAAAGAAACAAAAAAAAACTAAATTAAAAGAAGAATGTGGAAAGAAAAATTTATACTAGGGATTAATGCCGCAGTTACTTCTCAGTTTGTTCTTAAATATCATAAATAAATAAAAAATGTAGTAATATATGGATCAATAAAGCATCATTGTAATCCTAACTGAGATCAAGAACCATCTGAAATGAAAGCTAGGTGTTCATCTGTCCTAAACTTCTTCAGTGCAGTAATTTCTGACGCAGCCTATCAAGATCCATCCCCTTGGATGGACGTCATGAACAGCCACGTCCAACGAGGTAAAGAGTGACTTAATAAGCCGAAGAAGAAGCTCAACAAAAAGGAAAATTAGGGGTAGGTCTCCCTTAGAACCAAGTATTATGGGTGATGTGTGAATAGTTTGTATCAAAAGTAAGAAAAACGATTACTTTGTACAATTCCTTTGAGGAGTTTATGTTTCCGGAAATTTCATCAAGCATACACCTATTTGGGTCTTGATTGTTATTTCAACAACTCATAAACAATCAACTGACTGATACCATTTTCAAAGTTTTTTGAAAAGGGATTTTCTGGTCTGCAGCCAATGTAACGGTAACTGATAGGGCAATAATCGATCAATTCAACCACCCTGTTGTGGATTTCAAATAGTGACTAAGACCGAATACGACTAAAAGAGGAAACCACTAAACCCTGTACCCATTGTCAGCAAAAACACTACTAAAGGAATTAATTATGTATAGAGTTGACCAAACTTGCAACCTGGGAAGGTTAGATAACTCTGAGCAAGCAAGCTTTCCACTGAGTGGAAAGCACCAGTCCTATCCCTAACTCGAATAATGTTTCACCAAATTCAAGTAAACTCGAGCAGAGTCTAAAGTAAAAGCACTGAGTAGCAGCCAAAGTCACAAATAAAATGAACGGTTTAATCTCCCATAAAATACAAGTTTGCATCGGTTGAAAGGTATTTTCTCACTCTTTTGTAATTTTTTTGCGTAAAACATATGACCCCATCGTGCCAAAAGAGTACAATATTCCCAATTTCATATCACAGAGAGAAGAATTCTTCGAAGGCCCTTTAGTCCTTCCTATCAGAGAGCAAGCAGAAACTTCGTTATTTTGATATCTATGAGGCTGAATTGGACAGCTTCGGAGACATTTAGAGACCTCTTGGTCCTCTAGAAACTAATAAACTATGACATAGTTCGTTCACCTTCTTACTTTCAAAGGAGAAGAAGATGTTTCCGTGGACTGGTGAAAGTCTTTGAACATCCCCAGATAGAGAGAAGAACAAGGGAAACATCATAAAGAATGGGCCACAGATGGCTGCCATTTGTATCTCCCACATAGAAACAGAACGGAAAGGAAGTGACTGTCTATCACATGAAGACAGATATTTTAGTCCATAAGGCAGAAATTAAGGACATTATTCTTCATAAACTAATGCGAACTTCATTAAAAAGAATAATTAATGCGATTTATCGAGAATCGTTGATGAATGAGAAAAAAAAAAGATTTATGAAGGATTAGCTAGTTAGTATGGCCATCATAAAAAAAATTCTAAAAAATTATCAAGATTACACCGAGTTTTATGTCTATCGCACTTTCGATAAGTGATCAATTCCACAGACAAATGGATTATATAAAATATTCAAATTTTATATTCATCGTCGTGTTCTTTGTAAAAACAATGGAAGGCCTTTAGAAGAATAACTAAGCCTGTAGCTTGGTCACTACATAATCTGATATTTAGGTGGGATTAGGTCTTCACCATCATTGTGTAAAAAAATGTAAGAAATGAATTATCTTGGTTTTCTTTCAAACCACAAACACAAACGTATTGATTTATTTTTTTTAAATCAAACTTAATTGAACTCGCAATATTTTCGTAAAACCAATGCAGGTTCTTTGGAGAAATGATAAAACCCCTAGCACGATCATCAAAATTCTCTGATGATCTTCGTTACATGACAAAAATTAATTGGGTTGCTATTATCTAGCGAAAATCTCTAACGATTAAACTCTATTTATATAACAAATTTATGAAGAAAGTTCACTGCCTTATCCAAAATAAGAAAAATTAGCCTTCAAATCATAGAGATCTTAGGGCAATCGGAAGCAGCCTGACATTAAGGGGAAGAGTGGGCGATGGGTGTCAGTCATTACGTAGAGCATCTGGCCGACATTTCCGTCTTCAGCCGGCGACTCAGGGAGCTGGATGGCGCTCCTACTGGAAGGATTATCCGTTACAAATCCAAACGGGTTGAACGAGGACCCCTCGTCTCCCTTGCCGTCGGAAGAATTGGCCGCCACAACGGGCATAAGCTGCCACCCGCCGGCGCCGGCGCCGGCGCCGCCAGTCCGCCGGCGCTGGCCTGCCGGCGGCGGAAGAGGCCTCCTTTTTAAGCGGCCTGGAGACCCAACAGAGGGCGAGTAGAAGACGGTGGCTGCAGGAAGCAGTGCCGAGCTCATCTTTCTTCCTCACGCCTACTTTCTCTCTCCCCCCTCCCTCCCTCGAGCGTATGTTTTTGTCACCGTTATGAAGTACCACACCCACATAGAGAGAGAGAGAGAGAGAGAGAGAGAGAGAGAGTTCAGTGGATATGGTAGGCTCATGATTTGGTGGCAGAGGAAGGACGAGGAGGAGAAGCCCCACGTAGTCGTAGTTACAAGACAGGAACGGAGGCTGTTCCTCCGTCGCTCGCCCGATTTTATTTTTTTCCTCACATTTCCAAATCGACTAAATTCCGAAATAAATAAAAATGGGAGTATTGGGCGTGGCCCAAAACAGGCCCATTTCGTAACCTTACTCGTGACCCAGGCGAAGAAAAGACCGAAGAAAAAGGTCAACGCCTAAACCTCCCGGCCCTACTACTACTACTACTACTACTACACCTCTCCCCAAGCGGAGGGATCGCTGGGTTGTACTTGTGGCTTACTCGGAAACTCTTAGAGGTAGAGGCATCGAGGGGATTATGCGTTGACTTTTTACTTCTTTGAAATGGTTGGCAAATTTAGCAAAAATCACCCTCAAAAGTAGCTCTTTTTTTTTTTTCCCCCTGTACATCTTTCATGGAGGGCCACCAGTATTTTTGGCTCATTTTTGCAGAAATATCTAAGAAAGATGCATGGGACTTGGACCATTACTTGAAAGTCAACCTTGCCAATAGGTATTTCACAAGAGCTCGGTCATGAATTTAGATTGTCTATTATTTTTCTCTCATTATTGATGTCAAGAATGATGCTTTAGCGAAACAAATTATCAAGATTATTTCTTGATTATAATACCAGATTATCAAGAGTTTAAGCTTGCAACCTTCACTAGGGATCCTAAAATAGACTGAATGATATCTTTCAGAGATATTTTTCAAATTTAAACAATTTGCTTACATGTGATTCTCTTCAATTGGTGTGTTATAGTTTTTGCCAAATAAGGAAGCAAGAAGGGTCTTCTTTCCCTAAATGGCTTATTAAATGATCTTAAGATATGTTTGATGATTGACTTCTAACGTTGCTTCATAACTTTCATGACTAAGTGAGGGATTGCTCTACTGAATATATGTGCTTCATATAAGGTGTGGCCCATGAAGCTAAGCTAGGCACCCTCCACAAGATGTTGATACCATATTAGAAGAACCCTAATTTCCAATTATGAGAGCTTCTGGGTACATGTACAAAATGACCATGTAAGATCTGGCGGGGAACATGCAAGATTTGAGCAAAATTTCTATTTATGGTAAGATCTGGCCACTCGAAACATTGCCACTTTTATAACGAAAATGGTTGATATTTATATGTTTAGATCTTGGGCAGCTAAGTCAGATGGAGCAAGCCTTCCTTTCTCTTGCACAAAGTTTTGAGGCCCAAGCCCAAAAAAACTGGGCCAGGCCCAAGTTCTCAGTTTTCAAACTGTATTAATTCATTTAGAGATAAGTGCCCCCCATCTAAAAACTAATGTACCAAAAGTTATAAGCTCTAGGGAGCCTCTCGCTATACTCATCTGAGAAAATAGGAGGCAGCTATCAGGAGCATGATCATAACGATAGCTATATTATAAAGCAAAAAATAGGATAATTAGAGTAGTTAAGCACTTTGTGAGTTCATTGTCAAATTTTTGGAATAACCTTATTAAAACACATTGAGTACATCCTATATTGATCTAACGCGGTTGAAGTGATGATGATGATGATGATGATGATGATGATGATCATAACATTATGAGCCAAACAAAAGTATCAAACAACATTCCAAGAATCTATTCTCCAGAATTCAAAACCCCTTCATAAACTATGTAATTCCTTGAATATTTTGGAATGGTGATGATGAACACTAATTTGAGCCAAACAAAAATATCAAACATTCCAAGAATCTATTCTCTAGAATTCAAAACCCCCTGATAAACTATGTAATTCCTTGAATATTCTGGAATGGTGATGATGATGATGATGATGATGATGAACATAATAGTTTAAGCCAAACAAAATATCAAACAACATTCCAAGATTCTATTCTCTAGAATTCAAAACCCCTTGATAAACTATGTAGTTCCTTGAATATTTCCTCAAATAAAACCAAGGGATAATTATGATGGCAGTGATAGTGGTGATGTGAGCTACAGCCAGCATCATAAAACAACAGTTAGCATCATCAAACAGCATTTTGACGATTAATTCTCAAGGTTGGCCAGGCTGGACACCATCCCAATGGCTTGTTCCAGGCTTTAAAGGATGGCCTGGGTCAAACACACTGCCCTCTGCCAAGAAATATGAGAGGGGAGAGCGGGAGGGGGGATCCGTTGCAGAAGATGGAGGAAACATCCAAAAAAACGATAAGACTTTGGGTAGAAGAGGTAACCCTCCTCAGGATTCCAAGGTAAAAGGATGTAAAAACTTTGACAATAGTGGAAACAAAAGAATCTAGACCTCCGGCTTGGCCATCCCAATGCCTCCTGGGCCTTTCCATTTGCCACAACCAGCTCCTCTCGATCTCAGCCTCTGACTGATCATAATTACAAAAAATTAAATCTCTCCAAGCATTATCTTCCTCTCTATTTCTTATTTATATGACACTGCAAGTATTGGGGGTGATAATCTGACAGCCGTAACCAGTTCAAATGGATCATGTGGATTAGTTCAGACTCCCCGAGCCAGTGAAAGAACGCGGGCAAGGCAAGGCAAGGCAAGGCAAGCAAGCAAGCAAGCAAGCAGGAGAATCGCTTACAGGTCGGCGGCTCCAAGCTCTCAGGAGGGGTTGAACCAGGGACCCATGCCGCCATTCATCTGCCCCTTGCCGTGGATCCCGACACCATTGGGGATTATCGACGGCGGCAGCCCGACAGCCATGGCGGCTGAGGTGGGGTATAAGGAGTGGGTGTGAGGGAGCCCGTGGCCGCTCAATAGGGAGTTGGCATTTCCCTTTCGCTGCTGCTGGACGGCGTGAATCTGCCGGAGCCCCTCCTCATGGATGCGGGCAATCGTCTCGAGCTCTTTGGCCGATAGGGCCTCAAGGCCGGCTCCATAGAGTGGGGCGTGGCGGGACATTTCCTCTTGTAGCGACGCTTCCAGCGTGTGGATGTATTGCTGCAAATGGAAAAGTGCAGGGGATCAGGAGAGAACCAAGAAGCTAATCAAAATGGAGATGTGTAGAGATAGAAGAAGTCTGCACTACTGGATACAAGAGCAGAGGCTGAAATTATTACATATTGGCCAGAAAAACTGATGGCTAAGTCCTAAATATTGCATGCAAAGAAATTATTCAGGAAAAAATAGAGGCGGATTAAGAAAGACATGCTCATAAGCTACCATGACCACAAGAATATGTCTTTGAAGCCTAATATGCAGAGAATGATTGTTACTTAAAATAGTTCAAACCAATGGTGATTCGACAGTAACCCACTCCACCAGATCATTGAAATGTCAACGCTGATAAATATTTGGATTATTCTTGTAATTATTCCATGGTTCCTGCATCAAATAACTCGATGTTGTCCATTAGCCAGAGCCCAGACACGCAGCCAAGAGAAGCCACGACACATGATCCCATAATGACAAGTTATCAACTTTTTTCAATGATCCTCCAAGACAAATAGAGGAATAACAATACTTGTTATAACCCTTTGACAGATAACAGAGGGAGGATAAAATATTGAAACTTGACTTTGCCAAGTAAATTGCTTCAAATAGGGTAGGGAGGGATATAAAACAAGAACAAGGGGAAGGAAGAGGGGAAACCTGGCAAGTCTGCAGCTTTGCCTCCATTCCATCAATATATGCCTCACATCGAGCAACCTGTTCTTCCTTCTCCCGTTTTTCTCCCTCTGTCTGTCCCACTGTTTGGGTCAGCCGCCGGACTTCATCTTCTAATGATTGCCGAACTTCCTCCCTCGTTACAGTCTCTGTAGCATAGCGTTTCAACTCTTCGTCAAACCTCTTCCTTGCTGCTTCTGCACTCTTCAACCGTTCAGCTAAGGCATTCTTCTCTTTCACAACTCTCTGTGCGGATATATCCAGCAAAATATTAGTACGAGTATGAACATGGACGTCTCATACTAAGCGTGAAAAAAAGATCACAAAGTCAGAAGCATGAAACTTTATACACCCTTGTAAAGAACAGCAGTACAAACTGGTGAAGACACTTGGAAGGGGAACAGAGAGCTGGAAAAGTTTCAAATACTCAGTTATGTTCAACCATAAATAGGCAAGTGCAATTTCTTTCTGCCGAGTACAAATTCCGTACAAGTTCAATGTCAATAAATAAATAAGAAAGAGAACAATTTCGTCATTTCATATGCTAAGCTGAAAGTAAGTAAGATAATAAATAAAAAATCGTGAAGATGTATGTAGATTTAGGTATCCCAGAAACAAATAGACCAGAATTAAACGGTTGAAGTGTTTCTCGAAAGCTTCCAATTCCACATAATGGGATCTCACCGATTAAGAGGAGCAATCAAACAAGAAATGCAGGCATTACTAAATCCTCTGGGACTCTCCCAAATAAAAAACTAGGATCCGTAAGATAATACAAACTAGTTACAGTGTGCTCGCCTGATCAGAAGCCGCTCAAACTTCTCGTTTAAAGTAATTTGACAAAACAACACACTTGTTAATTACAGATCAAGAAAGTGATCCAGGGAAAATCAAGCTATATAATCAGGCTTTGGCACGCAAGTAAACAAAAATCCATAAAAAACGTCGTTTTTTTTTCTAGACAGTGCAGTTGTTAAATATGAATTGAAACTTTTAACATTAATTGTGACGCTCTAAGATAAACCATCCGAAAAAATCGAAGTGTTCGTTTATCATATGCATATTAATTAAAGAAAAAAACTTCAGCAAAATATTTTATCATCATGGGCATGGCAAGGATGTGCAGGTGTACTTCCGTAGTTGGAATGCAGTTACTGTTTTAAAAAATATCTCACAGGAATGAAACCGACCTTTGTCATTGGGAATCAATGAAAAAATATTCTCTTTCTCTGGATCCTGATTCTAATTCTAAGTTTAGAAACACCACCATTCATGCAATCACCACAACGCCAGTTATCTTTATTTATCACAAGTATAATAACTGATGCTACAAGCCAGTTTCTAGGCATCATTCTGCTGTCTCTCAAGAAATGTTGCAATATTACTACTGAAAAAATAACTGAGAGTATAAATTATTCGTCAACTTTGTCAATAGCTTGTTTGCCGAGTGTCAAATTAGAATGTTAGCGCCTGCAGGAAATGGTAACGACCGAAGACAATAGTTATCAACAAAAATAAAACAAGGTACCTCTGTCACTGCAGAAGGCAACCATAAGGAAAAACAAACGGGCATACACTTGGAGAAATACTCTATGCATGAATTATTTTCCTAATGCACAGCATCATTACATGTGAAGCAACAAGAACACGTCGTTTACCTTAAGTTCATCCCTCTTTCGAGACTTCAGCTGAGAAAGTTGAACTTCTGCGTCATGAAGACGATCCTGAAGGACCTTCCTTTCAGCAGACAGCTTTTTGACTTCCTCATCCCTTTCAGAACGAGCCCATTCTAGTTGACTTTCAGCCTCTGCTATTTGTTCAGAAAGCTCCTTCCTTTCACGAACAAAACGTTCAGTCTCAGCCCTTAGCTCAGACTGTCAAAATTGAAAGGCATGCATTAGCAACAGGAGCTTAAATAGAAAACAAACAGGACTAGACGAACGGTAGTGTTTCCAATATAGGATGGGATCGGATACCTTAAGACGATTTACAGTTGCCTCTGATTCACTCAGTCTTTGCGCCAGAACTGCCTTATCTCGAGAAAAATTGGCCAGTTCTGTCTTCCGATCTTCCTGAGCTCTTAGATTTTCATTTTCCATAGCACATAACTGATGCCAAAGTGTTGCACGGTCAACATGTGCAAGCTCACAAACCTTCCGCAGCATGTTTAGAACCTCTCTGGCAACGCCATCTTCTTCTCGAACCAAGAATGCCAAGACATCCATATCAATCTCTACAACTTGACCATCTGAGCTACTTGTTGCATTATCAACGAGTGTTTTCAATAGCATTTCATGGTGATTCGCATCAGAATATATTTTAAACATTATAGCATAAAGCATCCTCACAAAATCCTGCACCCTGGAATCTTTAGAGAGAGATAATACTTGACCTAGATTAAGAAATGAAGTATAGTCATCATTTTGGACTGGTAATGCTTCATCTTTTTTCTCGGCCAGGTCGTTACTTTGAACACCATCAGCTGCAGCGCTGGATTTCATGGCGAACATCTGTGAATGGCGTCTTTCCAGCACCATGGCCACTGACTGCAGAGTAATGGCTCCACGAGAAATAGCTCTCACAAAAACCTGAGAGACATCAACAAAAATGGCAGGAATGGAAAGCATCTCGATTAAGACATAAATGTCTGCTATGTGTTGACTGCCATAAACAGCCTGTTCTTCAGAAGTACTCAACAATCCCATTGAAAGAGCATTAACACTATCAGGAAAAACTGTGCGAGTTGTTAATGAGGAATCTCCATCAGGCTCAATATCTGAGTCAATATCCCTCAAAATAGCTTCAGTAACATCAGCCCATGTGCTGACTGTCTTGCCTAGAACATCCAGAACACATTGTGGGACTCCAGGACCCAAGCTTTTCAATCTTGAACGGACTGCTCTAGCCTGCTCACCCAAGCTTTGAAAATTAGTGGACTGGACTATAAATCCCATAAATTATAGGGAAGGCAATTATCAGAAAGCATAAAAAGATATCACTACTGTTGACACTATGGAGATTGAAAGATATACCGCGTGAGAAAGCAGCTGGCACTGTGATGCAGCCTTGAAAACAAAACTGATAGCTGCTACCAGAAGTTCATCATTGCTATCAGCCAACAGATTAAAAGCTTGAAAGAGTGCACGTTGCCAAACCTCAGGACTAAATTCCAACTGATTGAGAGCACCAAATACCTGACATTTTTTCATTTAACAGATGACTAAGAACATCGAAGAAATGCACAAAGATAATGATTACTCAATTTTTCACAATAGAATAAAGAAACCCAAAAAAAAAAGGCAGAATAAAGAAAATGTCAAATCGGTAAAAGTTACAGGAAATACCGGCATCCAAAGCTCAGTTTCTTTATCTGGTTTCTGAAGGCAGTCAATCAGAACACTAGCAGCAAGGGAATGTTCTGAGTTATCAACCAGTTTAGGCACCAGAGCAACTAGATCTGGCTGAAGATGCTTAGGAGCTTTGTCTAAAACAAGAGCAATCTTCTGAACTGACTGAGGCCTTCTTCTGGGTTCTGGACAGCCTTGGGGAACAGCACTATCAAGGGCACTCAAGGAATTAACAATCAACCCAAGTAACTCCTCAGACTGTTCTGGCCATTTGGTCTGCAAAATAGTTATTCAATTAGCTGATTAAAATGGAGTTTTGAAATAAATGTTAATAAAAGATAGGAAGCACAAACTAATGAAATCTACAGATTTTTAATTAGCTCATCACCTTAGATCGAATAAAGCCATCATCTACTGAAAGATCTTCAGCTGATGTGACAGAAGGAAAACAAGGCCGAACAGGATCAATCTTCTCATCTGTTTCATTGGCAGTCAGATCTGAACTCTGTACAGCATAACCACTGTTATTGTCCTCTGATCCATGGTCCAGCCTCTGGTACACAGAACTCTGTACTGCACAATCTGTAGTGGAACTGTCTTCCCTGGGTTCTGACGTCACAAATCCGATATCATCAGAGCAAGACTTCGAGACTACATCTGGTGAATCTTGGCTCCCCCTTTCTTCTGATGGCTGGCAACACTCAACCATTATATCCAACAGTAAATCTATAATAGCCTGCTGCAAGACTTTGACTCCCATCAGTAAATTCATCAGGCTTGGAGAATTTGCATCATTCCTGGTAATATCTTTCTTCCCTACGCTACTACTTGATAGTTTTGTTGGAAGAAGCAAGCGCTTGACTTTAGCTGGATCATCGAGATAGACACGCAATCCAGTCAGAAATCCAGCTATGGCTCCAGCATCCATCAAGAGCTTTTCCCTCAAGGTGACTTGTGGTTGTGAGGAATTATCTCCATAAGTGAGGTGAAACCCTGCCCGAGATAAGAGATTTCTAAACATGTCCTCTTCATCTCCACTAACACATTCACTGTCCTCAGAATCAATGAGTTCATCCGGGTCTGTTGACAATGCATCCTGATCATCCTCAGAAGCAAGTGCCTAACACATATTATAGAAATTGAGATAATTAGACAAGGAACATAAGATGTAGGCTCATACTACAGAAAAGTAATGACTGAAAAGCACAGTCAACCACCATCACTTCTGGAAAAATATTCGTAAGACATCATCTTCAATTTAAAACGGTAAAAGCCATTACAGGCAAAAAAATAAGCAAACAAGAAGAGAAGTGCCACAAATCTGCTCCACACTTCACCAGAAAACATGCACCTCCGCCCCTTCCCCGGCCATCAAACTACATGGGCTGTTGGCTGCATCAGGTCAAGCCAAAAACAAAAGAAAAACCTCAGGCATGACAAACTGGACCAGGGCGAAATCCAGGAACATCTGCCTGTACACCCCTGTTTCACACACTCGATCTCAATAAATTGCGTTGAACTTGAGACCTCACTACATGAGGAATAAAATTAATCTTAAAATAAATAATTGACTAAACGATGAAAATTAGTAGGATTCCTCTGCAAATAATCGAAAATTCGGGTGGTTGGAGTAAGAAAAGTTTGAGAACTAGAAACCTTACAACTGCCTCACCAAAGAAAAATAAAAAATTGAGAAATAAATAAGCTGTCCAAATCCTTAGTTAACACATTAATATTTTTTAAATAAAATCTGGAAGCATGAAAAATACTGAAAAACAAGAAGTCAGAAACAAATCAAAGGGAAGGAGAAAAACCATATCACCCAGTTAATTGTGGATTCCTTGCTATTATTATATTATATGACTTCTGTCTAGTTTGAATTCATATCACTTCCATCCCTCCGATGCCTGAAAAAGCAGTGTAGGAAATAGCATGGGTATAACATTTTCCTTGTTGAAGGATTATCTCAAAACGATATTTTTTCTAGAGGAAGAAAGCAGAAACTTTCCTTATGGGAGTTGGAAATTTTAATAAAGCCTGATATACCATGACAGTGATGGCTAGGCCAAGATTAGTAACTAAAGATAGAAAGTAGTAACGGTAAATATTGCCATTCGTATAAAAAATGGGGCCCCAATCCTTTTTACACATCCTCTCTCCCAAATCCAAGAAATATTATAATGAAGAAAAGTTCACGCAACCATCATGAAAATATAATACCAATGGAACTCTCCCTCGATTCTGGAAAGATTATTGATGCAAGAGTGGCATTCGATGGTCAACCCATAAAAATTACTTTCTATACAGAGATAAAGCCCATCTATCAGATAAGAACAAGGTCCAAACATCTGGATGAAATCTATTCCCAGAATCAGGAATTATGACGCCGAATAAGTGCAGCTTTTGTGATATTTCCATAATGAGGCTCAAAATTCAGAGAGCTTGAAATTGTAACAATTCACTATGGAATATAAAGACAAAGAAATAGGAGAGATTTTCAGATAGTACATAGTAACTCTCAAGAACTACCATGCCAATAAATTAGACTGTTTGCAGGCTACTTATGTATTCAAGAAAGCGAAAACGGGATTGACACTTTTCCATCAGTTCGTATGTTCCACTTCTTCATCAATTCAGCAATTTTTTAGATCATTCTGAGCACTTTTTACCAGTCGAAGACATGATTTTACTAATAAAACGATGTCTTAACACGTTCGAAAGGGCAATATTTTATCCACAATTCTACTCGTGTTTAATACATGACAAGAGAAATGCACTTTCTAGCCTTAAAAATCCCAATAAATAACTCAAATGAGAGTCTTCCGATTCACATCATTTCCGCATATCGGACACAAATAAGAAATAAGTTTTCCCAAGCCAACACAAAACTACGCCTCTCCCCATTGAATCTGATATGGGTTCAGGGAATACAATTATTCCCAACTCAACAATCCATGATTATGTAAGGGCTTGCCAACAAGACATCAAATACTGTAACCATCACATAAAATATTTGGACTTTTTTTGTCTATATTTTGCGAGATCGAAAATATTATGCACAGAATGTGAGACATCATGTTTTGGCAATACTATTAATACAGATCATTCAAAATGACATCTGTCAATTTTTCTTCAGTTCCTAGGTTGAGCACATCAAGGGTGACAAGGAATAGATAAAAATATCAATTAAAATACTCTCCATCATCTACAAGCTAAACGGATACCATAAAACTTACATCAAGGTCGGAAAACTCAAACCAGGGGCAGCAATCCAAAATTTCACACACAAAGACCACTGTGTCCCGGACAAGGAAACCAGCATCTGCTTCTTGCATGTCAGAAACCTTCATAAACTGGAGCACAGAGTTGTTCCATGTCTTTGTGCAGATAGATGACTCCTTCCAAACAGTTTTTGCAGGGTTCTTCTGATTTACAACAGCCATTCTATATTGAACCCAAAAGTTCTTGTCCGGATCACTTCCAGCTGATTGATCACTCTCCAAATATATACATATTGTGTCAAAGGATTCATAGACACCTGCATCATGATAACATTTCTATAAAATAATTGCAACAGATCCACAAGCAATTGTACAAAAAGCGAAAGGATTCACCTACCGATTCGCAGTTCACACCCTCCAGCTTGAAAGAATTTGCTAAAGATTTTCCTTGTTTCCATTATTTCCTTGAATGATGAAAAGTTTTCAACTCTCCAAGTGAAGGATCCTCTCTTTCCAATCGAATCAATCTGAGAACCTGGACCTGCACCACATGATTCGCGGTCTGGGTCTGATAGTTCTTGTATTATGGATGTTTCCTTTAATATAAGTACCTCGGCAGAAAATATGACAGTGTCCTGTACAAGGAATCCAGAATCCTGGTCAAAGAGACTTGTTAAAGTTACAAACTCTCTCCAGCCCCAATCTTTAGCAGCCTTTGAGTAACGATTTTGAGACTCCTTTGTAATAGATTTCTCCTCCAGTTTTTGATTGACGACTGACAGGCGATGACTCACGAAGCAACTCCAGTCACTTGAGGTGTTTTTAGAATCTGTTACTTCAAGAAAAACCGAGAGGTGGCATGGAGGCTGAGACTGCCCTGGTACACAGTAGAGTACAAGAAAGTGGACGCACACTTTTTAGTAAACCACAATAATAACCAAAAAATTCTGCTAAAGAGTCTATTCATGATACATAAATTCATGATCAGAATAAAGTTGAAGGAAGAAAGACAAGATGGAAAGAAGGCACTCCAACATATTTCCAAATCCAATAACGAAAACCTAGGAATTGATCGTAAATGTTCTGAACATATCAATTCTCTCCTTTTTCTTTATTTAAAATCAGAACTACCACAAGTCCCCCCTCCCCTCAGAGAAATACAGATATTATGTTACAGTTCTAGCGTTTTAATCTTCTTGGCTTAAAGAAAATATGTATCCAACAAGTGGCATGACGTGTGTTAATTTATAACCCTTTGGCTAGAGAACAGAGGAAATTTCCTACATGTAACAATAAGAGAAAAAAAATTCGTTGGCCACCCTGAGAATAATGCATATTATGAAAAGATAAACTTTAACGGTGATCTTGAACTTCATGATTAGAATGCTGAAAGCAACATCTAGCATACATATCACAAAGCTTACAATTATCCCAATTAAACTCTGCAAGTCAGCATAAATCGCACAACACTGTGACTGGTCAGAGCGCATCATTCTTACCTCTTGGATACACAATTAGGCGACAGTCTCGATTACCAATTTGAAACCTCCGGCTTTTGACACATAGCCCTGTTATCTTCCGCTTTTTAAGGAGGTCCTTGAGCCTTGTGAAGTTCTCAATTCTCCATGTAAACTTACCGAAGTGCCCATCTGACTTTCTTGCCCCACCCCCCACTCCCGTCCTCCCACTTGTTCCCTGTGCTATGCTGCCACTGCAGTTCACACTCTTGGAGAAATTGCTCGACTCCTTTATCACGTGGAAGGATGCACTGAACACTGCAGTATCATCAACAAGGTACCCATTCTCAGTTGACATGAAGTCTGCCATCTTCATGTAGTCATTCCACCCAAGGCTGGTATTATCCCCACCCTTGCTGTCTGCTGCAAACCTTCCATAGGAGTCCTTATGGACATGGTTACCACCACTGCTGGCGCCACTAGATTGGCGCTGGTTCAGGACCGACATGCGGAAGAGGCACCAGCAGCTCCGGTCTGACGGCAGCAAGCTCTTCTCAGCATCCTTGCTCTCAAGACACATCGACAGATACTCAATACCAGACACCGAGCTCTGGTACACACTAATCCGAAGATTGCATTCACCTGCCGGAAAAACCGGGCTCATGATCTTCTGCGTTTTGATCATTTCCCGGAAGAGGCTGAAGTTATGCACCTTCCATGTGAACTTCCCATTCAGCGTGTCCCCGCCAGCACCGGCGCCTCCAACCCCCGCCACAGCCGCCGACGACTGAGCCTGGTGATGGTGATGATGATCGGAGTGTGGGACAATGTCTCTGGAAAAGGAGACGGACTCGTCAAGCACCAGGATATCTGCGGTGACGACGAGAGACTCTCCGGGACCGGAAAGGAAGCCGGCGCGCGGGTCGAGGACGGCGGCGGCTGGGGTGAAGTCGCACCAGCCGTGGGACTTCTTCTTGGACGAGAATCGGTGCCAGGAGTCGCGGTGGATGGACTTGGACTCGTCGGCGTGATTGGGGATGGAGAGGCGATAACTGGCGAAGCAGTCCCACCGAGAGGAAGAAGACGAGCTCGAGCCGCTGCGGGGATCGACGATCTGGAGGTAGACGGAGAGGTATCCCGGCAGAGCTTGAGAGTCTCCCCGGGGGTAGACGAGGAGGCGGCAGTCGTAGCCGCCGACCTCGAAGTAGCGGCTCCACAGAGCTCGCGCCTTCACGCGGGGGAACGCCGCCACGGACCAGCGGCACACAGCGGAATGCTCGCCGCGGCGCTCCACCGAGACCGCCGCCTCCTGCCCTCCGACGCCATCTCTCCCCGCCGCGGCCGGCGGCGCCGCCGTCTCCTCCGGTTGCTGTGCTACCGGCGACGACGGCGGCGCCTGGCGGAGCTCCGTCGGCGCCGCCGCCCCCACCGACGAGGCCGACGCCGACGCCGACGCCGACGCCAACGCCGACACCGCCGATACGGCGGCGCTGGACGGGGGCGATGCCTTCGTCTCCTTCATCGCCTTCCCCTCCCTCTTCTTCCCTCCCCGATGGCCTCTCCAACTATCCGATCTAATGCGAGAGCCGGGATGGCGAGGGCATTGCTAAAAGTATCTCCTCTCTCTCTCTCTCTCTCTCTCTCTCTCGCTATCTCTATCTATCTCTGTCTCTCTGGTTAGGGCACTTCCCCGGAGTGGCCGAGATAGAGGAGAGAGATGAGCATGCGGAGAGAGAGGCGAGATAGACGGCCCCTGCTATGCCCGATGCTTTGGTCCTAGAGAGAGAGAAAGACTGAGAAAGAGGGAAGTGTGACGAAGGGATGGGCCATCAAGAAGGAGAGAGAGAGAGAGGCGAGGATGGGGCATCCAAGAGGAGGGATGAGAGAGAGAGGGAGAGATGAACAACGAGAAGCGCTGGATAGGACGGTCCTTTTATACTCTCTCCCTCTCTCTCTCTGCCTGCCCTGTGTCTTCGTCTTTTACCGTGATTTTGTTCTACACGACAATTTCTTTTAAAATTTAATGCACAAAATTATTAAGCTACTATTAGGCGTAGAAATTAAGAAACAACAATGGGACATTAAATTACGAGTCGTCTGATTGTAATCTGCCGGCCGAGATCAGATCATGAAGAGTGCACTAAGAGAATTAATCACCACACCTTTTTATGGAAAATAGGACGTCTATTTATACAGGCCTTCTTGTTGAAGACAGGGAGGGAAGAAGGAGATGGGAGACTGACTGGTTCGGGGTTCTTCAGCCCAAGGTGGAGTCGGAGTCTCCGGCGTCGACCCAGTCGCTGGATTCGCCGTCGGCCTTCGGCTCCCAGCGGCTCTGCGGCGTCGGCTTCGGCCTCCTCCGGCGGCCGGCCGGCGGAGCCCACTCGGCGGAGCTGTAGGCGGCGGCGGCGGCGGTGGAGAAGGGGACGACCTCGACGGAAGAAGAGCTCATGGGGCGCCTCAGCCCTAGAATGTGAAGATCGCTTTCAAAGTCGCTAAGCAGCGGCTCCTCCTCGCTCTCCGGCTGCTTCCTGGAGATGACCTCGACGTCCTCTAGCCACTGCTCGACGTCCCCCCTCTCGATGGAGTTCACCCAAGAGGTCGTCTCCGGATTCGCCGCCGCCGCCGCTGCAGTGGCGGGGCTCTCGTCGACCTCCTCGATCTCGCAGGTACGGCCGATCGCTGGCGGGGAGGCGTCGTCCGCGCGGGAGATCTCCAGCCGTCTGATGATCCTGTTTCGTAGATCCTGCAGCGCTCTGTCCATCTCCTCCACAATCTGCACGAACAGCATTCCTCTCAGAGACGGCCATCATATATTTGCAAAATTATCCAGATCTGTTTCTGATCATTGCACGAGAACAGATCATCATGAGGTTTTCCGCGGATGGTGAAGGCTTGCCTTGGGGGTGGATAGCAGCTCCGAATCGTGGTCCCCGAGCTTTGGATGCAACAGGAAGAGGTAGATCTTCCAGAAAGTTCCCTCGCTTATGTGGCTGGGGCAGAGCCTGGCCCTCAACGATGCGAGACCTGGAACCAGGCGTTCGACTGCAGCGATGTGCTTCCTCCGAGGATCAGATATCTCAAAATCTGCGAGGAGACCGCGCCTGCGTTAGAGAATAACAGATTTCTTCCTCCATTCCAGCAGAATTGCTTCAAAAAGTAAGGGAAATTTTTCCTGTAAAAATTAATGCTATTTTCTCAGAGAAAAAAAAGTTCGTCATCTATATTATCTTGAAGAACACCCTTCTCAGGGAGACCGCGCCTGCTATAGAGAACTAGAGATTTCTTCCTCCACTGCGGTGGAATTGCTTCAAAAGGTATTGATCATATAGTTGTAGCAACTGCAAATTTTTCCATAGAAATAAATGGTATTCCGGGTTTGAAATAAATATTTGAATATCAATCTCATCGATCTCATAAGTATCATACCAAATCCCGTCAATCGAATCACTTTTTCGAGAAATACGAGACATCTAAGTCGTACAAGTAAAGAAATCTATGCATTGATAAGAAAAAGAAAAAACGTGAACGGTGATTGGATTGATGATAAAATAGAATCCTGGGTCGCGAACAGTGATTCGATTGATGATGACGAAAGAGAATTCTTGGTTCAGTTCTCCACCTTAACGACAGAAAAAAGAATTGATCAAATTCTATTGAGTCTGACTCATAGTGATCATTTATCAAAGAATGACTCTGGTTATCAAATGATTGAACAACCGGGATCAATTTACTTACGATACTTAGTTGACATTCATAAAAAGTATCTAATGAATTATGAGTTCAATAGATCCTGTTTAGCAGAAAGACTGGAAATTTATACTATTTCATCAGAGAAAAAAATTAAAAATCTATATTATCTTGAAGGACACCCTTACTTCGAAGAGTGGACAATTCTGATGGAAAAAAGTGCAATCACCGCAAGAAAATTGGAAAAAAAAACTGAGGCAAGCTGTTGGATGAGAAACGGTATAACCTTCGGCATGGTTTATCAGCCGGAAAAAAATTAAAAAAAGATAAGCCACTTATGTAGAAAGGGAAAGAAGAAGTAGCATACGGCCGTCGAGAGGCACGGGACATTGAATCCACTCTTCTGGTCGGCCGGACAGGAAATCCACGAACTTCAACACCTCCTCCGTGATGCCGACGACCCTGGGAGCCCTATCTCCATCGCTGATCCTCCTCCGGTCGCCGCCGTCTCTGCTGTCCTTTTCTGGCGAATTCCCGAGCAGAGAGGAGAGCGCCGCCAACCCCGTCCTAAAACCTCCGCCGATCTCCGCAAGGTCGCTCCGCACGCCGACGATTGCCCTGGCGGAAGGCGATACCGGTGAGGCGGCCGACGGGGCCCGCGTGACAGAGAGCCCTGCGGCGGCGGAGCGATTTCCAGGCAAAGAAGAAGAAGAAGCCAAGGAAGGGTTGGTCGGCAGCGGCGGCGGCGGCGGGGCGAGGAAGTCGGCGGCGGCGCGGAGCTGGCGAGCAAGGCTGCGGGTGATCTCCGAGAGGTCCTCCCGCAGGCCGCGGCTGCCCCCCATGCGCCGGAAGGCGATCTCCTCCCACTCGCCCGTCCTCGCCATCATCTCTCCTCCCCTCTGCTTCCCTCCGATTTCCGCCGCCACGCGAGGATTCTTCCCGGCGGAGGGACGAGAGTACTCGCTAGGGCATCATCATCATCATCATCATCCAGAGGGGGTAATCGGAGAGGAAAGGGGAAGAGGAAAGAAGGAGACGTACGCCGACCCCCTCCGTTTGCTTTCTCCAATTTGTTTTTTCTTTGGCTCTCTCTCTCTCTCTCCCTTCTTTCTTTCTATGGAAGGTTTAATGACCGACGTCCTGCGTTTCCAGAATTTTGAAATATCCAGGATGACGACACGTAGCAAGAGATAGGCTCGACAACCTTAAGAGCGTGGGTCCCGCCGGTATCACATAGGAGCCCGGGCCCGGAAGCCTGCCCCTGCGGCCCGCTTCGTCCTCCTCGCTGGCGGCGTCGCCACCGGTGAGTCTCTTCTCTTCTGCTGAGTCTTTTCGCCGGCGGCTGAGATCTGCGGAGCGTGCGGCAGGGGTGGCGCTCCACAGCGAGCGGCTGGCGGAGCCGCCGCTCGCGGTGGCGAAGACCGTTAAGGTGCCCACACACTCGTTGGGCCAGTGTTCTTAGTTATAAATGGGCCTTTGGGGTTTCATGTTATGCGAGGAGATGCGGTAATGGGCGGAGGTTATTGGGAATAAATGAGCCGCCTTCGGTGAAGCCCGGCAGCCCAAGTCTGGTTCTCTGCGGGAAAACTCGAGGAAAATGGGTTTTGTCATTCTTAGTGGGCCATGGTGATGTACGGGTGTTATTGGGCCTCAATGGGGCCTCTCTGATGAAGCCTGCCCTTATCACATCGTGCTCAGCAGAGTTATCTACTTGGGAGCATTCTTTTTATTGAGTTGACATTTTATTCTGTTTTTGTGCCATATATATAGATATATGATATCTAGTGTGATTTTTCTCACATTTATACTACTTTCTTATTTTATTTATTTTCACAAATTCTATCATTTTTTATAGATTTTAAAAAGGAATTCCCTGATTTAAATTAGTTGCAAGCTCCATTTTTTCTAATAATGCACAAGGCTCCTAAATATACTTCCAATTATCATATGTTAGGTGTTTGACTCATTTTTCTCTAAACAAGAACTAACTCGTGATTTTAATTGCATTGTGTTGGTAACTTCATTGATGATCCTTCTAGTTATTTGTGTAATGCCTCCAATGTCATTCAACAAGTTCTTCCAATGGGCCCTCATGCATGCATGCATGCATGCATCACAAGCACACTATAGCTGCACCATATGTTTGTGCTGGCACCGCACACATGGTGAACATGGCACAACATGTGTGGCAATGCATGGAGGGCAGAGATGCATGCAAAATAGGTAGAGTTTAGTGGTGTAGGCCAGGGTGCTCACAAGTCTTGCTAGCTGCTAACATTGCATAGCACAACATTAGCATGGCAGCAGCACATAGTGGCACTGCAACAAGCACACATTATATGAGTACAATGGGTGCATGTGGCAAACATGCATGCTAAAGTTTGCAACATGAGAGCACACGACAATTAGATGGCAGAGGTGTGGTGCATGAACATGTGATTGACACATGCATGCACAATGCAAGCAGAACTGCCACAGAATATCCAGCTCATTTTGGACATCTCAAGTGGTTGATATAGGGCATGTCGGGCATAGATGTGCCCAATTGTCTTTCAACAAAATAGGGCAATGTCCAAATGAGGTAGGCAAAACATGGCCATGTCCCCCCTAAGGACAAGTCTAGTAAAGGAAGGGGGTGCCTCATCAAGTAAAAGAAGTGGTCACCCATTCTCTGCCCTATAAATAGGGGGTGCTCTTGACTTGGTAGAGGCAATTAGTTGAGCTTCTCCCCTTGTTCTTCCTCCCTTCTCCCCTTGCATTCCTGGACCAGAATAAAGGTTATGTTGCTCAGATCTTTCCATCTTGTTCTTGATTTGCAAGCTTTCCAATGATCAGGAAGAGATCCAAGCCACTTGGGTTGGTTGTTGGATGCCCAAGGCCACACACAGGTGATCACCAGCATGGGGTCAATTGTCAACCCATGTTACATTGTATCAAAATTAAGTTAGGGTGAATTAAGAGATGTCTAATATGGGCGTAGAGGGCATAGTGTAGGGTTTGCATGTTCATGTGAAGCTGAAGGTTCATGTGTTGGAGAATATAGTTCAAGACAATGACAACTGGGTATCTACCCTTGAAGACTCAATGAACATAATAAGGATTGTCTCAATATAGGCAAGGGCTCACTTGCATGCAACTTGGGCAGACAAAGTCAAAGTTGAGGAGTTATGAGAAGGTTATTGAAGCCTATTGGCTGATATGATATTGTTGAAATGCTTAGCTGTAGTGCCACCTCTAGAAGTTACCAAGTAGTGAAAAGTTTTAAAGTCCAAAGCATATGTAGGGCTAGCAACACATAAGAGTTGGAAAACTATCAAATATGGAATTGTACTTTTGGGTGAGCCTCACCTTAGAAAAAGACCAAGTCTCACTAGCCAACATGTACCTAATAGAGGATGCTGAACTTTGATAGAAAATAAGAATAGACAATGATTTTGTTTGAGAATTGAGTAGTTTTGGCCTACGAATAATATACAGATGGCACAAACATCTATTTGACAGCTCTATCACATCAAAACAATACAAGAATATGTTAAGAAATTCTCATTGATAATTTTGTGCTGATGCCCTTAGTTTTGATGATCACAAATTAAAATTTACTCATAAGATATGATATACTATTATTGATTATTTATAAATCTATCATTTTTATATTTATATATATTTAACATATTCAAGAAATTTGGGCTATGTGACCCCCAAGAAGTTTACTGGACAAATTGATAAGTCTAGCATTCTCAGCCCACCAAGCAAAACTTGTGGTTTCTTGGTCATGACCATCCACAATTATTAGCCTTGGAAAATTTTTTTGTGAAAATGTATGTCTATTCAAATATTTTACTTCTCTATTATATTGTTCAATACATTCACAGATAATATTATCAATTTTGTCCACTCCAAAGGTTACCATTAGTGTCGCATATTTTTATTTTTAATACATTCAATACATTCACAGATAATGTAAATGTCAACACATTTACAAAAATAAAATATTTTTATTTGGATTATATATAATGATCTGATTCTATAGTTGCAATATTTATCAATTATAAATAATATTTGATAGGTTTTCTAAAGTGTCACATATATTAAATCAACAAGAGAATAAAAAATTTATCAAAATTTTAAGTTTGAAAAAATTATTTTAATGGTGTTATGTCAAATGCTTATATGGACAAAAAGAGAAGATAAATTTTTTGATTTAGTCTAATGTGATACCTAACATGATCTAATTATTGTATATAAATCACATAAAATTTAAAATTAATAAAACTTAAAAATCAAAATATTTAGAATTTTAGAAATATTTTAAAATAAATTAATTAATTATAATTTGATAAAATATTATAAAAAATATTGAGAAATTTTCAAGTAGATCATAGAGAGGTAATCTAATATCTCATAATATTTCAAATTTTTTCTCAAAAAATATGAGTTTTGATAATTTTTAGATTAAATGATGAAGATAAAATATATTTAAAATTTTTGAAAAAGAAAATTTGGGTGTGGACATTAAGATGATATCAACACCAGGATGAACATGAATAAAAATAAAATAAAATTTATACGTGATTCTTTCATAAGTATTTATAGAAAATTTAATTGATCAAATTAAGATATGTAAATACTAGAATATTTATAATAAAATAAATAACATTTCAAAAATAGAAATCACACAAAATCTCATAAAATTAAGTAAATATTAAATTTAAAGTAGAAAATATAGTTTTGATTTTGCGATAGCGATTATCAAAATTTTATGTTTGAGAAAATTATTATGTGATGTCCATAGCCTCAAAAGCTCTCTTTGGACATAGACAATGATGATAATCTCTAGATTTTCTTACAAAGTCCATAAATCAATGAAGTGGTTGATGAATCATCTTCAATGATTGTCACTAGAGAGAGTTAAAAAAATGTCAACTTTTGAAGTTTTAGTGGTTGCCACATGACAGAGATAAGTTGGATGGAAGTAAGGCATATTTTAAGGAGCTTTATCTTCAAGTTCACTTAGTAAAAAGAGGCCCTTCATTGTATTTGATATACTCTCAAGAGGTGGTCACTCATTTCTTAGTAGATCATCCTCTTCCCAACGATAGTTGATTCATCAATAAAAAATGATTTACTTGATAAATTCAAGATCTTTTTATTCAAAATTATTTGATAGTTGGTAATGGTGCTTCGACAATCACATTAACAACATATTTGTTGATGCTTGAGTGATTTTTATAGCTTAATTGTTAACTAATACTCTGTAGAAAATTTTTGATTTTTTCAGATCAAAATATGAGTTTTGGCTTTGGTAAAATTCAAATCTTTGCTAGTCATCTACCTATGTGAGAGAGAGGCAATTAATTACACTCATATCCTTACCTAGTGACGTTATGAAAGTGCTTCTTTTTCATATATATCAAGGACATTAGAGGTATAAAAATATATAAAATTTAGCAGTGGCATTGCTTTAGTCCCACATTGACTATTTTTCAAGTTTTAAGGCATACATATAGTAATGTATTTTTTTCTAGTCAATATTATCTTCTCATGTGTGTACAACTACTCCTTGGCCCATACTCAACTAGTCAATATTTGCGTGAGCACCCTACTCATGTCAATACCTAATTGTGCTTCTAACTTGCTTGTAGGCCCTAGTTGGCCGTTGGGTCCCCTCTTTTTATATATATTTTTTTCTCTTCACTTTATCTCAAAAATATGATTATAAAATTATATAAATTTACATAAAACCACATAATTAGCCAAAAAATCAAATTAATCAACTCAGTATCACTTTTCTTAATTGAACATAAATATAAGTTTATTAATCATGTATTAAGGTTTAAAATATATTATTTATGAATTATTAACTTATAACAATGAAGACCTATTAATATCTAATTGTTCTCATCAAGTTACAAATATTTAGTTTGAATTTAAATTCAAAGGGCCTAAAAAATAAAGAAGAATAAAATTTGAGAAGGTTCAAACATGATTATCACATATTCTAAAATATTATAAATTTTTAGATGAATATCTTGAAGGTTGTAGATCAAATAAATCAAAGAAATTAGTACAAGATGAAGCCTTATTTATAAAAGAAAAGTCACATACTGAAAAATAACAAATACATAAATATTCAATGTTTTGTATCAACCTCATTACATTAGACATATCAAAAACCAATGAAAAGAGTTTTATCATTTTCATCAGCTCAATCAACTCATCTACTATGACTATTAGTTTCTATTAAGTCCTAAAGTATATAGGTGATGAAGGGAGAGTGTATTGGACAAAGGCATGGGATGTTGGAAGTTATATGTAGCATGAGAAGGATTAGGCATTTGTAGAGAGGAATGTGTGATTTGGATTGCAGATTTTATTAATTTAGAAATTCTTTTTTTAATTAGAGAATATTGCGAGGTCTTACCACAATCATTGTTGACATAAACATACATGAGTTGAAATCAAGTAAAACTTTGAAAATAGTCAACTTTTAAAAACCCTAATACACCTCTTGTCTTAGTGTTTTAGTTGCCATTCTCATTTTAATATTTATGACATCAATGATACAAACTCTTTAACTTATTGAATTGATTGTATAATGAGCATAATAGAGATTAAGCAATGGCTAACTCAAGATCTCAACTCACTAATGACAACTGACAAGCCAACTTGTAGAATGTCAAGAACCACAATGAAAAGGAAGATCAAGGGGGTCTTCCAAGAGTGACTGTGGCAAAAGCAAACACATTGAACACTAGGATGTAACTTCTAACTAGGGTCAAGGAGGACTCAAGATAGTTGCTTCAGTCATATAGAGTTAGACAACCAATAAAAACAATTTATGCTGCTTATAATGCAAAGAAATGATGGTGTATATAGTGCTTGCAAAGGAGGTACATATTCAAAATAATTTAAAGATACTATGCATTTTGTAGAAACATATTAAGATGAAACAAACAAACAAATCCAAGTTGATTTACATAGAGGCCAATGTAAAGGATCATACAATGGTCACAATGGTCGAGAATGAAACTATTTGCAACTTTCTCTCTAGAATGGAGGCAACATAGATGGCCTTGACATTGTCATAAGGAGATGTTTAAGATAAGTCAATCAATTTGGAGGCACCCACGACCATTGGTATTCCACATAGCATCCTACAAAGGTTAAAATGTAAGAGGGCAAGGTGGACTTCCCGATGCTCTAAAGGAATGACTTTAATATCATAGTTGGATTCTTAATTTGTTCACAAGCTAGAGTGCTCCCCTAGTTACATGGTATCGTACTTGTAAGTGAGTTAAGTTTCTACTTCATCTCATTAGGGTGGGAGGCCAAGAAGGGTTTTTTGATGATGTTGGTACTCTAACTCAAAGATAAGCTCAACAAGGTTGAAGAGACCTTTTCAAACACTCTCTTGGAGCTAAACAATAGATCTCTTGGGCAACTATTGATAGGAGTTGCATTAATTTTTTGACACTTTAGGGATATGATACTATACATCATACCTCTTTACTTGTCACCATAGTGGGAGGTTGATCATGAGATTGATCTCATGTTAGGTTGTGCCTACTAACATGTGTACCCTACAAGATATATTTAAGTTGAAATAATTGTAGAGAATTGAATAAGTAGTTGGAGGTAGGATACATTTGACCCACCAATAGACCTTATGGTGTACTAGTCCTCTTTCAAAAGAAGAAAAACATGTCCATTCAACTATGTGTAGATTGTCAAGCCTTTAATAAGGTTATAGTAAAGAACAAGTACTCATAAATCTTCATTATCATAAGTTAATAATTAATAAATAATATAGTTTTAGCCTTAACTCATGATAAATAGACTTATATTTGTGTTAAAGTATGATTTGTGATTTTCAGTTGATTAACATGAGTTTTTGGGTAATTATGTGATTTTATATGATTTTTACAGTCTTACTTTTGAGATAAATAAAGAATAAGAAATAAAAATAAAAATATTGCAAAATGGGGGGACCCATTGGCCAGCCGGGCCCGCAAGTAGGTCGGAAGCGCAGTCGGGGAGTAGCTGCGAGCAGGGGCTCGAGCGGCTTAGCTTGGACAGATAGGGGCACGTGTGCGCCACTCTCCTTCCACATCACCGGTGGCCAGCTGACTGTGGGGCAAGGAGTGGTCGTACGTGCAAGAGAAGGGACTTTGCTTAGAAAGCTAAGATTACTATATATTTGTCTGAAAAATTGGTGCACAACCGATGTGGGACTAAACCCGCGTCACACCTTCCTCAGAGGCGGGCGACCGGTGCTGATTCGAATCCTCCCAAAGTCAAAATTCATATATTTTTATTTGATTATTGTGACTTTTCTGTAGATCACCGGTGAAGAATTAAGCAACAAGAATTGTTGGATCATCGGTGAAAATCTCGTCAATGCGATTCACAGAGCATTGCTACTAAAATTACTAAACGATTTACAATAAAAGGATCGTAAATCCATTGAGTAAATCATCTCTAATTGATCGACGAACAAGCTGTCGTTGGGAAGAGGACGATCTGTTGGGAGATGAGTTGCCACCTCCTGAGAGCATACCAAATGTGATGAAGAGCCTCCTCTTACTGTGCGGACTTGAGGATAAAGCTCCCTTACATGCACACCACCTCCATCCAGCTCCTCTCTGTCGAGTGACAACTACCAGAGAGTCGCAAAGTCGCCGTTTTTCTGCTCCGCCAAGTGATAGCCGCCAGAGATGACTCAACGACCCATTTCATTAATCTCTAGACTTTGCGAGAAGATCTAGAGATTGTCCATGTCGTCTTTGTCCAAGGAAAGCTTTTGAGGCTGTGGACACTACATGACGATCCTTCTGAATGCTCAGGATTCTAGTGCACGCTGATGCATTGCCGTCGCGACATCAGAACTCTGTTTTCCTACTTTTGACTTATTTTATACTTCATTTAGTGATAGTTTTTGTGATTTTAATTTACCAAAATATACTTAGTTCTATTACGATTCTTTCAACTTTTACAAATTTTAATTTGATCAATTAAATCGTCTATAATTACTTACGTAAGAATCGTTGGGCAGAACTCTATTTTCGCCCGATTTACGTTCGTCAGGTGCTGACGTCATCCTAATGTCCGCACCCTTATTTCCTTTTTTCGTAAATTTTAAATATATTTTCTTTTTATTTCCTAATATAAAATTCATAGAAAATTGTATTCATTGAGAAAATTTTGAAATAATTGTCAGATATTATATTACATCCTTGTGATTGACTTGGAAAAGTACTACTATTTTTGGAAGTTTTATTGAATTATAATTGATATATTTATTTAGAAATACTTCTAAATATCCAAAAATTTATATTTTCTAGTTTTATAAATTTAAGATTTACATGATTTAATATACAACGACTAAGTCACGTCAAATTTTGGTGCTGTTGTCGGGAATGTATTACATAATATTTAGTATTTTTCTATTTTTCTCTTAAAGTACATAAAAAAATTTAAATCTTGTTTTATTTTCTTTTTACTGATTTTTTATTAGAAAAGGGAAATGAAAAGAAGCAAGGCAAGGATTGGAGCAAGGCAAGGACTGGAGCAAGGTAAGGAGGGTAACAATTACTCAATTTTTCTCTCGAATTTATTGATTTTTATGCATGATAGAAGATCCTTGCATCCAAGGCTAGAAAATCCTTTCATTATTTTATTCAAAAATAAAAATCTGAAAGAAAAATTAATTTTGATGGATCCTGAAGGAAGTACAAGTCAAACTGAGAGAAATCCTATGGCCAGGAAAAATCATTATATCCCATATTCATTTCAAAGAGCATCCAATATTAGAGTCCCATTAGTACCCATTGTTAAATTTGAAATAAATCTAGGAATTTTTCAAATGCTTCTTAATTTTCATGGATTGCCTTTAGAGGAACCTCATCAGCACTTAGAAAAATTTCATATAGTATGTGATTTAGTTAATCTCCCTCATGTTACACCAGAAATTATTAAGAAGAAATTATTCCCTCATACACTTAGTGATAAAGGTAGTCATTGGCTATCCACATTAGATAGAGAATTAACTAGTTGAAAAGATATAGAACAGGTCTTTCTTCGAAAATTTTATCTCTTAAGAAAAATTCAAAATATGAGAAAACATATATGGAGTTTTTCTCAAAGACCAAGAGAAACTTTGTATGAGACATGGGAAAAATTCAAAGATTTACTTAGAAAGTGTCCTCATCATGCTATAACCAAGTGACAGCTCAATATAATTTTTTATGATAGATTATTAGAATAACATAGAAATATGGTTGATTCTATATGTGGAGGAATTTTTATGGAGAAAACTCCTAATGAGATTTACAATCTTTATGAGAATTTAAGTGAAAATTTTAGAGATCGTCTTTTTTGAATTATACGATAGGGATATGAAGAGAGAAATTTATGAATTATATCATGATGATGATTCTAAACTTAGAAATGAGGTTAATCATATTAATCAAAGATTAAAAAAACTTGATTTACTTATTAACAATATTAGAAAGCCTCTTAACTCTCAATTTAATTCAAATAGTACACATCCTATGTATGGTGAAAATGATCATTTTGAATTTCAATATCATCATAGGCAAGAACAAGTGTAAGTACCCCACGATTTTAGTAAAAATAGAGAATATTTTTCTAATTCTTATAATCATAATTAGGAAAATAATTTTTTGTGGAGAAACTCAAATAATATTCAAAATCCAGAAGCACTTAGATCTAATTCACATTTTAAATTTCATCTAAAATAGGAACATAGATTTCAGAAAAATCAGTCCTCTCAAATCCAACTTGATGCTATGAAAATGATGCAGCAAATGAGCCAAATGATGCAACAAACTATGAATCAAATGATGCTGCGTCAGAAACAAATTATAGAGGCTATTGGGAATAAGAGAGAAGAGGGACAACTACCTAGTCAGCCCATAGAAAATTCAAGAAATTGTCCAATAGTAAGATTCAACAAGAAGAGTCTAGCTAGATAAATTTAGAAAAAAATCTATGAAATGAAAATGTTAGGACAATGAATACATTGAGTGAGAATATTTTACCTGATTCTCATTTCCAATTCTTAGAAGAAATTGATGATCCATTAGAAGTAAATGAGAATATTAAGGCCGAAAATATAATAGTAGAAAATTTGAATAAAATCATTTATTGCTCAAAATTGATGAATGAATATAGTGAGGATGATGAGGAGAAAGAGCCCTTAGATGAAGAAATAGCAGCTGATCATGGAAAAATCATCTAAATTTTAGTAGAAGAGAGTAAAGACAGAAATGAAGAAAAACATATTTCAGGTGAGAAAAAATTAGTTCATTTGGGAGATGTAAAAGATGAAATTAATGAATCTAATCATAGTTTTTAAGCCATAGATGTTGATTGTGACGATGATGATGTATATCATATATTGAAATTAAAAGATAGCTCTTGTGAAGATGAAGAATTTGATAAGTTGAGAAATGAAAAGCTAGAAAAAGAGTTGATTCAACTAATGGGGAAAAATAAAAATAATAGATATGAATATAGAGATAATTTTGGAGGAGAAAATTTGAATTTTACTGAATCCATTAGATCTGAGATTAAAGAAGACAATCCTTCCATCCTTCAAAACCCACAGCTCATTAGAACTATTTCTAAGCTTGAAATATTTCACTCCTCGCAAATTAAACAAATATATATGGAAGATAAAATGGAGCAGGGGAAGATTATGCAGATAAAAGAAGACATTAAGAAATAGATGAATAGAAGAATTAGAGATATCAATTTAGATAAAAAAAATTAGATTGGGTAAGAGCTAATTCGAAAATTATATGGCCTGGTCACATTTTATGATCTATTAATAGAAAGTATTTATTAATGAATGAGAACCTTACAAAACAAGATAGAAATAAGGAAAGATTCTTTTCAAAATGGAAATATTATTTTTGAGAAAATTTTGTTAATTTCTATTTTGTTTTGGCTGAAATTATGTCAAGGTATATATATGAAGTATATGAATTTATGTTAAATCTGAAAAAGAATATCATAAAACTTACCTTGGGATACAAATATATTTTGATGGCCATAGATCATCTTATATGATTTAAGAGCTGTTTAACTGGAGACATTAAATGCAGCGCTGCATGGGAGGCAACCCATGATTTTTATTTCATTTTGTTTGATTTTTTTTTAAATTCTGTTTTCCTTAGAATTTTGTAATACTTGTTTTTGTATTTGTTTTTTTTGAAAAAGTGCAGGAGGAGTGTAAGATGAAGTAGAAAATTAAAAATGAGGTTGAGGTGATGTCTTTCTGAGCTTCATCATTTATGAAAATATTTTTAATGCTTAACTTTGTAGATATGCATGCTTCACTTGAAAATTATATTTTCTGCATATTCTATTTCGATTTTTCTGTGTCATCGAGGACAATGTCATTTTTAAGTTGGGGGGTGAAGGATTCATTATTAATTTATGCTATAGGATGATTAAGAACATGTGTTTGCATTTTATTCAACTTAGAACATCAACTAAAAAAATAAAAATAAAATAAAATTCAAAAAAACTACAACATCTATTTTCTGGTTTTCTGTCAGAAACAACAAACTGTCAAAAATAACAAACAAAAAACAACCCAAAATTTGAAATTCTAGAAGACCCTTTTCTCACATTTCAATCCCCTAGATATATATTACTAAAATTTGAAATTATAGTTATAAAGAGGATAGTTTTGATTTATTTTTGACAAATTTATTGCTACTGAAAATAGAATTGAAAACAGAAAATAGAATTGTCAGAACTATCTAATTTACAAATTCCTTACATCATATTGTATGCATGAAAAATTAAATCAATTAGATTGATTGATACCAAAAGATACTAGGAAGATTATTATTGAGTGAAAAGAATGATCTAGTAGCATGAAATGTTAGAATACTCTTTGGATACATGATAGATAACATGGATTTGATTTTACACATTTTTACTTCATGATCTTGATAGATAGTATTTATTTGATGTGAAAATTTGATTGATCATTTAAGTTTAATGAAGATTTTTGTACCCTGATCTATAGGACTTATGAGGAGAAATCACTTATTTTGAAAAAAAAGGAGAGCAATGTGAAAAATCTACAAAATGAAGAGTACACATGGAAGGTGTGAGACATCATTCTCATTATCGAAAATCGTGCATAAAAAAATACTTGCTGAAAAATAAGTGGATAAAGTGAAAGCCCTGAAAATGAAGAGTATATATAGAGGGTGTGAGACATCATTCTTATTGTCGAAATTTGTCTACAAGAAAAACTACTTATTCACTATATATAAAAAAAAATAAAGAAGGAAGAAATATAGTGCAAACTTCAGAAATAAAGTCATAAAAAAAAGGAAATGTAGGATCAATATTATTCTTAGATGAGTATTGATAATTGGAACATCTTGTAAATACATTTATGAGTGAAGAAATGATAAAGATGTGAATAGAAGAAGTGAAGTCAAAATTATTATTCCAAGGAGTGTTTAAACATTTAAGTGCTTGACATCATTCTTAAATACTTGATATAAGAATTCAAAGTGTTTAAAGGTGAATCATTTCTAATTGTATTTTTTTTTCTGTATTGAAATATGATGTTTGAGATTTGTAAAATTTTATTTTCGTAATTCTATTGTTAAGGGACTAACAATGATTTAAGTTGGGGGGTGTGATAAGTCTTCATTATCATGAGTTAATAATTAGTAAATAATATAGTTTTAGCCTTAACTCATAATAAATAGACTTATATTTGTGTTAAAGTATGATTTGTGATTTTCAATTAATTAACGTGAATTTTTGGGTAATTATGTGATTTTATACAATTTTTACAGTCTTACTTTTGAGATAAATGAAGAACAAAAAATAAAAATAAAAATATTACAAAATGGGGGGACCCACCAGCCAACAGGGTCCGCAAGCGGGTCAAAAGCACAGTTAGGGAGTAGCCGCGAGCAAGGGCTCGAGTGGCTTAGCTTGGACTGATAGGGGCATGTGTGCGACACTCCCCTTCCACGTCACCGGTGGCCAATTGGGTGTGGGACAAAGAGTGGTCGTACACGCAAGAAAAGGGACTTTGCTTATAAAGCTAACATTACTATATATTCGTCCGAAAAAATCAGCACACAACTGATGTGGGACTAAACCCGTGTCACACCTTCCTTAGAGGTAGGCGACCGGCGTGGGTTTGAATCTTCCCAGAGTCAAAATTCATATATTTTTATTTGATTATCACGACTTTTCTGCAGATCGCTGGTGAAGGATTAAGCAATGAGAATCATTAGATCATTGGCAAAAATCTCGTCAACATGATTCGCAAAGTATTGCTACTAAAATTGCTAAATGATTCGCAATAAAAGGATTGTGAATCCATTGAGTAAATCATCTCCGATTGATCGATGAACAAGCTGTCGTCGAGAAGAGGACGATGTGCTGAGAGATGAGTCACCACCTCCTAAGAGCATACCAGATGTGATGAAGAGCCTCCTCTTGTTGCACGGACCTGAGAATAAAGCTCCCTAACACGCACACCACCTCCATCCAACTCCTCTCCATTGGGGGACAGTCGCTAGATAGCCGCAAAGTTGCTATTTTTTCGCTTTGTCAGGTGACAGTCACTGGATACGACTTGACAACCCATTTCATTAATCTCTAAACTTCGTGAGAAGATCTAGAGATTGCCCACGTCGTCTTTGTCCAAGAAAAGCCTTCGAGGCCATGGACACTACATGACGATCCTCCCGAATGCTTAGGATTCTGGTGCATCATCGATGCATCGCTGTCGCGATGTTGGAACTTTGTTTTCCTACTTTCGACTTACTTTACGCTTCATTTAGTGATAGTTTTTGTGATTTTAATTTATCAAAATATACTTTGTTCTATTACGATTCTTCTGACTTTTACAAATCTTAATTTGATTAATTAAATCATCTGTAATCATTTACATACAAATCACCGAGTAAAACTCTATTTTCGCTTGATTTGCGTTTGCCAAGTGCTGATGTCATCTTGACGTCCGCACCCTTATTTCCCTTTTTCATGAATTTTACATATATTTCATTTTTATTTCCTAGTATAAAATTCATAAAAAATCGTATTCATTGAGAAAAATTTTGAATAATTACCAGATATTATATTATATCCTTATGATCGACCTGAAAAATTACTGTTATTTTTGAAAGTTTTATTGAATTATAATTGATATATTTATTTTAAAATACTTCTAAATATCCAAAAATTTGTATTTTCTAGTTTTATAAATTTTAGATTTGTGTGATTTAATATACAACGACTAAGTCGCATCAAGTACCTTATGGAAAATATTGAAGAGCTATTTAACTTTTTAAGAGAAGTGAGTTACTTTTCTAAAATAGGCATAAAGAGTAGGTATCGTTAAGTGAATAAGGCAAATATCACATATGTGATACAATATAGATCATACTAGTTCATGATGGTGTCATTCAGTCTCACCAACATGTAAGCCACATTCTACATGCTCATATTTGTTCCAAGAATTTCTTATAAGTTTATTGTGATATGCTTATATAATATTTTGATTTATAATTCAATTGTGTGCATATGTATGAGCAGCACATTCAGATGGCTTTGAAGAAGTCAAGAGAACATCAGCTCTACCTTAATTCAGCCAACTATGGTTTTGCATTGGAGAAAATAATGTTCATTAATCATTTGGTACGACTAGATGATGTGTAGATGGATTAGGTAAAGATCGGAGCAATCAAGGGTTGGTTGATAACCATTTGCATCCTAGTGCTCAAGGCATTCCTCAATGACTTATTATTAGAAGTTAATGAGGGGTCACTCTAAGTTGACATCACTCTTGAGAAACAAGTTAAAGAAGGGAGCACACTAAGAGTGAATATGTCTAATAATTTTAATAATATTCTTTATGTTGTTGCATATGTTTTTATGTCCTTTCTCTTATGGAAATGTCTTTATGAGACAGATTTAATATGTAACATTCTTAGACCCACATGAGTAAATCTCCCTCAGAATATAAGAAGTTTGAGATATTTGATGAATCAATAGAATGAGATGTTCAAGTATTTCCTTCTTTCTCGCATGAACATAGTAACTTCCAACAACATGGGATCAAAACTTGTCAAGTAAGATCATTCCAATTATCTACTTTTAGAGTCACTTACCTATTCTATTCTTCTAGTCCAAGAACTATTGTTTGTGAGTTCAATTTACTATTCGTTGTTCTTCCATATTTTTTTCTACCTCTGAAACTTTAGGAGAAGGAAGACTCTCCCTTGTGGTCGTAAGCTCTACCTTAGACTATTAAGAGCATATCTTTTTCTTTGGCACAAACTTGTTAAAGGGATTTATACACAACAAGAAAGTTATTTGCAATACAATTCTTCTTATGTTTGAAGTATTAGACATAGCATTCATGTGCAAACAATTAGTGTCAAAGTAATCTTTGCTATGTTTAGAGTTACCCTTTATTCTTGCCAAATTTAGATTGGATAGGAAGAACTTGCTACAATGGTGCAAGTACATAGAAGTTTTCTTGACAAGACAGGAAAAATTAAATCACATAATTGATTTTACCCTTGATGTTGATGATGTACAATGTCATCTATGGAGAGTTGAAGAAATAGTTAAAACATGCTTGTGAAACACTATGACTTCATCATTTCATGCAATTTTTTTATTTATTCTTACAATCAAAAATATATGGAGAAAGTTCATTGAGCTTTCTCAAAGAAGAGTGATAAAGTACAAATTTATCAAGTAGTGGTGAAAGCTGTGAGTCTAGTACAAGGTACAAAAATAGTAACAGAATATGCCAATGAATTAGAGGGATTGTGACAAGAAATTGACCATTATAAGCCAATGAAGAATAATTGCTTAGAAGAAGCCATGGTGTATAGAGTTATACTAAAATAAATAAGACTTCAAAATTTTTGATTGGACTTAATCATAAATTTGATCAAGTCAAAAGCCAAATCTTGAAAACTCAAAACATAGTTTTGCACTTGTTTCCAAACATAAGGACAATAAAGCCTCCAAATCCTATCCAAACGAAAGAGAACCTTATGAGTAGTAGCTGCAACTTCACTAAGGAGAACTTTGGTGCTTACTTGTTATATCCCCACGTCCTTGCACCTTGAGGAACGAGACTTGATAGAAAAGATGACCTAGAGAAACTCAAGGTAGAATTTGAGAAGCTAAGGCTACAATGGCCTCAAGTTCATCAACTCAATTATGTGAATTTTCTCCATCCTTTAGTCTAGTTTCCTCTTTTGACTCCCTCTATGCCTCATTGATTGTACATTCAAGTGTCAGACCATATGACTAATACATTGCATAATTTCCTCATGTATGACCCCTACCTTGATTTTAGGAAAGTGACCACTAGAAAGGCTCCCAACTCACAATAGTTGGCATAGGTGACATAAAATAGAAAAATGAAGAACTTAAATTTTTTTAATATATTCCTAAGCTTTGAATGAACCTTATATCAATTAAGAAACTAATATATGATGTAAAATCTAATGTCTTATGTATTAGTGACACTTGCATGATATTTGGCAAGGTGAGAAATTGAAAGATTGGACTTGCTAACATGAAAGTCTTTACCTTATGTGAATGTAATGCCAACTTCACTTAGCAAAGGTGAGCTCAACATTCAAGTCTATGGCTACTTCATCAACACTAGACAACTTATGTTCTACCATAGACATCTAGGACATTTCTCTTTCAAGCTAATGAAAATCATATATCCTTCTTTGTTTCAAGGACAATGTGTAAAAAACATGTTTTGCAATGTGTGTGTGAACTTACAAAAACATGTGTTGTTCTTCATTTCCAATTAATTGTGAAAGAAACTTAGAACACTTTTATCACACTCATAGTGATATTTGGGGACCTTCAATGCACCCTAGTATTTCAAGGGTTAGATGATTCATCACTTTTATTAATGATTACACATGCCTCATATAAGTATTTTTATTAAAACAAAAATTAGAAACTAGGAGCTGATTGTCTCTAACTTGTTAAACTAAGAGATGTTAAGTTTAGAATTTATATAACTAAATTCACATTAATATAAAGCAAGTAAATGCAATGAGTTCGTCGATCTACAAAGAAGATATCAACTCAAATTATAATTATATTTTGTTCTCTAAATAGTAAAAACAAGAAAAATGGAAGAAACAATGGAGAGGAAGAATAAAATAGATGTTTTGTACCTAATAAGCCCCAACTAGCTCCTCCCTTCCCTTCTCACCATGAAGTAATTAATCTAAATTAAAATAATAGATAAATACTAAATAAAATAAGAGATATACTAAATACTATGTGAAAAAAATAAGATTATGGATCTAAATTAAGTTTATGATCAATTCAACCAAAAAGATGATTGAAAAAATGAAACTGAAAATAAATTAAAAATCAATAATCTTTTTCAAGGTTGGGTGAACAGAAAAATTCAAGTGTAACCCTAAATAAAAATCCTAGTAATCAATCATTTCCTCAATTCGTCTACCTATCACCTAAGATGAATTGAAGAAAAAAAATAAAAAATGAAGGAAAATTATATTCAAATTGCAAAATGACATGAGGAGTTGACAAAGAATTGAAAGAATGCCACTATATGTCACTTGGCAGAAGGAAGAAGAAAATGCATTACTTTTTTTCCCATAAATCAAAGTTTTAATATTCCCATTAGACCTAGAATCAATCACAAGTAGTGAGAAATCAACTTGCTGAAAGATTGTTTAATTTTTAGTGACAATCGACTTTTATTTCTTCATGCATTTTTTTGTCCATTTTACACTTATTTCTGGCCATTTTCATGCATTTCTACCTATTTTGGGAATCATTTTAATTTAATTAAATAAACTGATAAAATAGGGCTTAATGAGTTCCCTTAACGAGCTCATAATGGCCCTATAACTGATCACATATTCTGAAAATACTATGAAAAATCACCAAAAATCAGGACAAAGTATTTCTATCTAAAAAAAGGAATCACAACCATTAAATTTTAATTTTTGCCTAATAATGATATAATAGAAGGCAAAAATGTCAAATGAAACATATTATCATATAATCGATGAATATTCAAAATATAAATATGCTATAAAAGTATGTATAAATCATACATTAAGCATGCATTTTACATAATTAATCTAAAATTTGATCCACTTTATTTCTCATTAAAGTTATATAATTTAGTATGAACTAATGGTGTAAATATATTAATTTTTCATTACTTATCACATAAAAATGACATGTTATCACACTCCCAAACTTATGTCATTGTTAATCCTTTAACAATAGAAATATTAAATAATTTATGAATTAAGAGTTATATTTCAATAAAAAATGGTTTTAGATAGAAGTACTTGTCTCAAACATGTATCATGTTCTTATAACAAGCTTTTGTGGTGAAATTTTACTTCAATTATTTAGATACTACTCAAAATGACATTGAAAATTTCACATCCCTTTTTGTATATAATCAACACTTATAACCAGCAAATATAAGTAACTAAATGTTTAATAACTTACACCTAAAAATTAAGAATGATATTCATTCTAGAATTTTTAATCATGTTCCTCATGATTTGAAGTTTATTTAGCTCTTTATTTATAGTAATAATATAGTTAGGACAAGAAGTTATTTTCTCACAATTTTTTTTTTGACAAGAGGAGACTAGATAAACACTTTTCTTCCAATGGGTCAGCTTTTTGAGCTTTCACACTGCCCATTTTTTTCCATTTAAACAAGTAATTTTTTTTCCATGAGGTTTTAGATATTTTTTTTGTGATGGGAGGAGAATGGAAAAGTAGTTCCTCTATCTAATTCCTTACTCTTAGGACTTCACGATGTCATTCATTTCATTCTTTTTTTTCAATTTAAGATATTAAGATAGACATTTAACTTCCCTTCATGAGTATTCTAATTAAAAATACAGAATTTTGATTAAACATGTGTTTAATATTATTCACAACGTTCATTAAAGGAATTATGAAGTGCAGACTATTCAAATTTGTTCAATGAAATTTCTCTTGCATATGAGGAATATTCTAATAATTTTTTATTTGATTCATCCTTCTCATCTTGGCTATGATTGTCTTTACGTGATATGAGTTCAATATTGTAATTGATTTTCTTTTCATGAATGACATATAAAGTGTTACTACATGTTAAGGTTTGCTGCATTAATATATTCATGTAGCAACCTGTATTCATACATTGTTAAAAAAATTCAACAAAGCATTTGATGGCACAAACAGTACTTAAAACATTTGATGCTGTGTAATGAATGGAATGATACACCACTTTTAGGCTGAAGATAGTACGTACTACATGTGGAAATAGTGACTAGTTGTGCAACATGTTGACAAGTTGTGGTGACAATTATTGTAGTAGGCACACAATGTGCCATAAGTAGAACACCCATGCTAATGGTTTATGTTGGCATTGTTAGTATATATTTACTACTGGCCTTGTATGAAACAAGATATAGAATAATGTGTTATGCTTTTTTTTTTCCAACAAGGCAAGATAGACAAGCAAAAGGTGTAGGCATATTGGAGCCCTTCTTCATTTTCAACTAACCTTGAGAGTCTTATCTCCATAAATTTCATTGTCAAGTTACTAAAGGCATAGTAGGACTTTATCTTTTTCTTGATAGATCACTTGTCCAGGTATGTAGTGTTTGTGTTGACACAAATAGACTATTTGACAAAGAAAGTGGCATGACTCTTTTTCACTAATGTGGTAAAAATGTGGAGACTTTATAAGGACATTGCTGGTGATTGGGACACTCAATCCCTATGAAAAATTTGATCTGAACTTTTCATAACATCAAAGCATTAACTCAAGTTTTTGACAAACCTTTATCGATTGAGGGATGGGCAGACGAAGTGGATTAATAGCTTGTGAGAGTTTTTCTGGTATTACATGATAAAAAATCAAGATAATTAGGTTGAGTTGCTTTACATGATACAATTCTCCTAAAATCTGCACCATAACTTCATAATTGAGCAGTCACCATATGAGCTCACAATGGGTCAGCATTCACTAACACTACTAAAATTGATAAAGCAGAAAAGGTGTGTTATATTGCCTTGCAATGCACCATTTCAAATTATGTGAGGAGTTTATTAAGGAAGCATGTGAGATATTGGTGTATGTGGTTCATAGAATGAAAAAGAATACAAATTAGGGTAAACATGACATGGAGTTCTAAGCTAATGATAAATTGATGCTATGTATCTCTATCTTTCTTGAGGTGCAGAAAAGCATCAAATGGTGTTATCTAGTTATGATGGACTATTCAATGTTATAGCAAAGGTAGAACAGTTGGCCTATTGTGTCAACATGGCAAGTGATTCAAGTTGTATCTTGTTAAGTGATTCAAGTTGTATCTTGTTAAGTGGTGAGGAAGACTAGAGGAAGATGTTATACATGAACGTGAAGTCAATTCTTAGTAATTTTGAGGATCTCATTGAAATATATCTCAAGACTCAAGCTTCAACAAGGACATTAGATCTAGTAAACAGGGGAGGATGTCATGCCTTTAGCATCATAGAGCAATGTTCCTGCAACAAGGCTTCAACACGCACTTAAGTAACCAAGCATGCGGATGCACTTGCATATGCTGTGGGGACACCACAATAGCACAACACGTGCAAGCCAACACCATATGCATCGCAATGAATGAAGGGCGTGCAAATGCACGTGACATAGGCAATGGAGTTTGCTATTGTATGGAGAGGCTCTCGTAGGTCTCACTAACTAATAGCATGGTGCGGCACAATGTGACGTGGCGTGGCATGGCAGCAACATGAAGCAATGCATGCGGTAGACGTGCAAAGAGCATGCGAGGGAGAGCGCATGATATGAGAGCATAGTGGGCACACAGTGAGCGCGCACAATGGACGGGCGGCAGAGGCATAGTGTATGGACATATGACGAGCAATATACACTCAGCACAGGCAGATTTGCCACGAGATATCCAACTTGTTTTGGACAAGCTGGGGTGGCTGATGGGGGTTGCACTATTTGCGATCATGAAAGTGCTTGTCTGATATGCCATAATTATCCTCTAGCAAAACAAGGTAATATCCAAATGAGGACGGCCGGTCATGGCTAAGTCCTATCTAGGGAGGACAAGTTCAGTAAGAGAAGGGAGCACCCCATCTAATTAAGGAAGGGGTCACCCCACTCTCTTCCTTATAAAGAGAGGGTGGTCTCGGCTTAGTAAAGGCATTGAGAGGCAGTGAGTTGAACTTCCCCCTTGTCTTTCCTCCCTTCTCTTTGTACATTCTTGAACTAGAATAAAGGCCACATTGCTCCAAGATCTCTCCATCTTCTTTCTGCTTCCACAAGCTATTTTGATGGTCAATCGCCAACAAGGGATTCATCCACGACTTGTCATAGAAATTTACTTTAGGTTTAACAAGTGGGCATAAAACTCTCTCTCTCTCTCTCTCTCTCTCTCTCTCTCTCTCTCTCTCTCTCTCTCTCTCTCTCGCAAAGGAATACATGAATTGGCTCATGTGATTTAAGTGTTGCCATATTATACTAAGCTTCACATCTTTGTCTGATAACCTGCAACGAAAAATAATGAAAAATTACTCCTTTTTTAATAGTGAATGTGAGACTCTTTAGAATTTCACTGCACTTAAAAATTTATCGTCAAACTTAAAAAGAAATCAAGTTACTCTATCTAATTCACTCCAGCCCTTTGAGCTCCTCTCAAACGTCACTGAGGCCAAATTAATAGTTGGATTTCTCTAATTTTATTTGAATATATTGATTAATTAATTCATAAAACTTGTGAAAGTGTAAGAAGGCCAAGTTGATAGCTTGAGAAACCAAGGAAATAACAATTTTTTCAGTAATCTTTCTGATATGCATGAAATTAAAACGTAATAAAAAATTTAGTGTCTTCTGCTTGATCATATTTGCACAGTTTTATTTTATTTTTAATTTTGTTTGAAACGATGCAATTCACCCTCTAATGTAAACTTCAAATACCCATTGGGAATCTTCAGGATCTGCATACAAAGCTTGCGTGCTTCTTAATGGTTTGAGAAAGAAGACAGATTTCTGCCAAAAATTTCCTTGAAAGGGAAATTTATCACACTATAACTGGCTCATCTTCAAATGATAACCACGGATGAAAGGGCAATCTTCAAATGCAACCATCATTTATTTCTTAGGGGTCATGAAAACAGGCAAATGCAAAATCCTCTAGAAAGCCAATACCCACATATTACAGAGATCCCAAGAGACTTCAAGGCCTTAGAGACAATTCTACAAGCACTTGTTGTAGGGACATACATTTCCCAGAAACAATCAACCCCACTCCACAGCTTCCTCTACTGTGTGTTGAATAAATCCAATTGCCATCTATCTGCACATGGCACCTAGCTCGTCTTAATACAAACAAATTCTCAAACACTGATCGAGCAGGGCCAAGGACAAACCACATCACATCTCCTCTGTAATGCTATCCTCAGATCTGGAAGCAAAAACCTCCCATCAGATGAAGCCCCTGTAGGTGTGTGAAGCATGGGGATGGGTTAAGGGGTTGTATGGAGGAGCTGCCATGGGCACCGCCGCATAAGGATTGCCGAATGGGTTTGCAAAGGATTGGTGCGGCTGTTGGCCCATCATCATCATCTGCTGCTGCATCATGAAGGCCTGCTGCTGCTGGGCCATGGCTGCCATCTGGACGGTGGGAGGGGCTGCGATGGAGTTGGAGGCATAGAAGGGGTCATGGGCCATCGCTTGGTGCATCAGGGGGCCTCCAGCTGCAGGCATTGGCTCCCATGGGTTGTAGCTTGTTGGCTGGTTGGCCCGTCGAATAGCATCGTCATACAAGCTGTCCAGTGTGAGCTTGTCGAGGCCCCCAGCCTAAATAGCAAATTTGACAAGAAAATTTCAAAGTCAACGAGTTGTAAGTAGACACAAAAAAGAACTGCCCAGTGAGAGCTTGTGATCCTCCCAGCTTACCCAGAAAATTTGAAAACAAAAAAGACTACGTCAAAGAGTTGGGATGAAATATAAACATGGGGGCATTTATACTGCGGATGGTATTCAAGAAAAAGAAGCCTGGTAACACCAGAATTGGACCATCCAGCATAAAACTATTTCATATTAGGTACAGTACGACCATATGTCTAATTGTATTGTCCAATTGGATAATATTTTAATGTCTCCTCACGAAAAAGGCAACTTCTTTATTGCTCTGACAAGTTGATAACAAATAGGACGCAAACTCATGAACATAACTGGCAGCATATGAAAAAAAAAATGAAACCATCAAATGCAAAATCAATTAAAAAAGTGGAATTACCCAACATATTTAATCCCATGAATTAATTATCTCATTCAACGACAAAAATTCTAAAACATCGGCCTCATGACACAGATAAGGCACAAATTCAAGACAGTATTTGATGCACTCGACACAATAATAATGGGAAAACTCAACACAAAACTAATTGGCAGTGAGTGGAGTAGGCTCATGAACTTAAACCCATATGATTCACTTGTCCCGCTCAATCTGATTAAATCCTAACAGGTCTCCAATTTAAATTGACGAGAAAAAGTGAACAAGACTACGGTGGAGAGCGGAGCATACCAGTTTACTTGTAGCAGCAGCACTCTCATTTGAGCTTGGGGCAGTCACGAGTGCCAATTCCCAGCCGGTGGTCGTCTGCCCAAGATTTGATCCCGAAGAAGAAGGGGTGCTCGTCGCAGTATCTGCAATCAAAAAGTAGAAGCATAAGTGTAAGCTTTGAGCACTCAGCAATCATCAAGGACTCATGCATTCATTACTTGCTTACCAACTGGGACGATGGCAAGAGCCATAGCATTCTTCTTGTCTAGTTCAGATGCATCTGGGTTGGGGTCACTGAGTCCCTGAGAATCCAATGCAGAAAGCAGTGACTTGGCAACCTAAGTTGGAAACTACCAATCGTAAGACAGAGCACTACGGAAAGAATATTACCAACAGATCACTCGGCTCTGGAACTGGGACTGGAAGTTGATCATCCTCTGGTTCAGCAGCCGGCTCTGGGGGTGGGGAGGAAGCCTTTGGTGGCTCCTGTGCTTCTGGTTCTTTCTTATATTCGATTGCCAAGACTTTGGGTTTGTCATCTATTGCCTGATGAAATAGACATGAGAAATGGCTCAGATGTCAAGAGAGAAGGAAGAAGGATGCAAAACGGCAGGGATTAATTCAACAGAGGTCCCATTGCCCCAATTTCTCTGCAACGTTTTTATAAGTTAAGCCGGCTGTGCCAGTTATGAGCATTTTCATTGAATTTGGGCGGATGCTCAAAGAGCAAGGCCAGGCACACTTAAAAACAGGCCCATCAGGTGCTAAGAATCAAGGGAGAAAGTTAGCTCGACTTCTTAATATCTTAAGACCAAAATAGAAATTCTAAAGCTAAAATTATAAAATCGAGTTCCAGTGGCTGAATTCGGCCTTGAGTTTGGTTTCTGCAGAAATCAAAGTCATATCTCTAAGTCATCAAAATGGCAGAATTGGCCTTAGAAGTTTTATTTGTGGGAGCCACACCAAACGTCTCCAGAAGACTGCAAGCCATTCGAGGTCTGGCCTGTCATACCACAGCCCCCCACACACACATGCAAGGACAGGCTGCGTCATGCCACTGACCGCTCGCAGGGACAGCCTTCTCCTCTTGTCAGAAGAATAAATAAGCGAGGAAAGGAGGTGAAGGGAATGGAGAAAAGAAAGAAGAGCATTTGGAGCTACAATTATCTGTTCAATTGTATGAAAGTCATGGCAAAGTTCTGTAAAGTACCCGAGCTCGTGAGGCGTCCTTTACATATTCCTCCATGGCAGTGAGAAATGAAGGTGTGGGCTGCATCATTATTTAGAAAAAAAAATTAGTTACTAGGATGGCAGAATTCTTCACTGATAATTTGTTTCTGCAACAAATGAACGGAAATATTTCAATAAATCAGTACAGCACAGAGACCTGCTGAATCTTGGGAAATCCTTCGCCCCGTCGGATGTCAATGCTTTTACACACCTCATAAAATTCAGATAATCTCTCTCCCTAAAAGCCAAAAAGTCAATTCGACCATTAAATTGATGTCTTAAGCTTTGTGGCAATGCTTTTATCTGCCACAATAAAATCCTGACGAAGTCTCAACACAATTTTCAAGAGCAAGCTAATATAATTATTATCGTTATATGCTTAATATCCGTAACAATACTACATTAATAAGCTAGCTAGCATGGAAAATATAAAGAACGGTTGCACATGCAGCAGCCTTATATGTAAAAGATAAATAGAGAACGAAGTTAACATGATACATAAGTACCTTTGGGCCACAGAGACGAAGATATTACCTGTTGCACTGCCCTTCTGTATATCTCAAGAGCCTTAATAGCATCATGTCGTTGCATCTCAAAGAACTGCCACCATAATAGGAAGTGACTACAAAGAAGCCAAATATATTGGTTTTCAGGAGCAGAAAATCTACCCGTACCTTGTCAACCAAATTAAGTGTACCATTGTCAATTGCCTGATGAATTTTAATGCTTTCTCCAGCAACCTACCGAAAATAACCCAAAGTGATGAATGGGTAACAAGAGTAAGTTCCGAACTAGTCATATTATAAAACTGAACTTGAACCTTCCTCACCATTGAAATTGCCAACTGAATAATGAAGTTGTATGAAGCTGCTCCTTGTGGCTGCAAGGAAGCTGTAAGCTCAGTTTTTGCTCATGAAAGCTGACATGTAGTCATTTTATCAGGATATGCACTCAATGGAACAAGAAAATCCCCTAGGTTGGATGATCAAGACATACCAGGCAGCCAAGAAGACGGTATAAAAGCTGTTGAAGAGCGGGCAACTGTTCAAGCAGTTCTACAGTGTCCAGATCCCGATTTCTCTGCTTACAGGGAAAAAATATGAAATCCCAGAAAAAGGTTTCCAATTGAGAAAAGGAAAAAGGTTTATTGTCAGCGGACATTGATTAATCTTTATGAACCATTGAAATCATTTATTTGATTCACAAAAATTCTGAAAGCTCTGGTCTACTATACAGATTCTCTATCCTTTGCAGGAAAGAATAGAGTCAACTGAGAATAACTTCACCGGTACAAATGCATAACTTATCATCTTTTATTGTTGGAACTAATGATCGAGAGATATAATGTGTGAATTATCTATGGGTTGAATACTCAGAAACAACATAAAAAAGATGCAAACAAAAACCATCTCAGACTTACTTTTCAACTTATGAAATTAAAATCCCTTTCAAAGAGAATTACGAAAATCTGAAACATTACATCATCCATCAACTTATGTGTTCTGACAATCTGATCCTGTGGCTCAACCAAGGTAGAATCAATGACATATGAGCATAAAAGAGCAAAGTTAAAAGAGAACAATGCCTTTGTCTAGATTTTATTTCCATCTACTATATCCTCTTGCTCACTACGTAATAAAAAGACAAAACCTGCTTCATCATCATGTAGCTCGCGAACTTAAAAATTATCTACATTTCACATCTAACATGCAGAAAATGCCTCCCCATTTGAGGACTCATTGTACGCACATTCAACAGTTCAAGGAGATTCCCACTATCCAAAGTATGTCAGAAATCAGTGGGAATACCGCATGCAAAGTATACTTTATTTTCTGACTCTTCTGGCAATCTAGTCTTCATGTTTGTTGGTCGTAAGGTCTCCTATGTCACTGCAGATTGACAACTACTTTGAATGAAATCTAAGGAAACAAATTCTTTAATACATTCAGCTGGCAATCATAAGCAAATAACAAATAAGTAGTTTGAAACTTTTTGATAGCTTTCCAAGTTTCACGGATTTCCAAGTGGCTCTTGACAAGTTCAAGAGTACTTCTAATATAAAATTATCAGGCAGATCAATTTATCTAAGAGTAATTACCAAAGTAAACTTTTAGAGTAATAATGTAAGAACTTGCTTTATCAATCATAAAACGATCCCCTGGAATTTCCTATTTAGTTTTTTCCACTTATACTACGCAGCATGAAACTCATGTCCCATGTCAAACAAAACGAATTTGTTGGAAAAAGTAAAAATGTTCCATTTTCTTAGCAAGTTCGAACTGATAAAGGTTTATGAACCAAATTCAGATAATTTCTACTGTAATCAAGTAGAAATGCATACCGGAGGGTCTGTCTCAACATCATACTTGAGTACCCGAAAACATTCAAGTCTCTCTTCTAGATACAAAGCATATGTGCGCACCCATGCAGAATAGTCCCATGCTGGACAAAAATTAACAGACTTTGTTACTGACACTGACCAATGGATCAAGAATTTGAGATAAAAGTATTATAGATAGTAAGACCATGTGCACTGGAATCATCCTTGAAATGAGCCATGTTGAGCATATGATTTCTGCTTCTTCCATAATTAATTAGCTCTTCACGAAAAGTGGGGTCAACTTCTCTCATTGCACGATGTATGACGATCAATGTTTTTAATGCAACCTAGCATTGAAGTGAAACGGGTTAGGTTCGAACCTGAAAGAAGACAACTGATCCAACCAATAGCTGATATGATATTTACGTTCACCATGGTGATAAAAAAAGGTGGTGTTTAAAATGGATAATAAAATGGAAAAAAGTCTGAATAGAAGTTATTAAATTAATTCGTATAAGAAATATTACATTCAATTGAGAATCAGAGGTAGTACTACAAGGGGAAGACATTCACGACAGAAGGCATTGGAAACACAAGTGTGGATGTCATTCAGGTAGAGAAGTCAATGTAACCACGCTTGTGTTTCCAATGCCATCTGTCATTCAGGTGGAGAAGTCACGCCTGTGTTTCCAATGCCGTCTGTCATTCAGGTAGAGAAGTCACGCTTGTGTTTCCATGTGGTTCTCCATTTGGTTAATGAGTCTAGACAAACCTACATATATGGGGTGTTCAATGAGTGCTCGGCATGAGCAAGTTACATGCCGAAAGACAAAGCTACAGTAATGATTGACAGAACGAACTACGAAATACAACTTGCAGGAAGGAACAGTAAAGAAGAAATCCCGACAATGCAGCCAAGAGTCGATGATCAGACGTTTCAGCTAAAAATAGTGGCTCTGTTGTTCTATTAGTTCCTTTCATGGACTAACTCATGGCACAAGCATAGCTTCTGCAATACTAGTCACTAGTAATGTCATTTTCCAGGTTCTCTGTTTGTTTGATTACCTTTGCAGATAAGTTGTATCCTTACAGCCAGAGCATGGACACACATCAATATTTGGAATAAACCAAATCTAATTCTTGTCATTGAAAAGCAACGACAATCGAATTTGGGAAACATATACTTTCCAATTAATATGTATATGTAGTGACATAAATGTTTACTTATCAAGCAATGCTTTTACACTAGGGGCGCCAATAGGATGAGTCTGAGCCTAATAAACAATTTATTCAGGGAAAATATATTTTTTATTAGCAATTTTCTTGTGACACCCCTGCATTCTGACCATAGTTGACAGTTCTTTCTTGGGAATTTTTCAGAGTCATCTTCTATTAGTTTAAAAGGCATCCACTCTGGCAAAGTGAGGTGTGATTCTGGCTAAAAGGCATTCAATCATGGCTTGGAGAATTTCAGATCAGACCAGATTAACTTTATCAAGCTCTGGCATTGGAAGGATCAAACAGACATCACTCAGATTAAGTCTGCTGAAGAATAGATATGGAAAAGAAACCACATAGAGATAAGGAAAAGAAGGAGACTGAGATAGTACAAAGTCTCAAATGAAAACATGAAACTGAATCAGTTGAACCCAGATAGAACTGATCATGTTGAACTGTATCACCTGAATAATAATAACATTTTTATCAACTAATCAAAATAGAATAAGCTAATGAACATGGGTGAACGTGAAAGAAATGTGTGTAGTCAGAAATTGAAAAATTTGTCTGAATCTGATGAAATGGCCTCTATCTGTCTGATTTATGACAACAGACCCTGGACAGGAGCCATTTCTCGGAAAGTGATGAGGATGTCATGTTTTAGGAGAGGCATCCACCACTTGAAATTAAGAAGGGTAAAGAAAAATTCATTGTGGGAGATTCTCACAAAGAATTCGAATATGGTGAAATAATCTAGAAATATAGGAATGAACTTGTCCAGAAGCAGAAAATGAGGACCTGCTCATTTTCATAATCAATTGACTGCAGTTGGCAGGCTTGACAATTTTGAAATAACCATAGTCAATGATTCCCTCTTCTTGGTCTATCCATGCGGAGGGTAACCTTTTCAAAAAAACAAACATAAAAGCTTGCTGCCTAGTTGAATTGTGCTCTGAATTCCTGCATGAACTTGGAATCGTTTTTTATTCTTGAATGATATGATTTTCCTAGCGTGTAGAATCCAATTTGGAACCATCAACATATGAGCACCATTACGTAAGTTAGCTTAATCCAATCCCACTTACACACCAATAACGAATACGTTTGATTTAGCATCAAAACGAACAAGCTTTTCCATAATCCTGGAGATTAGTTTTTCTTTTATCAGAAGAGCCACTCTACCACACTTCCATAGATCATTCTACACCGAGTGCATACAGCCTAAACTAAAAATGGAGACATTGAATGAAAATTAATTCTTACCGCCCAATTATGGGTTTTGGCAAGTCTCCTGGCAAGAGCATGGATACAGTAAGCCACATCAGCACGAGGTCTTGAAGCTGAGATAGCAGCAAATATAGCTGCGGAGAAGTAACAAACATTTTGAGCTATTCTGGTAAAATAGGGAAATGACGAATAAACTTGAATGAAACATAAAATGTACACTAAAAGGAGCAAATAACCAACCCATTCTGATCCAAAATGTACACTATAAATTGATCTATGATGACTTAATACATGCTTTACGAAGGGGTCGAAACTCCTTTATAATGGATGTGACGGTTCGTTTTGAGAGACAACTTAGTTGAAAATGCCTAACTATTATTGTCAATATAATTCGTACACGTGCATTTCAAATTTTCTTTCTATCTATTTCCCCAAAAAACAAAACCGAGTAAAGATTTTAAGCTACAAAAAGTCATTCCTGAAACTCAGAAGGTGAGACACAATCCATGATCAATTTATAGTAGAAAGGCAAGATTCCTGAGACAGAGATAACTAAAGCATGTATTAAGTCATCATAAGAAAAAAAATAAATTAAAATAAAATAAAGCTAAAATCAACAAAGGGTTCTAAGAAAAAAATTCAGTGGACACAGTCTTTAATAAATTTTATTTTGACTCATACTAGAGTTTTTATTTTAACTCGCGCAAGGAAACAAAGAAGCTAGACACTTCCCACTAAAGAGCAGCGTATGAAAGTGATGACCTCTTATGTACTTCTCCTTGGGAGGGCGCTCAACATGATTAGTCGCCTTCACAACTGCAATATCCAGTTCCTGCAAGGTCCAGGAAACAAATATGGAACTGTAACAAGTCTGATCGAAATAGAAAATCAATGCTAAGAAGGAACCTATTACGTGAGGGATTCTAACCTTGTAATCACTGTTCACTTTAGCCAAGCTCACTGTTGTAGTATCCTTTATGGCTCCCAGGTACTTCCTAAGAGTCGGTTGTGAGCCACCTCCAGACATTCTCCTTAGCTACTAAATTTTCCTGCATCAAAATGATCATAAGTTGAAAAAGTAAGAAACCATTAGCACATAAAAGAGAGAAGAATCTATACTGAAGATACGTTTGAACATGATGAGAGAGAAAAGAGGAAAGATTCCAAGCAACTCAGAAGCATTCCTTTGTAACAAAACCCGCAATTCCTACTACAAGTTGCATCTCTCACGATAAAAACCTCACTTATTTCTTATCTTGAGCATATCTGTCCCAAAAATCCATAAATTGTCTCTCGCAAGACAACTTCCGATTCAACCATCATTGAATCCTCCAAAAATCATGATTCTTCTCCCAAAAGAATATAAATTCTCACCAGTTATTTTTTTATAATAAGCGCAGCTACATCAGACATCCATAAAATATTTCTAGGAAGCCAATTCTTTCGATTAAATCGCAAAAGTTTTCGTATAAGATTCTCATCCGACAATAGATTTAATCGCAAAAGCCAATCCGAACACTGGGAGTTCCCTAAAATCCTGTGCCGAAACCCTTTAAAAACCCAAACCCATTCCGCAGACAGATTCAGCTCGACCATCTACAAAATCTCGGGCTTAAGGGAAGTCTGCGACAAAAGAATTTAGACCCAGGAAGCACTAGACCACAATAAAATTCACGCATCTCCCAGGACCAGGATGATAAAAGCAACGTACCCCAGATCCCTGAGCTGATAACCACACAATCTCGGCTAATAATACCAAAGGAAGCTTACCAGCGGCAAAAAGGTCCATAAAAATGTCCCACAGAGCATAATTCAATGCAGAACCAATAGCAGTGATCTGGATCCATGCAACATATGCACCTCACTCCAGCACAAGGGCCAATTTCAACCGGCACAAAGCCAGCCATCCCAGCACGCAGAGCAGAGAGAGAAGGGGAACGAATACCAGGAGAAGGGGGGCCGGGGTGACTACCTGACGAAGAGAGAGAATCAAACCGCACAGAGCTGCTGAGAAGACGTCGACGAAACGGTTTGAACACCAGAGATCCACGCACTTCTACGACGAACGGAAAAGCTCCCCCGCAACAGGGAACGAGAGAGGGAGACCTTCCTTCACTTCTCCTTCCGCTTTGAACAGGTCAAAACAAAGACCAGAGCTAGAGCGAGAGACCCCCAGAGAGAGAGAGAGAGAGAGAGAGAGAGAGAAAGGGAGGACAAAGGACGAAGGACGACAGAAGGGAGCGGAAGAGGTCCTCTGGAAGTCGTCGGTCGTAATTTCTCTCCCTTCGTATACTTGCAGAGTTTTTTCTGATAATTTTCTAATATCCCCATCTTCAATGTAGAAAGATAATTGCACCATATAATTATATTAATTTATTCAAGTGTCCCCAAACATAACTTTTTCTAAATTTCCTCATTTTAAAAATAATTTTTAAAAATTAGTGTAATATTAAAAGGAATTTTCGTAAATCCCGTGGTAAATATTTTTAATGTATTTTTACTAAATTATTAAATGTTTTAATGTACCTCTTCAGCTACAGGCATAGCCAGCAAAGTTGAAGGCAACGTCCATGCCGCCGCCACCGTGAAGGACCAGGATAGGGCCAGCTCGTGCTCCGCCGGACCAACGCAGCATAATTCCATACTTTATTCAGTCAACTCTATATGTTTAAATTCCCATGGACTTTTTTGAAATTTCTAAAAAACTACCGACATAATAATTATTTTCTGATCGTCTGCTGCTGGAAGCCAGGACGATCGCAACCGCACGATCTGCAAACATCCGATCGGACAGCCTGGAACTAAGTGGGCCCCACAACCGTACAACGGCCGCCTTTCATTTTGTTCCGTCTGCAATTGGACAGCTAGGGAGTTATTATCACTTTAACGCCCCCTAAAGTCAGTTATTTTATGAGGCCTGGGGAGAAATTTTCCAAACCAATGATGAAGTCAGGATTCGAGTAGCGAGGATCACGGGCTCTAGCTTCATCGGTCTACCCATCAGACGGTTGTGATTCGCCCTCTCTCCAGATCCACTTGCCAGCCACATATTTATCGCCCCGTGAGAAATAATGCATCATTTAATAAAACTATTAAATGATAGTTAATTGATCCATTGTGTGGGGCCCACATATTCACGCTGACCAATTTGTTAGACTTGGTGTCTGTCGCCACGTGGCAGAGAGATGCTCGTGGGGCCCACTTTGGGCCCACAGCAGCCTGGGTGGATCTGTTCGACTTGGGCCAAAAAAAGTGCTCTACTGGGCTGGGCCCCATGGGCCTAAGTTCGGCCCCACCAAGATTAACAGCCTATCGTTTAGAATTTCATGGATATAAAGCTTAGAATTTTCGGCATATTATTTATTTAAATTGATTTATTTATTTTTTTGACTTATAGGTTGAACTGGGCCCCACCCTCGGACTGTCAATCTGCCACAGGGTTGGGCCCAGAAAATAGTCAAATGGCTCATGGGGCCACTAATAGTTCGGCTACGTCTGTCACTGATAGATCGGGCCCACTAAAATTAACAGCCATTCATTTCGAATTTCGCACTTAGAAAATTTATAATTTTCCAGATAATAAGTTGAACTGGGACCCACCCTTGAGTGAAAATGGGCCTCACTATTGGGCCACAAAAACCAACAAAATGGGCATAAGGCCCAATAATTGATCTGGCCCAGAAAGATGAAGAGTCTTACATTTAGGATTTCATGCATAAAAAGTACAAAATGTTTGACATATTAATTATTTTTAATATATTAATTTATTTCCAAAAAATTAGTCGAACTGGACCCCAACCTTGGAGTGTCAATGGGCCGCTCTGTTGGGCCCAAAACACATCCCAGAAAATTGGGCTCCAGGCCTCGGTAAATTCCTGTGTTTGGGCCCAGCCCAAAAAGGGGTTGATAGAGGCAATTCCTTTTTGGGCTCTCTTCCGGGGCTCATTCGGGGCCTAGGGTTCAGCTCTAGCTTCATTTCGGGCCAGGTTCGGGTCCGGGCTCGGCCCGTTGAGAAATGTAGTCAAATATAAATAAAATAAAGTCAGGGGTGAAAAGGGTTTCTATATAGAAGGGGATACTCTTAGGACGACAAGGGAAAGCCAAAAGGAGAAGGGTCGTCGGCCGTTCCCCCCAAATCTCTCTGCGCCTTCAGGTAAGCTTCTTCCCCCTTCTCCCCTCGTCCCCTGTTCGTCCATGGATGGCTTTCCCTTCCGTGACTACCTCGATTATGATCCCCGTGGAGCTCTGATTCCCTTTCTCTCCTGTGCGCTTCGAGGGTTTCGGGTTGGCGGGTGGAGGTGGCTTTGCTTGATCTATGACCATGAGGCCATTGGGTTAGGGTTTGGTTTCGGGGGGATGGTTTTTTTGACAATCGGCTGGTTCATCTAAGATCGGTGCCGTCCGGGGCCCCTGGCGGGCTATTTTGGCTTTGTTGCATATAATCGACCGTCTTTTCTGGTTAGTTCGTCCTTCCGGTTTGGGTGTATGAATTTAGTGGGAATCGGTTAGTTCGCTTAAGATCGGTGCCTTCTTGGGACCCTGGGCTGGCGCGGTAATTTGGCTTTTTTGGTTTGGTGCGTGTAATCGTTCATCTTTTCCGTGACTACAGAGTTGACTGTAGTCTATTTGTTGGGGTTTTTTTTTGTTGGGGTTCGTTTATTCCCTGTTGTAGATGAGATGTCAGGCGGAGAAGGGATTTCTTGTGGTGATATTTGACGATTTCTGTGTTGTTCTTCATCTTTTCTCTCTCAGATGCGATATGTTCTTTCTACAAGGAACTTGAACAGGCAGTTCTGTGTGCATTTTATGGATGAGCGCTCCCGTAATGGATAACTCTTCTACTACACGATCTAGGGAAGTCGCCCAGCGTCTCTTCCAGACGGTATGTAGTAACATGCTTCCTCTTTTGCTCATATTTTCCTTGTGCTTATCTAAAAACTGCGTTTTCTCTGGCCAATTTTCAGTTGGTCCTCTGGCCAATTTTCAGTGACCCTTTGATATTATTGTGCCCAGCTTAGCAAATACTATTTTAAAATGCTTCCTTTAATTACTATTTTACATAGTGGTGCCCACTTGCAGCACTGATTCTTAATGATATAAACGTGCACTTTCAAGCCAAAAAAAAGTTGTAAAATGGGGGCGATAAGTCAGCTAGTGGGACAGGGTCTCTTGGTTGAAGTTCCTCCGACTCTCTTGGTCCCTTGTTGGTGCGCTTCTATTTTGTTGAAAGGTTAAGAATAATTATTTATGTTGGAAAACAACTGGGTTCTGTCATATGTGTCTGTTTTGTTTACTTATCTGTGGCGTTTGAGGGTTGTTGGCCATGGCTTTGCCTATATTCATCCTACGCGATTATTGTCTTGATCCATAGTATTCCATGCCAATCCTTTCAGAATCTTGAGTTGGAGGAAGCCAGGCGGAAGGCTGTAAAGTTGAAGATTCCTTCAGATCAGAATGCATGGAGCCAAATGCGTGACAATTTTGAGACCATAATCTTAGAGGATCACGATTTCTCGGAGAAACACGGTGTAGAGTATTCACTATGGCAGCTTCACCACAGGAAAATTGATGAATACAGGGCTCATTTAAGTGCTGCATCAACTGCTGCGCAGGGTGGGAAAGTTCCTTCGAGACCTGATCGAACTAAGAAGATTTTTTCCAGTTTTAAAAGCTTCCTTTCGGAGGCATCAGGATTCTACCATGACCTGATACTGAAGATCAGGGCTAAATATGGTCTCCCGCTGGGATATTTTTCTGAAGGCCCTGAGAACCAAGCTATTTTGTCAAAAGATATTAAGAAATCATCTGATACAAAGAAGGCCTTGATATCCTGTCACCGTTGTTTGATATTTTTGGGTGACCTTGCACGGTACAAAGGAATGTATGGGGAGGGCGATTCTGCTAGTCGTGATTATGCTGCAGCATCTAGTTACTATATGCAAGCTGCTTCTCTCTGGCCTTCAAGTGGCAATCCTCATCACCAGGTTGTTCTTTCCTTTTCCTTTTATTTAAGGTTAGATTAAATTATATATCAGCTGTTGACAAGTTAGATGCATTAATTTGCTTTTTCATTTTCCCCTTGAAACCTAATTTCTCTTTTTTTGCTTTCAGCTTGCAATATTATCAATATGTACTGATGAGAATGAGCTTACAACCATTTACCGATATTTTCGGAGCTTGGCTGTGGAGAATCCTTTGTTAACAGCACGTGACAACTTGATTGTTGCATTTGAGAAGGTATAAACTTGCTTCCTCTTGATAGATTACTTGGTATAGTGCTCTCCTTATGATGTTGTTTCATGCACACATTTAGTTTCTTGAATCGTTGGTGCTTTTCTTTGTCAAGACATTTAATACCTTTCAATTCTGTTGGTAAATAGTTGGTGCGACATGACTGAATCAACTCACCTCTTGAAAATCCGTGTAAGACTAGTTGATTTTTTTGGCTCTATGCTCCTCTTTGAATCTTTTCTCTTGATCCAAAGCTGCTTAAGGAAGAAAACGTCTCGTAAAACAATAATGAATTTGTGTTTATTTGTATTCTAATGAAGTGTGATAATCTGCTACTCATGATGTTAGAGCTCCGTCAAATCGGCGTTCCAATTCATCCTCAGCTCCCTGTAGTCTTCTCCCTTGGTTGTTTACCATAAATAATGATGTTTTTTTCGATCAGCAGTAAACTGAATCAGGAGAGCATTCTCCTGTTGGAAGGATAAAACAAATTAATATTGAAAATCAAGGGTTGTGATTGATTGATTGATTGAAGTATAAAATTTCCATGACAATAGCCAAAGAACCTCATATAAAATAGTTTGTTCTTGTGGGAAAAGGTAAAGTAGTTATTGCGACTTATTCTGTTCTTGGTACACCTACCCTATAGTGGTCGCTCATTAGACCTTTAATGTCTTCATTGAACTGGCTTATGTGCTGCATTTTATTGGTAAATTGATTTCGTTAAGTATTTATGCTTCCCAACCTGCTGTTATGCGTTTGTAATATGCAAATATGCTAAACTTATTTGGTGGATGGGTTTTTTTAATAGGACGTTTGAGTTGGACTAGTGTCATTGGATTGGCCAATCCACAGAGTGTATTGAATGCTCTTCACACGTTATTTTTTGCTAGCGGTCATGATTTAGTATCTGTGTTTTTCTCTGTTTCTAACCAGTCCTTTTCTTGAAGTCTTCTGTTTGTTTCATTTGATCTAATATAGCAGGTTTGGCACTAGTTCACAGCTCTTATCTTCTCTGTTGAGCTCATATTGATAATCTTATAATTATTAGCCAATAGCCCTAGTACAATTCACATGCTGTGGGTTGGATTTCCAGCACGTAAAAGTTGACATGTCTTGTCTTGATACCTGCTAATATTTCTTTGTTTTTGCTTTGTGTTTAATGCACAAAACATTCTTGATGTTGTTTCATGATTATTCTGAAGCTAGTGATTTCCACCATCTATTTGACTGGTTGAACTTATTGACGCTAATTTTACAGAACCGGCAGAAGTGCTCTCAGCTTCCTGCAAATCCCAAAACTAATCCCCTGAAGATACGGATGACTGGTAGAGGGAGAGGTTATACAGGGGTTCTGGCGAAAAATGTTAAATCGGAGGATGTTCCGGTAAAAGAAAGAGAGCTTGGTGTTCCTGAAATTTTTAATGCCTTCTGTATTCGTTTTGTCCGGCTTAATGGCATTCTCTACACACGAACTAGGTAACTTTTCCCCCTTTCAAATCATGCCACCTTCATTATAATAGTATCTGTCATTGAAAGGTTAACTGTCTGTATTTTGACAGCTTGGAAACCTTCGGAGAAATTTTCTCCTCAGCTGTGAACGATCTGACTGAACTCCTTTCTTCTGGACCTGATGAAGGCCTTAATTTTGGCACTGATGCTGCTGATAATGGGATGTTCCTTTTGAAGCTCGTTGCCATTCTCATTTTCTCAGTGTATAATGTAAGTAGGGAATCTGAAAGCCAATCATATGCTGAGATTTTGCAGCGTTCTGTTCTGCTTCAGAATGCTTTTACTGCTGCCTTTGAGTTTATGGGGTCTATTCTCAAAAGATGCACAGAATTGCATGATGCTACATCCAGCTATCTATTACCTACAATTCTGGTTTTTATTGAGTGGTTGGCTTGCCATCCTGATATTGCTTCTGGTGTTGAAGTTGAGGAAAAACAAGCTTCTGCGAGATCAATATTCTGGAGCTATTTTGTATCGTTGATGAACAGGCTCTTGCTCAGTGGACTTGTAGCCTCTGGTGGTGAGGAAGATGCCTGTTTCTTCGACATGAGCAGGTATGATGAAGGGGAAACTGAGAATCGTCTGGCATTGTGGGAAGACTTTGAACTGAGGGGATTTGTGCCTTTGGCACCAGCACAGCTCATCCTAAATTTTTCTGGGAAGCATTCTTATGTCAGTGATGGGAGTAGCAAGGAGAAAAAGTCTCGCATCCAGAGGATTCTGGGTGCTGGAAAAGCATTGACAAGTGTGGTTAGTGTTGATCAGAAAAAAATATACTTCGATTCAAAGATGAAGAAATATATTCTGGGTGATCATCTTCCCAGCCATGAAGATGAATTTCAGGCTAGTTACTCAAACTTTTCAAAGCCAAACGGTATTACTTCGGTTGAAGATTATCCTCTTGACAACAATGTCATTGCTGGCGGCATTCAGTCAAAGGCACAGTTGTGCAGTGAAGGAGAAGAAGATGAGGTGATAGTCTTCAAACCTACAGTTGCAGAGAAGCCATCCAATGGTCTGAAATCCTCAGTACACGATGTAGTTCAGCCTTTCCAGGTTAGTTCCCCCAATGGTCTCCAGCCGAGTGGCTATGAAATTCCTCAATCTGGCCAGAGTTCTTCAAGTGATTGGCAAAATTATCTCAGGCCTCTTTCTGCTCCTCTTGTTGACAATCCGAAGAGTGCTTTTCCTGCTAGCTCATATATTCACTCGACCCCTGTTAATACTGTACAGCAGCCTGTTTTGCCTGCTTCAGAATCGAGTGTTTATATGAATCCACTTCGTGTTAGTGCCCTTCAGCAGCCTCTTCAATCTGTATCTGTCGCTAACTCAACTGCCAGTATCCTCCAGCAACCCCTACAACACGTCAATCCTACTTCAAAATGGGTTATGAATCAAGAAACCTTCTTCTCTGATGGGCTGCAGAATATGAGAATTACTGATGATGGTTTGGGCTCTCAGAGAGGGATGTGGGGAGGCTTGTCTGCAATCCAGCCGACATTTCCTTCGATTCCATTTTCTGGGTCTGCAGTTTCTGATCATGGCAGTCTTGTCAGCAATCAGACGAAGGCTGCAGAAACCATTATACCATCAAATCTAGATGCTTTCTTGGCTGCAGCAGCGAGTTCAGATGGCCTAGCTCTCAGTTCATCTTCTACATTGCCAGTGAATTCATGGAAAGCTCCAGTGGGTAGGCCAGTTAGACGCCTTGGGCCTCCGCCTGGTTTCAACGCTGTCCCTTCTAAGCAGAAGTTGGAAGATGCCATATCCAGTTCAGTATCCAAGGACCAGAGTGCTCTGGTGGATGATTATAGCTGGCTAGATGGATACTCCTCAGCCAACAACGGTGTGACAACAGTAGATTCGTTTAATTATGCTACTAATAATATGCAACCACAGGTCACTTCTAGCGCTGGCAATAACCTTAATGGAGTGATGAGCTTTCCTTTTCCGGGGAAACAAGTCCCTTTACTGCCGGCACAAGTGGAGAGCAACAACACCTGGGATGATTATCGTCTTATCCCGCATTTGAAACAAGGGAATCAAGAGCCTGGTCCTGTGCTTGACCAAGCACAATCTCTGTGGCCCAACTACTACGTGTGAGGAAGCATCGAGGGGATAATGGTAGTTCTCTCACCCTAATCAACGAGTTCTGATATGTAGTTTGCGTTCACTCACTTCTTGAAAACCCTGCCTTTCAGGTTGCAAAGAATCTGTCGGGTGATTGGCTTGTGGCCTGGTGCTTATTGATGAGTTCGGCCTCCATTTTCCAGTCCTTTCAGTGTTAGCATATATTTTCTTTGGAGTATGGATGGCCTTTTTGGAGCGCTGCTGGTTCATGTCCCTCATGATGGTACCTCCTATTCCACCAGGATGTTGATATCAATGCTAAAATTAGTATCATACTTAGGCTGTTCTCTATGTCGTGAAGACCAAACCATCCCCACAACTCACCCATGATTAGGATGTTGATATCCATTCTTATGCTACTACAAGCTCCAAAATGCTAGAAAAAGAGGGGCAAAAGGCTCTCCAATTTTTGAAAGCATCTGCCAGAAAATGTGACTGTGACACAGCTTTTTACTGGGGTGGTGTCTTTGTTTTTCTCTCTCAGGTATTCTAAGCTTCCAGGAGAAATGATGAGAAGGGGGAAAGGGCATTGGTGGACGACGTCATGAGAGAAGGCACAGCCCAGTTTGAGGATATGATGGTCGAGACATCAAAGCCTTTATGGAGTGATCTGATCATCAGAAGCACCACCGCCGAGCTTCTGCGAGCAGTGAAGGTCCCGGTAATGTCAGCCCCATCTTGCAGTCTTCCGATCTCCATCAACAGTCGTAGAATCGGACAGTCGGGCCCTTATGGTTGGGGGACCAGGCTTCCGGGGAGGAGAGAGAAAGTGTTGCAGTGGGGATATCGCCGGGCAGAGTCTGGAGCTAATAAAGAGTGTGGTAGGTACTACTAGTTTTATGCTGAATCCATCTAGAGGCCTCACAGTGGATGGATGTGGAGTAAATAAAGGGTACCCGGCTTGGTGTATCCTGAGTTTGATACTCTGGTCTAGTTCAAGACTGAAGTTGAAAGCACTAGAACACTGAGTATTTTGGTCTCTTATCTCTGTGGAAACGGTAAGTTTATGAAATAATCTCATGACTTGAACTCTTGAAAGGGGATCGTTGATGTTGGTTGTGCTGCCTGTTACCATGGGTGTTTTTTGTGAGATTCCCCCATCTCCTTCCTCTTTAGTAGATTGAACAAGTGTTGTGGCCTTTTGGCTGGTTTTCTCTCTCCAGAATATCACTAGTGCAACTGTGTTGTAGGTCCTTGTTAATTGAGCTTATTATGTTGAGGTTCCATACCATACATAGCACCAATATGCATAATATCCTATGATGAATCTCTTGTCCTCATGAAAGCTTAGTAGATTTACATAAGTGATGTGTACTAATTTTTTTAATAAATAAGATAGATTTGTACAATATTTGTTTTCTACAAGCCCATAAAGTCTTACTCTTCCTTCACATTAGGAACCCACATCATTTGCAACAAGCATTTTGACTTTTCATAGAAGTTATATTTTGTTTGTGGCATATTAAATAAGACCAATCTATGTGATACATCTTTTGGACTATGTAGATGATATCATCATTGACTCGGGAAACATCTATAACACATGTAAGTTGTGTTGGATCCTTGTTCTCGATTTTGGGTATTCTCAAGGTTAACAATTGCTATTAATATAAGTAATTAGGGTGATTACATTATGAGCTTATGCATTTTCTATAATAAAACCCAAATTGAAGTTGGTTATCTTAGAATTTTTATGCCATGATTTGGGAGTGGGTTTTAACAAAACTAGAGCTTTGACTTCTAATCAAACTCCACCTTTGGCATCAAAAGTTGGTCTACATTGCATGTGTAGATGTTGCTAAAGACTATCAAAGAAGTGTAGTTGTCCAGCAAACAAATGTGCTTATATTTTACCTCTTTAGGTCCAAGTGAATCACTTGGCAACTAGCACAATGTTTGGTAGTGTGCACACCTACTCACCTACTATTTTCCTCCCCTCAAGACGGATTGATAAGCTCCCAAAACCCAAACTTCTCAAGAGCTCTGATCTCTTCATTAGTGACATATCGGATGTTTTATAGCATCCCCGTATTAACAAGACTGAAGTATTAGTAAGGTTAAGAGAAAATAATGACAGGATTAGAAGAAATAAACATTTTTAATTTATCACAAAATCAGATATTTAAGGCCTTCTCTAATGACCTTTCTTAGAATAATAGGTAAGTAAGAGGGGGTAATCTTTAGTTGAATTGTGAGACAAATCCTCAATAACTTTGTCATCCTATATTTCTTAATGTAAGATGTTAATGACAATTTGGCTTTTTGGAGTCAACCATATTTTGCAATGACAAACTAGTTATTAGAATAAAATATTAATTACATATTACTTTAAATATGTTGTGTGAGTATAAAGACAATGACATTACTATATTCTTATGCTTGTGTCATAAGTCAAGCTCTAAATACATCTAAAAATTGTCTACTATATTATTTTATAAAAGAATGTTGACTTACTTTATATGAAGAAAGCTTAATGACATATTACAATGATTTAATTGTATTGTGCACTCTTGATGAAAACAAGTACCAAGAGGAGGGAGGTGAATTAAATCTTTGTGTGGATAAAGGTTTATCCTAATATAATTTATGTTAGTCAAAATTCTTTAAGATATAAGATTAAATACTATAAGACTTTTATAGTGATTCAACTCCCTAATACTTATAATCTTCTTAACAAACCTCCTTAATGTGCCATTGTTCTCTTGTGCAAGTGATGAACACGCTAAGGTTAATGTGGCTATATACAAATGTCATGACTCTTAAGTGACCTACCTCTAGATGCCTAATGATAGTTCACCATTTTAGAGGTTCTACTCTAGAAGTGAAGCTCATGTGTACTCAACATAATTTTACTAATAGCTTTCAAAAACCAGAGATATTGTTGACATTGAGTTAATATTTTGATGTTGATGAAGTATAAAGTTTGGCATCGATTTATCATCAATATTTTGATACCCATATGATGATGATCTTTTATACAAACCTTTTGAAGAAAAATACCAAAAGTCAAAATTCAAATAGAAGTCATTCAAGTGATCTTTATGAAATGATCATCACATGCCATAACATAGAACTAGGCAAATAATTGTAGTAAGATGAACTGATCATCTGGCATTTGCAAGTACTATTGACATGGGTTAATGATTCATTTCCAACTATTTTAAGTCTCTAAAAATTGATATCCCATCTATATAAGATGCATAGGCATGTGATAAGTCTTCATTATCATGAGTTAATAATTAGTAAATAATATAGTTTTAGCCTTAACTCATGATAAATAGACTTATATTTGTGTTAAAGAATGGTTTTTGGTTTTCAATTGATTAACGTGAATTTTTGAGTAATTATATGATTTTATATGATTTTTACAGTCTTACTTTTGAGATAAATGAAGAACAAGGAATAAAAATAAAAATATTGCAAAAATAGGGGGACCTGCTGGCCAGTTGGGCCCACAAGCGGGTTAGAAGCGCAGTTGGGGAGTAAGTCGTGAGCAGGGGCTCGAGCGGCTTGGCTTGGGGACCAATAGAGCACACGTACGCCACTCCCCTTCCACATCACTGGTGGCCAGTCGGCTGTGGGGCAAAGAGTGGTCATACGCACGAGAGAAGGGACTTTGCTGACAAAGCTAACATTACTATATATTCACCTGAAAAATCAGCGTACAACTGATGTGGGACTAAACCCCCGTCACACCTTTCTCAGAAGAGGCAGGTGACCGGCGTGGGTTTGAATCCTTCTAGAGTCAAAATTCATATATTTTTATTTGATTATCGTAATTTTCCTGTAGATCGCCGGTGAAGGATTAAGCAACGAGAATCACTGGATCATCGGCGAAAATCTCGTCAACGTGATTCGTGGAACATTGTTACTAAAATTGCTAAACGATTTGCGATAAAAGGATCGCAAATCCATCGAGTAAATCATCTCCGATTGATCGACGAACAAGCCGTCGTCGGGAAGAGGACGATCTGCCTAGAGACTAGTCATCACCTCTTGAGAGCATACCAGATGCAATGAAGAGCCTCCTCTTGCTGCGCAGACCTGAGGATGAAGCTCCCTGACACGCGCCCCACCTCTATCCAGCTCCTCTCCGTCGGGTGACAGCTGCCGGAGAGTCGTAAAGTCGCCGTTTTTCTGCTCCGCTAGGTGACAGCCGCCGAAGACGATTTGACAACCCACTTCATTGATCTCTAGACTTCGTGAGAAGATCTAGAGATTGCCCACATTGTCTTTGTCCAAGGAGAGCCTTCGAGGCCGTGAACACTGCAAGACAATCCTCCCGAACACTCAGGATTCCGATGCATCGCCGACGCATCGCTATCGCAACGCCGGAACTCTGTTTTCCTGCTTTCAATTTAATTTACGCTTCATTTAGTGATACTTTGTGTGATTTTAATTTACCAAACTATACTTCGTTCAAATATATTTCCTTTTTTTACTCGACGGACGTCCATCGTCCATCGAGTAAATCATCTCTGATTGACGTCTGCACCCTTATTTCCTTTTTTTTGTAAATTTTAAATATATTTCCTTTTTTATTTCCTAGTATAAAATTTGTAAGAAAATCATATTCATTGAGAAAAATTCTGAATAATTACCAAATATTATATTACATCCATGTGATCGACCTGGAAAATTATTGCTATTTTTTAAATTTTTATTGAATTATAATTAATGTATTTATTTAGAAATACTTTTAAATATCTAAAAATTCGTATTTTCTAGTTTTATAAATTTTATATTTGTGTGATTTAATATACAATGACTGAGTCACGTCAGCATGACACTTAAGAAAGAAATATACTTGAATGAGATATTTCACATCTTTTGAGAAATATGTCATAAGATGTTCTATGTACAAAATCTCAATACTTTTCCTTTCCAAGACCAACATCAAAGCATCCCTTAGTTTCTGAAGATTATTATGTTGTCTCCCTAAAGCTATCATAAAAAATTAATAGAGAGATGATGTCTTAATTTTTGTTAGACCTACAAACAGCATACAAGAATATTTTAGTCATGTAGCATGACTAATATAAAACAAAGTATTTGTTTTGCCCAAAAGAGCTGACTCCCTAATTATGCTTGGCTAAATAAAAAGATGAAAACTGTTAGCCCTGTAAAAAAAGCCAATTGAAAACCTGCCCTCCTAGTTCTTATCATCAGTTAATTAGAAACATTACTCATTCTTTTATGCACATGTAAAGATGTAAAGCTATATATTCTCAAGATGACCTTTTTTTGAGATACAATTATGGAAGGTTATTTGAAGAGGACTAAACTCAATGCAATAATTTTAACTACTTTGCTGATATATTCAATACACTTTTAGGTAATGAAGTTAGATATTTATAAAGACTTTTTTCATTATGTGAGGATCAAATTTAGGTGAAATAAATGTTAATGATAATGAATAAAAGCACTTTAGCACATGAGGAGATGAAAGAATGGTCAATTAGGGACATAAATACTGCTCTCCATATATTTTGACAACATTATATATTATGTAGCTTGACTATACAAAAATTATGAACTAAAACAATTTATGTAGATTAGACTAGAAGAGTATAGCATAGGGCATTTCCAAAAACTTACTTTTCTTTGATTTAACTAACCTAGTTTGCTGTGTATTACAAGCACATGATCTATTTTGGATAGTTCATTCATCTTCTAGGAAAGCATTCAAACATTCTAGAAGATTCTCTCTAGCATCATAAACCTAAATCCTAAATATCATCTCCCAAAAATATTCCACATTTTTAAAAAAAAAAGATCATAACAGAAATATTTTTCCCAAGTCTTCATCATATATATCTTTGTGAAATATGATAAAAATTTCAAAATTCTTGTATACATCTAGGAAAAGAACATGATAGAGACTAGGACATGAACAAATGATGGTGAATTATGTTTTTCATTTTTTTCTCTTTTATAGGTTTCCACCTAGTGTTCAGTAACCAAATTAGTCAATCAACTATATAGATTGAAATCATTAAATGGTAACTAATTATTTATAAGCTATCAAACACTACTAAATTAAGTTGGATGTACCCACTCTATAAAGGGCACATCTTTAGATTCCACTAGTGCATTAATATAAGCTATCAAACATCAAGGCTTCTACTAAACTCTTGATGATCCACAAATTTAGATTTGTCCAAGTACTATCTATATACCACTACTAAATCCAAAATTCAAGGTGGGCCTTCTTTAATCAATACTCAATGCAAATCTCAAAGAGTAAAAATAAGTAATTATTAAAAAATAACCAAATAATTTCTTTATTGGTGATGTAGGGTTAGATATTTATAGCTTTTTACTATTGTAAAAACTTTCATTATCCAAAATTATTATCTATGTTGTGTAAGTTTACTTTCTAAGTGATGCTAACTTTAACTCCTTTATGGGACAACATTCTCTATGAATTCTACACTAGAATGATTAAAAAATGTTTGAGAACAATTAGCTGTAGTTATTAGATCAACTACTTAAAGAGCATTCTACTAACAAGTTCATAGGTATTAGAGTATTCTTCATCCTTTTTGTGTTGTCTTATACATTTATTTCAAGCAATCTTATTTGTGTTGAGTGTTGATGCATTAACCATCTAATTTCTTTTAAGAATGTAGAGTCACAATTTTTTAAAGAAACTAATTTTGAATGGTTCAGAAACTTTACTAAGAGATAAAATTTTCAAATATACTAGTATTTTAAAAATTATTGTTGTACACAAACTTCATAGAGAGAAAATGCAGGACTAGTCATGAAAGTAGTTAGGTCAACCACATCTTCCATGACATCTTAAAGAGGAATTACGTGACTTTAGAAAATTAATTTTATTTATTTATTTATTATTCAAAGTATTTATTATGTAAAATTGAATTCAATGAATAGTATTTTCTCCATCATGTCCTCCTCATTTCTCTCTTTTGGACCTACAACTCTCTCTTTGTTGGGGAGAGGGAAGGAAATTGTTCACGTGTAGATTATCAAAAGAGGGGGAGAGGGAGAGTAGTTATTTGAATGGAGATGAATAGAGAGAGAGGCTCTAGAGGGCAAGTCATATTAGCATAAAACCAATATGTTTAATAATGTCACATGATCAAGAAACACCAAAATAGTTATGGTGTTTGTATTCAAAATGGTGTTGACTTTTATAGCATAGATTTTAAATTTTGGGTTGAGGCCAAGTAAACTGTCATGTTAATAAGTCAACCTTGGTTTGGTAGGCAACTATCAATCCATGCATTGTCCAATTGGTTAGTACTTGACTTACTAGTTCTAAAATAAGTCATTGATGCACCATAATTCTCTCCCTCTACTATCATCTCTATAACCCCACAAATTTCTCTCTTTCTCTAATCAGGGCTCACAAATTAATAGTGTGTGTGTGTGTGTGTGTGTGTGTGTGTGTGTGTGTGAGAGAGAGAGAGAGAGAGAGAGAGAGAGAGAGAGAGAAGGTGACTAGATTAAGCTTATTGTATTATTAATCTTTTATAAATGAAAAGGTTTTTAGGAAAGCATACTCAAGTTGGCTAGATTGTTAGGTCTAGTGGAAGATAGTTGAAGCCTTGGTCTTTAGCATTTCTATTTTAAGTAGGGTGTGCCAAACCACTACAAATCCATGTTTCATATTCTAGATAAAAGACTAATGATTAAAGAGTGATTCATAAAAAGATTAATTCATTTCCCCCCTCTGATGTTTTTGTACCCTCTTTAAAACTAAGATTGAGATTTATGTTCATAACATACTATATGGAAGACTATTAGTTTGATGAAAACCTTGTATCATAGATGTTTTTAATTTAGAAATAGTGCCAAATTGGTTCCTATTTTAAGATGTTAAATGACTTTCCTCATAGGTATCTCTCTCTCTCTCTCTCTCTCTCTCTCTTCCTCTCTCTCACTCTCTCTCTTGCTTCTTTCTACAAAGGCCCTTCCTCCTTGCTGCTTCACAGCTCAACAACATCATTCCCTAGTGAGCCATCCTCTTCCCTCCCTCCATTATCTCCCTCTTCTTTGGAGATTGCCCTAGTTGATTTGCCTTCATTGTCTCCTCTTTTGGCAAAACCTAGTGCTAAGTACACTCCTCTCCCTTCCTCTCCACCAAGCCCCTCCTACTTCCAACGTTAATTATTTTGCTCCCTTTTCCATCTCCCCCTCTCCTCTAGTCATTCATCCATTGTAACTTTTCAGAGCTCAAATTCATCGAGCATGTGACTTATATAGCTTCTACCTTCTATATGTGGCCTTTTTATCATCGAGATCGAAGTTGTTGAGGTATCCATAAATTTATGGCTGCATCTTGATCAAAGGCCGATTGTATTGTATAAGACTTTGAGCATTTGAGTGTAGTATCAATTGCGACTGCTAGATAATATTTTTGGTGCATTGATTTATGACATAATCAAATCTCTCTCCTCTCTATAGATTGTGGATGAAGACCTAGAAATGGCATCGAATAGCATCATTATTTATGTTCTACAATGGGAAAATATCTGCAGATGGAAATGAGGTTACTTCATTTCACATAAACCTAGATGACTCCCGATGATGTTAGTAAGTTCTCGATGAGGCATGCCATGACATTGTCCATGCAAGATCCTTGTCTAACAATAGCTGGGTCATGGCTGAGTTGGTTGACATCCCTACTACTCTCTTGAGTTGAGACACATGGAAAACTAGGTGGATTACCATAGTCAGAGGTAGGGTGAGCTAATAGATGACCATTCTTACCTTTTTCACAATTTTGAATGACTTGAAATAGTGGAGGTGAGCTTCTCATAGGGACACTTTGCAAGGAAGCATTGCCAATATGGCCAAAGATGAAGGTTGATGTGATTGTCTACCTCAAACTTAAGCTCTCGATAGTGCTGGTCTGCATATACTTTCATCTTTTGTTAGGCATGGGTCAAATGTTCCTTAAGCTGACAAAGGACAATGTCACATTTCTACAGCAAACGATCGACCTTGTCCATCCATGCCACACTAGCTTTTTATGACAAGAGGCCTAGCAAGGGTCTGCCATAGATGATAGAGAAAGAAGTGGTGTCTATAAAGTTATGAAAGTTGCATTGTACCAATATTCTACCTAAGCGAGTCATTTGCTCAATTATTAGGGTCAATTGCTTGCAAAACAACATAAGTACATCTCTTGCCTGTGGTTTATGACTTTGGTTTGATTGCCAATTTAGGGATGGTACATGCTTATCTACTAGAGGAGAGTGCCCTATAACTTGATAAGCTCTTGTCAAATCATTTTCATGAAGACCCTCACAAGTGGGTGAAGTCGTTATGGAGTAGAAAAGGAAACTCTATAGTTAAGTGTACTCAAGTGGGAGCACTCCCCAAACATGCTACTCCAACTAAGTTCTAAAAGGCACCTTAGCCCACAAAGATTGTGATTGTGACTTCAAGTGTTTCAGTGTGTAAAGTTTGGCCCAATTCAGTTATGAGGCCAATGTAATAGGGTGTGTGAAGTTTCAAGAGGGTGACCTCTCGAAAGTTCGGCCCAAAGAACAAAGGCCAAAAAAAAAATGCTTTTCATGAAGACCTTATCATGATCACTTAGTATGGATTGAGAGATTCTGTGTAAATAGACAATGTCTCTAAAGAATACAAACAATCTCACTTGTTGTGAAATGATGTTTGATTAGAGAGAAATGTGTGTACTTATTAAGGTAGTCCATAACCACAAGGATAGTGATGAACCCTTCGAACTTTAGGAGTTCTTCGATGAAAGTTATCAATATGTCCTCCTAGATGCACTTGGAAATGAATAGTAGTTATAGGAGATCCACTAGTTGTAAAGTCTTGCACATGTTCCTTTGATAGATCTTGTAGACACCAACATTATCACAGACTACCTTTTTCATTTAGGTTTAGGTCATGTTTTGACCCAATTGTTTGTATGTGCGCATGAACCTTGAGTGCCTCCCTAATACTAAAATGTAGAATTCATCAAGAAGCATAAGAATAAACTAAGAAATATGTGTAATTATCAACTATCTACAGTGGGATAGGCCTTTGTACCATTAGAAATATTTGAGCCACCTCTCTAACTAGGTTCAAAGGTCTTATAGGATTGTCCATAGCCATGGATTGAGAGAATAGTCTTAGATGACAACACTTCTATTTTTTGTTATTGATCGTCCATCCACTTCGGTCGTCCATCGACTTCAGTCTGTGTAAATCGCAATTGTTGTATGTAATATCGTCAGGTTGTCAAAACAACATGTCTATTATTTTGTTATTGACCCTAATTTTGGATGGCACCTTAGATTGAAAGTTGATGATCTCATCAATCCACTTTTGATAGTGTTAGAAAATATGTTTTTGATCAAGAATGTATTTGAGACTCTTTTGGTCAATGAAAATAACAAACTTGGCACTGAGTAAATAATACTTTCATTTGAGGATGACCAAGATGATAACAATGAGTTCTCACTAATAGACCATCTCAATTAGTGCAGAATTGAGAGGGCCCTATTGAAGTAAGTGATGGGCTTTTGGCATTCTATGAGGAAAGCCTCGATGCCACAACTTGAAGCATCGACTTCCATCCCAAAAAGAACGAAGTAATTAGGGAGAGGGAGTATCATAGTGGTCATGAGGGCCTCCTTGAGTTGTCAGAAAGTCATGTCTGCTTTAGGTTCTCAATTTAATATGTCCTCAAGTTGTTGGGTAAGTAAACAAGCTATCATTCCATAATGTGTGATGAAGTGCCTATAATAACTCATTAGATTAAGGAAGCCCTAGTGCTGGTGGGTCCTTGTTGGCAAAAACCACTAGATGACAACCTCGATCTTTTCAGAGCCGACATGCACAGCCTCCACTGAGAACCTATGGCCTAAGTATGATGCCTTTTGAGCTTACCCAAAAGAACACTTTTTCAAGTTGAGGTGCATGGTCTTGGTGTGGAGAATGGCTAGCATACATCTTAGGTATTCATCATGTTCCTCGGGGCTTGAGTTGTAAACCAAGATATCATCAAAGAAGATGAATAAAAACCTACATAGCTGGGAAGATCTATGGTTCATTAGTGCCTAGAAGGTGGCCAGTGCATTGAAGAGCCCAAATAATATGACTAGAAACTTGTAGTGTCCCTCGTGTGTGGGGAAGGCTTGGGATGTCTTTGCTCTGAACTCTTATCTAATGGTAGCCCGAGCCGATCAAGCTTACAAAAGATTTAGACATCACTGAGCTTGTCTATAAGTTCCTCGATGATGAGAGTCGAGAATTGTTCGGGCATGATGATGTAGATGAGGGTATGATAGTCCATGTAAAAATGCCACAAACTATTCTTCTTCCTCACCAATAGCATGGGGCTGGAGTATGGGCTTGTTGAGTGTTGGATGACCTTGGAGGTAAACATTCGTAGACCATCCTCTTCAGTTCCATCTTTCAAAAATGAGGGTATTAGAAATGACAATTGTTGATGGATTTTGCATTAGCCTCTAGTGGGATCATGTGATCCACTTCACAGGCCAATGGTAAGTTGTTGACAGATTCAAAAATGATTGGAAAGGTTTGTTGGAGGCTGGTTTCAAGCTCTGTATCAGAGGCTGCCTCAAGTAGATGCTCTATCTAGAAGAGCTCTATGATCAGATCGTAGGTACAAAGGACCTTGGACAGCTCCTTGAAAGTACTGTTTACTGGGGTTGTGGGTAAGTCTGCTTAGAGCGTAATGCACTCCAACCCTACCATGAACGAATCCGTCCACTAGTCAAAGTCTACCTCAATCTTCCACAGGGTTTTCATCCACTTAAGCCTCAAGACTACATCTACATTGGCTGGAGGGATAACCAAGAGATCCTTTTATATCATCAATGCTTGAAGCTCGATTGTGGTAGCTTGATAGAGGATGGAGCCAACCAACTTCTCACATGTCCTTGTGATCACCTAAAACTGAGATATCTGGATTATTGACAGGTTGAGATCGATTACTACCTACTTGGATATAAAAGTGTGGGTGTTGCCAGTATCAACCAAGATAGAAATTTCCCTATTCTAGATCATTATCTTGAATTTGAGAGTTCCAGTTGGCTCAATATCGTCGAGATAATGGAGAGAGACTTCCAAATTTTCTTTTGGTCAGCCACTATGTCGGCTGACATGTCTGCATCGGTGTCTAACGAATTCACCTCCTCTTCTACGACCATGATCTGGAGCCCCTAAGTGCACTAGTTCCTCGAGGCATACTTCACATTACAAGAAAAGCACATGCCCAATGCTCATTGGACTTGTATCTTCACAGAAGTAAGTTGCATGCCTTAATACTGCGATGCTTCAGCCGGTTTAAGAATAGGCGCTCTGGTTCTAGGGACCTTGCTCTCAATGGGCTTGCAACGAGTGAGCGACAATTTGGGATCCTTATGTTGCCGAAAGTTATGGTCCATTCTCGATTACCCCCAAGAAACTTCCTCGAGCTTCCGAAGTCACCCTCAAAGGTGCACATGATAGCCCCCAACCCCATTGGCTCAAGGAGTGAGACTTCGGCCTAGATATCCTTCTATAAGTCTTTGAGGAATGTGCTTTTAAGGATGTTTTCCAGAAGGTTGCCAAGGGCCACCACCTTCAACTTGAACTCTTCTCGATATTTTGCAACTATGCCTAGCCGTTTGATGTTGAGGAAGCCTTGGCAAAGAGCTCCGATGTGGTTGGGACTGAAACACTCCAGAAGGAACCAACAGAAGTTATCCAATCTTTGGAAGTGTTCGCGAGCGTCCATCCACTTGAACCATGCCAATGCCCTCCCTTCAAGACTCAAGCTAGTTGTGATGAGTTTATCACGAGAGGACAGTCAACACATGCTGAGTTCTGAGTGGAACACCCAGTCTTCTAGGTCATTTCCATAGAACAACGTCATTTCTAGCTTGCGACTGTGCAGTCCGAGTTCCCCTTGGTGTGGTGGGGGGTTAAAGCGTCTGCCCAATTGCTAGGTTCAGCTAATTGCGGAGATCCTTATACTTTGAGATACGAACGTGACCAAACTCTCCTTGTCGCCTGTGGAGTGAGAGAACACCTGTGTAGCTGGTTGGGCAAATAACCTCTGACTGTGGTGAAGGCCGATGTAGCCCATCAAGGCTTTTGATAATATACCTGAGTTGTTGTTTGATGGCAGCCAAATTCACCACGCGTTGAAGTGTCATTGTTGATGAGGTCTGTAATCTCTTTTTGGAGTGTGGAGAGGGCCAAGTTCCTCCTGTTACTTCTCAATGAGCTCGAGTCATGAGTTGTTGATGAGGTATGGTGAGGCCTCTGATACCAAATGGATAGGTCCCCTTTTCTTATTTATTTACCGAAAGGAGTCCCGTGGGTGTGAGGGATAGGGTCAAGGGTATATAGAAGTAGTTAAGATGGAGGAGAGGAAGACATACTAGTTGGGTGTCTAGACAAAACTATAAGATAACTGAGAAGGGGTGCACCTCGATATGACTCCCGAGGAAAGTACAAGAGTCAGAAAATAAGAAGATCAAAAGGAGCTGGTCAGTCACTTTGATGAGGCAAACCTCTACTTCACTACTCTTCTTGAGACTGATGCCGCGGATCCTTTGCGTCCTGTCAGAGTCAAGTAGCACCGCCTTGCTTCCCTCAGGTCCTACTGTGAGGATGTGATGGACCCGCCAGTAGCCTTCGAACTGCAGGCTGAATGAACTCGAGCAAATCATCAGCTGTAATACCGATTACAGCCTCGACGATTTCCGTCTGAAACTGAAGTACAAGTTTCCCAGCGAGGAACTAATATCTGTGAGCGTGTATGTCGAGAAGGAAGCAATGGCCCCTGTTCACTACGACTCCAACAATGGCGCGCGGATTCATAGGTCCTCCACCGTCAATGAGGTGACCGATCTCCTCCAGATGCGAGAAGCAACGCGGGCGTTGAGGATGAAGTCAGCTCCTCTGGAAAGCACACCGAAGGCTGCTGCGTGGAAGATCCGGCGGCGAGCGAGGAACATTCGACCTTCACCACCATGTCCGAGTTCAGCTTCGGAGATCTGTTCTCGACGAAGGAGGACCTCATCTCCACTGTCTCCCTGTGCTTCATGGGGAAGAACCACCAGTTTAGAACGCAGAGATCTTCCTCGAACAGGCTGACTCTGATCCGCCTGCAGCGGGAGCAGTGCAGGTGGAAGATGGGGGGCATGGCGGCGAAAGAGAGCAGGAGCCTGGATGATCACCAGCTACCATGGAACTCACAGCTGCCATGGCTCCTTGCCATGGAGAGACCATAAGCAGTGCTCCTCTGCCTTCATCTGCAACCTGGTCTTGCCCCCACATTCGAGAAAGAAGGGACATGATTCCCAGGGAGATCCAGGAGAGGATCGAGGGGGAGTACGGCATCAAGATCGCGCAAAGCAGTTGTGAAGATCCAGGGGAGCGAGTTCTTGGTTGCAGGTGCGTAGATCATCTTCCTTTTCTTCACGCTTTATTATATTCTTGCCGAGTTCTACGCATTGATTATTTGGATTGTATTAGAAGATGCTGTTCTTGCCGAGTTCTTGAAGGAAGGAAACCTCTTTCTGGTTTCTGGGCATCATCGATTAGATTCTTTCCACATATGAACTAGATGGTGGCTGTGAACTAGCCAACTGGATGGATTATCAATTTTCATCATAGTCTAAAAGAAGTCATACACTTTGAGAAACTATTGCTTCTTGTGATATTATATTCTGTTGATCCAAAGTTTCCCAGATGGATTTGGAAAGAATGTAGTGCAGGGAAGTGATCGTTGACCACAGAAATGGGCCCTCATCTCCAAGAAATTCGATCAAAACATGCAGCTTGTCCGCTGTGGTCAACCCAAAATAGCCCTGATTCTACAAATATACAGTTCATCTCTACACAAAACAAGAGAGAGAGAGAGAGAGAGAGAGAGAGAGAGAGAGAGAGTGGAACCAGGATCTTCAGCGTGATCTCAGAAACCTTAGAACCTCGTCATCGGGTTTGCCGATCCAAAAATGGCCCGACTGAATTCTGCTTCACTGGAGGGGCTTCTACTGCACCTTTCTTCTACTTCTTCTCCCTTTGACTATCACCACCGTTTCCTCTTTCGCTGCTCCCTTCTCAACTTCTTTCCTCTCCTGGTCTCCCACATCGTCCGTGGTTCCCACAGACTTGGTTCTCTTCTCTGTGGGAGCCTTTTTGGAAGCCTTGATTGCCCTCTGAGCCTTCTTCCTGGTGGGGCCCCTTTCCCCGCTGTCCAACTCTCCGCCTTCTTCTCCCTCACTGACCAGCTCTTCCCCCTCATCCGGGTCCACTCTCACACTCTTTCTAGCTGCTCTGGTCGTTGACCTTGACTTCCTGGACACAGTGGAGGAAGCATCTCCAGATTTGGCATGATCCAGCTTCTGCAGCTCCGGCACATAAGCAGTAGTCTGAGCCAAAACAGAAGGCGAAAAGTGTCAGATCAGGGAATCTTTTATCCACCCTACCAGAAAAGGGTTTCTTTTAGCATGGAACACTTACCCTTCCAGCTGCCGAGATGAACTCGATCTTCTTACCTGAAAAAGACACCCAAAACCTCAGGAATACTACTACTATCTGGTTGGAGGAAATCATTCAAGAAAGAAGATCCTCCTCCATCTCCTTTACCCAGCTTGCCCACAACATCACCCTTCATAGGAGTTCAATGCCGAGATTGAGAAAAAAAATATTCTAGAGAGAGAGAGAGAGAGAGAGAGAGAGAGAGAAGATATAAACAAAGTTACTACGTTTCATGTCAACCCCTTTCAGACTACCGATGCAAACATTACACTAGATTTTGCCGCATTAGGAAAGCAGACCACTCGGCAGAATCATATCAAGAACCCTCTCTGGGTTGAGAAACCAGACCGTCGACGAATGCCTCCCCGGGCTTCTTGTCGCGGGAATGGAAAACCCAATCACTAGGAAATCGACTACTATCTGCTCCAACTTCCACTGCCTTCTCAAGAACCTGTAGAGGCAGGCAATATATGTCAGTCGATACTGCTACGATCTTTACATTGCCCCTTACCGTTGACTTTCCCAGGCTTCTTCCCCCATCGAAAATGAAACAGCCATTCAACTGGAAAACGGCCACAGTCGGCATCAACTCCAACCGCATAATGAACAACCTACATGTGGTAATATCTCTCCAATTGCTTCAATAATCATGACAAATATCCCATCTTTCAGAGAACTAGGACGGCCACACCGCAAGAACATCTTCGTCAGAATGCATGACTGACCTCTTTGATGCATTTGAGCAACTCCTCACATTTGTCCCGCGTCAGGCTTGCGGCCATTTGGAGAGGATGAATTCTCGCCTGTCAGCAAGTACAAGTAGGTCGCATGAAATACTGAATCATGAGGTAAGCTGCATGCATTGATCCATGTCACATCAGTTCAACATACTAGTGTCATTCATCGCAGGTTATCTAATCATTCTGATTGCTGAAAATAAAAGAAACCATGTTTGAAAAGGAGTCATGAGAAAACTAGAGGCAAATTGACCACAGCGATCACTGGGCACTAAAGGAGGTTTTTTTTTTTCATGGTTTGATGGTAGGTCGCACTGAATATTGAATCATGAGGTAAACTGCATGCATTGTTCCATGACACATCAATTCAACATACTCCATGTTCGAAAAGGAGTCATGAGAAAAATAAAGGTGGCAAATTGCCCACAGTGATCACCGGGTGCTAAAGGAGGTCCTTTTTTTTTCTCGTGGTTTGATAATAGACATGAGATGAGCCATACGATTCTAAACTTAGGAGATGACCGATTCCACACAACAAAAATATAAATAGCTAGTGTTGTGAAACCCAAGCAAATGAGGGAGGCTAAGTTTCAACAAAAAGGGAATTGCAGACTAACTTGATAAAGCACTTCATCTGCGATCCAATTCCCAATGCCTGCGATGTAACTCTGCAGAAAGAAGCCTTCATCAGGAAAGTCGACAAAAAATTATCTACATTATGCAGTAAAATCAGACATTAAATAGGCTAGAAGATTCCCCAGAGAACTCAGTGTCAAGGTGTCTGTCAATAGTTTGAAAAGTGGAGGAGGCAATTCATAGCTCTCTAATAAGGCAATTATCAGTACAATGCGACAGTGACCATGTTTCTCGGCAAACCATGTGTGCTTGCCAGTTATAATCAAATGGCTTGGTGATAAGAATGAGGAACCTTCATAGTGAGCCATCTTATTAAATCAGTTCCAACGGCTTATGCTGTGAGAGGCTAGAATATTTTTTCCCATATTATTTTAGGAAAGAACCATTTGATGGAAAATTACAGCAGGCCGGCAAATAAAGAAATTTTGAAATCCAGCAAACCCAGATTGTAAGGTCAAAGAGGTTGGATCACTATAACTGTGAAGGACTCTCCCTCCTCTTACCAGCAGATGAATGGAGAAGTGCCCACGGCTATGCCGTATGTTTAGGGGAAAGAAACCATTGGGAGAGAGAATGAACTCAAAAATGATCAATTGATGAGTTTGAAAATGACAGGAGAAGAAGAAATCCACCAAGGAAATGAACAGCTCCAAATGCCAGCCAATTCTTTGATGTCGAATATTGCTTAAAGATTTATTATACTGTTCCAATCACTTTCCTCATCTGATCATAATTAACATAGTCCACGAAGTTGCATTACTTTTTTTTCTTTTTTCTTTTTTCAGAAAGTGAACTCCAGACACAGGATTACCCAGATAATAGCAGAAAAGTGAGGTAATGAACTCCCAGATAAAGATAACCCAAATAAGAAAGTTCAGTGAAGGTACCATATATTTTTTTCAAATGCTAGGCTAAATCAATGGCGCTTCTTTACAACATTGTCAAAAGCTCACCACATTTTCTTCTCTTGAAAAGCAGAAATTACGATCAAATGATCACATCCAAGCTGTGATTGGTGCAGATAAGAAACCATGAAAGTCAACGGAGCATCATGGAGGAGGGTTAAATAAACTTGCAGCACCATGATTCACAGACATAAGAGACATATTAGGTAGGTCCGGGGGTATCTCCATATTGGGTAGGAACTGGAAGCTGGCACACATACACAGTAGGCAAAGGTAATGACACTGACTTGATAAGCTGGTAGACGTTTTGAAAACCCTTATTCCTAAAATCCAGAGCCCTCGAATAAATAACACACTATATTCACCATATATCCAATTGGCACCATCAAAATCGAATTAGTCAAGATAATCTGTAAAAGGAGATCCCTTCTCAAGAGCAGTGCATCATATGGTGATGATAATGATGATGATGGAGCATTCTCGTCTCAGGTGTATGTCCTCCAAACCCTAAATTATGAACCCTTGTGCCTAAAGTTCATGGAAATTATTCCGGAAAAAATAAAAAAATGTACGTACTTCGATATGATCCGAATTTCCCATCTGTAGGCGTTACAAGGAGGAAAGTTAATTTGCACCCTTTTTTGGGTAGAAAAGAAATAATTGAATTTTCATGGATCCAACCTTCTGGGGGGAAATTAAGATAAAGAAAAATGGAATTTCACGAGTATGAAACAATATTTCTTTAAGATGAAATTTGTCAAATAAATGAACACTTCTGACCTGGTCAAGCAATAGAGCCTTAATTGAAACCTTCTTACTGCTCAAGGACTCTATAAATTCATTCAACTTCATGGGCTCCAGAAAAGCATCTGGACCAAGCTCAGAAATTGGAGGCGAAGATTCAGGCTATGAGATTAAAAACAAAAAAAAAAAACCATTAACACTCAATACTCTCGAAAGACAAAAGAACAGACAAAATGAAAGCAATGAGAAGCAAGATTAGAGAGAGAAAGAGAGAGAGAGAGAGAGAGAGAGAGCAACATTTTGAAGCAGGCGAACTCTGGCAAAACGCCTCTTGTCAGTGAAGGATAGCTCCAGTCCGTCATCAAGCTGCACTTGAAGTAACTCTTCACTTAGAAATCAAACACTTGATAGTTTTCCATTAAGTTTCGGAGGGTATGTATTCTAAATAAAGATTAAATCAGCATTGTATTCCACTTGAAGGGATTAATTCTTGAAGACTATCAAGAGCCATGGCAGTCACCATGGTCAGAGGTACATTGCAAGTTCACCAAAGCACGCCGATCATCATCCCCAATCCTTCGCATTTCATGGTATCCAAGATGACAGAAATAGGAAAAAAAAACTAGGGTTGCAGAAACCAGGAAGAAGAGAAAATGAACAGAGGAGAGATGCTGCAGGAAGGAGTAGAGAAATTTCATGGTATTCAAGACGACAAAACGAGAAAAAGAACTAGGGTTACAGAAACCAGGGAGAACAGAAAACAATGAGAGGAGATGCTGCAGATGCAGTAGAGGATTTCATGATATTTCAAGACGACAGAAAGAGAAAAAAAACAAGTAGTGTTGCAGAAACCGAGAACAGAAAACGGAGAGAAGACATACTAGAGAAACAGAAGAGAAGAACCCTTACTTCTAGGAAAACTTTGCTGTACTTTGAGGGCCACTCGTCCTCAGCAGATACTACGGACCTGCAAAACCCTAGTATCAGCAGCAGTAGAACGCCTAGAACAAGATAGAGCGAGCGTATACAACCTCTTGTATTTCGTGACCTGCACGCCTTTGATGTGAATAGCCCCCGTCATCCCTGGAGAAGTTCATATTCCTTCAGAGAGAGATAGAGAAAGAGATAGATAGATAGATAGATAGAGAGAGAGAGAGAGAGAGAGAGAGGAAGCGCTGACCGAATTGGAATGAAGGGAAGGGAGGGGAATCGAGGCGGAACCAGAGGTTCTTCCCTTTGCGGAGAGCGAAGAGGATGGTCTTCCCGGTGAGGGAAGCCTCGAAGTCACCGGGGGCCACCCCGTCCACAACCTTCGGGTCATCGGCCACCATCGCACGCCGGATCTTCTTCCCCACGCAGTGCTCTTCAACCGCCCTCCGTGCCGCCTCAACCTCCGGTAGCTCCGGCATTCTCCTTTTTTCTCTCTCTCGCTACTGCACAAGGTTGGGACGCTGCCTGAACTTCAAAGCAAAGGCTTATCGAATTACTGTGTATTTATTCTCTCTCTCTCTCTCTCTCTCTCTCTCTTATGCTGGAAACCGTTAAATGTTTCTCATGCAAACTCCTGTGTGGTGTCAATGGCCAGGGATCCTCCCTAGAGCGAGCGAGAGAGAGAGAGAGAGAGAGAGAGAGGGCGCTGACTTCCCTACCTGACACAGCCGGCAATTTTCTCACATAAAAAAATCCATTAAAACAGCAGAATCTCAGCAGTCCATACTATCAAAGTAGCTAATACACATAAGACGGGGTCCCCCCAGGCATGAGAGAGAGAGAGAGAGAGAGAGAAGAGAGAGAGGAGAAAGAAGGCAAAAGTGCGAGTCACAGCTCTGCCTCCACACCCAGGCAAATAATATACAGAGAGCGCCAGCCCCTCAAACCAGGAGCAAGCAGACGACAACAAACAGCATCCCCCCAGAGAGAGAGAGAGCTGATCAGGGGAAGAACTGGCCAAGCTGGCTGGACACGGAGTCCTTAAGGTTGGAGTAGAGGGCGTAGAGGGAGTACTGCCGGAGCTTGGAGACCTCGTACCAGGAATTGAGGGCGGTGTAGTGCTTGTCGGTGCCGGAGAAGGCCAACTGGATGCTGATGGTGCAGTCCGTGTCGCGCTCAGAACTGGTAATGTTACTCTTGCAGCGGGACCTACGGATGCCACAGCCTAAGCTGCCGAGGCAGACGACGCGGCTCTGGGAGGACCTGCTGGAGCACCTGGAGCACCCATCCCTCTTCCAGAACAAGTTCTGCAGCCTGCCCTTCTCGAACTCCAGCACCTGGATCATACAGAGACGATTCAAATTGGAGCAGCATCCAAGGGCCCTATCCGATACGATCAGATCCCAGTCTTCATAATCGGAAAAACCCCAGAAGCCTGATTCATCCGAGTCTTCATCCATCAGAAAAAATTGCATTCTTGGCGCTCAGCAGCCCAATCCAGTCTCAGTTTTCAGTCATTTTACTATTATTATCCAAGCCCAGAACCCTGCAATGATCTAGTTTTCAGCCATTTGACGATTACTATCCAAGCCCAGAACCCTGTAATGATCTAGTTTTCAACCATTCGATGATTAGAATCCAAGCCCAGAACCCTGTAATGATCTAGTTTTCAACCATTCGATGATTAGAATCCAAGCCCAGAACCCTGTAATGATCTAGATTTCAGGCATTTGGCAATTATTATCCGAGCCCAGAACCCTGTAGTGACCTAGTTTTCAGCCATTGGACGATTATTATCCGAGTCCAGAACCCTGTAAGGAGCTAGGTTTCAGCCTTTTGAACATTATAATCCAAGCCCAGAACACTGTAATGATCCATTTTTCAGGCATTTGGCAACTATAATCCGAGCCCAGAACCCTGTAATGATCTAGTCTTCAGCCATTCGACTACTATTATCCGAGCCCAGAAGTCTGTAACGATCTAGTTTTCAGCCATTCGACCATTACTATCCGAGCCCGGACCCTTCAATGATCTAGTTATCAGCCATTTTACGATCATTATCCGAGCCCAGAATCCAGTAACGATCTAGTTTTCAGCCATTGGACAATTATTATCAAAAATCCAGAGACCCAACTTGAGCTAATCTAGTGGTCAGGCATTTGATGATTGTAATCCAAGCCCTGAAACCCGATTAAGCTAGTCTAGTTTTCAACCATTCAACGAGTATGATCCGGACCCGGAAGCCCAATTGCACAAGTTCATAGATAAATTGAAAAGTCAGAGGTCAAGAACTCACCAAGGTGAAGCTGGTTATGACGAAAGACACGTTTCCAATAAACTCAGTGGGGGATCTCGCAGCGTACTTCCGACCAGCAAAGGCAACCATGTACCAGCCACTACTGACCTGAAATCACACCAACGGCCTCCCCAGGATCAACAGTTTGAAGGAGGAACCTTACAGAAAAAAAAAAAATCTTATCCAGTTTTGATTTAGAATTATGATCCACAGTGAATCAATCCCGTTTAGTAGAGAACATGAGGTGTCGAATAATAAGGACAGATAAAGTGATGCGCCATTCACAATGATAATGGAGTTCGATGTGTTCAGGAGGCTGACTAATGGAAAAAAAAATCGTCAAACGGAGTAAATCCTTCAGAATTCATCACCATGTGAAGTATCAGAATGGAAATCTTGTCAATAAAAGTCAAGAACAGTTATTTTCCTGAAGCATGCGATCTGCTACAAAAGGTGATGGATCTGCAACTCAAGTGACAAAGACAACCAAGAACAATCAAAATTACAAAACTAGTTCATGAGTCCAGGATTGATTATCAGAGGATCGAGAGGTGACAGCCTGGTGACAGCAGGAGCCAAAATCTCCGGAGATGAACTTGAGCTCAGATATTTGAACGGAATGTGAAGCATGAAAAGGAACTCGAGGTGAAAAAGTTCGCAAATTTATTATAGAATGATCTCCAAGAAGAGTGCTTCTCTAAAGATGAAAATTAGATGAGAATTATATATCGCTTGAAGTTCATACTTCCAAATTAGAACACCCATAGGTCAAACGTAGGATAAAGAAAGGCACAAAAGAGTAAATTATTGTCCCGTTTTGTCCTGTTAGAATAATGGAAGGTAGAAAATGTGTCAATCGTCCAAGTACTTCTGATCTTCCCGAGTCTGTGTAAGATCAAGAAGGGATTGAGGGAAAAAAGGAGCAGATGTTCGTAAATAAATCAGAGCATCTGTTGATTGACAGCAAAGGTGCTTTCGTGAGAAAATATTAAAACAATTGAATGCAGCAATGAAATGGAGGTCCAATATAATCAGGGGCCATCATGGCCGGTGAAGAACATATGTGGTTTCTTAGATCTCAGTGAAAGTGGCACGGAGAGACATTAAGGAAGGATAAAAAGAATATCTGGAAATGTTGCCAGATGATAGGGCTTCTAGGATTTCTAGCCTAGAAGCGTCCACGACCTTGAGTTGTTCATGTATTGTCATTAAATACAAGAAAAAAAAATGACTGTAACACGAACAAAAATGATGGTTTAACTAAACCTTTAATCAATAGGAGAAAATGACAAACGTAGCTCTGGCGTTGGTGACAAAGCTATTCCATCAAATCTTTAGGTCAAGAATCGTAGCAGAGATGAACGCTAAAGTCATTATGCAAAAATGTGTGAAATATTGAATGTAGCTTCAATTGGAAACTCAAGAGTTTATGTGATAAGGTAGGGGAAATATCAATAATGGACCGATGCAGAGGACAATAGGGACAATGAAGTAACTTAGTTTTATAACAGGAAACTCAACCATGAGGTAATTGTTCTACCTTGGTTAACAATAAAACGATTCAAACAGGACAACGAATGATATCCATCTGATACATAAAATCATGCAAATCACAATATAGATTATCCAAGGATGCTATCTGGTAATATTTGAAAAAAAAAATTCTAAAGATAGCCTGAAAATCGCTGCATTCTTATTATTGAATATTTTACGAAAAAAAATCAAGCCTGTTGATTAGAAAATTTGTTGAGCCACTAGAAAAGCATGTTGCCAAGATGAGGTCGCTAAAGAATCTGTTTAGTTTAATATGTGGAAAGATCAACAGAGAGCATAATTTGTTAGAAAGATAGTAATTCTAGTGGTATTAGGATATGCAATGTGTAAGAACAACGCGAAAAATTACTGATAATCGCACCCGCTAAGAAATATAATCAGCACTAATGTGAGAGTATGAAGAGGAGAAAAAATGAGATAAAAAAAAACCTTGAGTCTATGAAGAAAGATATGGGTTTGACCAGTCCCTAATGTAGACGAAAATGACAATAGTACTTGGGATACAGTGAATGTAAGATACATACGAGGGAATCTAAGTCCTCCAGTGCCAAAACTGTATTAGTTCAGGAGGAAGATATCAAAGTATACATTTAAACAGATGGTGCAAATGATAAAAGCAAAAAAAAATATGACGCAAAGAAACCATTTCACTCTTCAGTATCTAAAAAAAAATATAAGCAGTTTAGCGACATCATCCCAGAACAGGTGATCACAGTAATTTCCATGATAATCTTCCAGACATGTTAACTAGATGACAACACAGGCATTTAGTAGAATTCATACACTCCAATTCTTTCCAGATGATAATAAAACTTTCCAGCTGTCTTCTAGGATCCACCCTGTATGCAGTGAGCCACAACAAATATGGCATAGAAAAACATCTTTACAGTGGTACTGAGACAATCCGAAGGTCACATTGTCTAACATCCGAGAACAACGTTTCACTGGCATATTTTTTATTGCTGAAAATCCCTTTGGCATGCACATAGAACCCCAATACCTCTCCTCAGTCCTCTTCAAAATAATACATTTCCTCCAAAACATTTTTTTTATTTAAACTATCATAAATAAGTTTTGCGAAACGTCTCATTCTATGCACCTTACCTAACAGAAACCCATATGCTCCTTCCATCTCTATTTTCATTAGAATACACTCCCCCAAACAACTGAACATGTTTCCTCATGCCTCCCAAGTCATCCTTGTTTTATTGATCTAATTCATCAATGTGTCTTCATATATTCCTAGCATTTTCCCAAAAACACATATTTGGCCGGCAATGTGACTTCACACAAGATACATAATAAAGCCTTCTAAAAAGAGACGTTTCTGTCGACTGATTGAATGGAGAAGCTGTTCAACCCAAATAAAGGGGCATTATTAGCCCTTCTACTGCTACCACCCAAATATGTGAGATGTACTGGTATGGTCTAAGCGAGATGTTTGTTCATCGGATTGCACAGCATAATTTCTCCAAAAAGGTAATAACAACCAGCTTCAGAGACGTTCTCCACTCAATTAGGGTGTCATTGTACACTGATGGTGAGTGATGAAATAACAAACATGAATCCAACGAGAGAACAAATGTTAAAGTTGTCAATTTCTGTTCTATGAGCAAGGTTAAAAAAATACAAGAATTATCGTCCAGCCCCTGATTTTACACCAGAAGACCTTCGCGACTCTCTTGGAGAAGGATCTAGGAGCAAAATTTTCGTTGAAAGGATTATTCAACGAGAGAAAAAAATGATAACGTTTTCAATTTCTATTATGTAAGAAAGGTTAAAAAACTGAACCAGAACGACGCACATCGGATTCATTTTCCCGGTGAAACCTAGGTACACTGATGAGGCAAACGAAGAAATCCACGCAGTATCCGTGAAGTTGAGAATAAATAGAGAAATGAGAGAGAGAAAGAGAGGGAGAGAAGTATCTTACGCTGGGGACGACAGTATCAATCCCATTGTTGTTGCTGATGGTGAGGAGGGAGATCTCGTCGACCTTGGGGCGGAACACTGCCAGCTTGGCGCCCACGCTTGACAGAGCCAGCCTGCGATCGCAGGGGGAGAGCATCGTCCTATTGAATACGAATTCCGTTTGAGGGGCGGAGGCGATCCCCAAGGTGAACCCGTCGAGCCTTCGGACTGTCGTGTCCCCGCAGGGCTGGTACAAGTTGTTCGTGTCCTTCGCCCCCGCCGTCCCCGAGAAGACTCCCAGAACGAGCACGGTAAGGAGCACGGCAAGGGATCCCTTCGTCGCGCCGCTCGCCGCCGCTACGGCCACCGCCACCGCCACCGCCATCGCCGGCGATCTTCTTCTGAGACCGGTCGTCTTCCCCCCTCTTTCTCTTTCCTCTCTCTCCCCTCTTTCTCTCTGTCTGAAAGCAGCGGCGTTGGGCGGGCGGACGGAAGACTGCCAACTCACGAATTCCCTTCTCCAGCTCACCCTGTAAGGCCCACCGTTCTCCACCGTCAGATCAGTGGTACTCCCCGTGGGCACATCTCAACCCTACATGGTGACTTTGGTATTTTGCTCTATAAGGAATAAGGAGACTGTAACGAAACATTTATGGTTGCATATTGATATTTTATGTAAGTACTCATGCTATATTTTTCTATTACTGAATGTTGTGCCACCATCATTTGGCTTGCTTTAAGGTACTTGACATTCTTGCCATTTGGTTTGACTCTTACTCCCCCTATGTATTTCTTTTGTGCTCTTGTTATTTAAAGGGATATCTAGAAGTAGGTCAGCCAATTTTGGGCCAGATTCATTTGATTATGAGATAATCATCCTTGAATCATCTACTGTAACGCGGATTGTCCAATTCTTCTCACATGCACCTTGTCAAGCCAACTCAATTGACATGTTGGACCAAGGTTACTATTACTAGAATGGCATAGTTTGGTTGACTGACCTAAATTAGAAAGGACTTGACCATTCTGCCCACTAGATATGATCTTTAATATGTTAAAATATATAGTCTCCATCAATGGTTTATGATAGATCTAATTTCTAGGAATTTTTGCCTCACCTTAATAAGGGTCATTGAAAGTTTACATAAGGTGAAAAGAAAGGAGATTGATTTGACTTCTTCCACTTGGACTACGAATATAAATTTCTCTTCTTATACAATTTAAATCACTTAAAACATTAAATATTTGTTGAATCCCTCCAGTGAAAATCTTAGTGGATCAAGTATTAATGTTAGATAATCTGTGCATAAAATATATTTTTTAGTTTAGTTTTTCATTGTGTTCATTATTTTGGATCGGAACCTTGGTGCATGCTATAATTAGTTGATTGTTTTACAAATTATGCATGTCTTGTCCATCACATTTGCTCTTAATCTACTACAGCATAATCTCTCTCAAGTTGTTCGCATTACAACATCCAAAGTGTTTCTTAGAAATGTTCAATTGTTATTTGTATTAGAACTATTTTACCAAACAATCATTTATGTTTCTTGTGAAATGAACTTTATAATTGTCTAATAATTTTGATTTATTTTGTACATCTTGACAATAATAAAAATAGTTTATTTACAATTCATGTGATGTGTGAGTACTTTTTTTCTCCAACTCTTTAGTATCTTGTTCTTCTCCCTTGGTGAGGCTAAGGGTTCTTCCAAATATATATACAATGTAGTCAATGTTTCTCATATTACTTATACATGAAGTGTATATAGGAATCAAATTATTTTTTTTCCCCATCTTTGTATTTGAGTAAGAGTTCTCACCATAACAACAATCTAGTTGATGTGCATATATTATAGTCCAAGTCAAATGACACCAAATTGTACTGCATGAGATTCTAGGATTATGCTAGAACATGATATGACTCTTTCAAGATATTGTTGTTATTGTTGCTTCCTAGCATGTCCCTATTAATGTCCTCAATCTTTGTGGCCACATCGCTCTTGCTTCAAAGTAAGAAAATTACAACATGGGATTGCCACCCAAAAAATTTAAGCTAATGTTTCTCCAACCTCAAAATAAGAAGGTGATTCTATAGCTATCCATGATACAATTATCTCCCCTCTTTCATCCTAGCGTCATTATGTTTCTTGTCTTCTATGCTTGATAGCTGCATGCTAGTGTATAATGTCAAATGAGATGGTGTGGAATCTTCTATTTTGAATGATAATTAAAATATGATTTTTTTAATTCAATATTTAATATTCATAGCCTTATGATTTTCAAAAGATTTGAGTATCAATCAAACCCAATTTTTAGGATTACCTAGTTAGACCATGACTCACACTCTTTATACCCTAGTTCTTCCTTAATCTCTTAGGTATGTCCATAGCAATCTTCATTTGTCTAATTGACTATGAGAAAACAAAAGGTTAATTATATCAAAATCAAGAAGAGCCAACTTTGAGGTTGAAAGTTAGTTGTTTTTTATTGTTTTTTCTAATTATTTGTGTTGGATTTTAGACTGTCCATAAATCAAGAAGGCAGGTTGAACTAATCAAGTTATAATCCTTGACTTAGGTCAACTATTTCTAAAATCTCTAATCTCATTTCTTTGAACTTAATCCTAAAATTTTCAAAGTTCACTCTCTTAGCTATATCCATTGTGTAAGAACATCTTAATTCTTGTGGTCCACTAGATCAATCATTTACCACAACTATTGATTTATCATGCTCAACTATTGCAGAATTTTCCCAACACCAAGATGCCAACAAGTGATTATAGCTCCTTCTGACTGATTAAATAAGAATTGAATCATATGTTTACCCACATAAAATAAATAAATATTTCACAGAGTTATTTTTGGATGATGACATTGACCTTGAGTACATCTATAAATTCAATAAAGAGTACAATGATTTACAAATTGATTCTTGTTATCTTCTTCATGTTATGAAGATGGTTGAATGTAGAAGGTATTGCCAATTTTATTTAATCAAAGAAAATCTCATATTACTTAAATTTTGTTCCTCAACTTGTTGACTTCTTATCATTGTTAAGATATAATAATTTACCTATTCATATTTCTCAAGGCACTTCTAGAATATATTATGCTGGAGATGATGAGAACATGATTACAAGTTCTATTTAAGTCAAGATACTTGATTCTATTTCCTTTGGCAATGTATATCTTATAAAAGATAAATAGCTTAGATATAGTACAAGAGTCTTCCAACAAAAATGATTGCTTGTAAATTAGAGTTATAATTTGCTGAACATATTTTATTGACTCAGTTTTTTTTTTTCATTCCATAAACCATCATCTTGCAACTATTGAGTTAGCAAACCATAGATCATTTTGTGTAGGGGGCTTATATTTATATCAAAAATATATTGTGGTAAGTAAATAAATAATTATTTTCTGGTAATCTGAAAAATTAGAATTTTATTTTATTCTTTTAACTATTATGAAGGGCTCAATAGTATATTTCACATTGCATTTGATATTGAAATCTACATTCAGAACTTTAGTAAAACATTTTGTGAGCATTGTACCTCTCTCCTTCCAATGAATTTTCTTTTTGGATTGTATTTTCATTCATATGTTATATTTATTTATTTTAAATATCATTTTTTAGAAAAGCTATTTGCAACACTCAGAATTTAACTTGATAACCATATTTAATGATCATTTCGCTATTTTTTATTTGGTCTATTCTTTGATTTGAAAAGAAGCATTGGTATCTCTTAGATAAACTTAACTAAAAGGGTGAATATCTCTTTTCTATGAGTTTGGTTTATAATTATTGTCTTGTAAAATTTGACATTATCATTGAATCAATGGATTTAAGTCAATATGATCAGTTTCCATATTGGACCTAATTTATCTAAGATGCAATCTAGTTTCTAACAAGCTCACTTAATACCACAACTTACTGTTCAGATTTCTCATGCAATCCAACTTGGTTTTGAAACTTATCACATTGAGTCATTTCATATTAGCTTTGATAATAGAACTACACACTTTTCATTCTGATCATACTTTTGAGGGTTAACAACCATAGCCAATTTCTTGATTTGGTTACCTTGGGAAGACCATCATCTAGGCCTATGAAAAACATCAGATTTAGTTAAAATTTACTAGTGTCATTATGAACTCTTATCATGGTTTTAAAATAGGAATGATAGGAAATTTTACCAATTTGCCAATGACTGACCGTAAACAATCTCAAGTTGATGCCTTATCTCAAATTTCAACACTTATGGAGATAAATATTCAATTAATCTGGCTTCTCCTAAAATTATTTTTGACAATTGTACACTTTTTTAATTTTGAAAACTATAAACATCTTTGATTCCTAACATATATTCCATGGAGATGGGTTTCTTTTCCAAAATAGAACAAGGCAAATGAAGTAAGGAAAAGCATGTAATTAGGAGTTAGTTTATGTTGGTAACATTACTAGTTTGTTAATTTTCCAGAAATTATTCTATGATTTGAGAAGTAGAAGAGATTTTTGACAACTATTTATCCTTGAATGGTTCATTTCAAACATAGTGAGAGTTTTTCAATCAAATTGGGTGCAAATTTAGTAATACATTGTAGTTAGAAGTCACAGCTCTCAAGGTTGTAAGCATATATTTGAGTTGGAGGGTTAAAGGAGTCAAAAGGATAAACTCTCACAAAAAAATCATTTCAGCCCTATTAGCTATCATTATCCTTGTCAGAGTTCTCTCATGAAATGGCCAAGCACAATAATAATAACTTTGTTGGAAACTATTTGTTACAAGAACTCCAGAGATGGAGGGATAGCAAGCCCAGTGAACAATGATCATCAGAATATTTAGATCAAACATCCAACGGCTTTTATTGCAAATCCTGACGATCTATGGGAACAGATTGTTTCCCAATCAAAGATAAAGACAGAATCACCCTTCGTGGGCTCAGACTGGGCCCAGATAATTTAGCATGCACACGTATATGCCATCTATATGCTAAATATGCAGAGGAATCTATGTGACCATTTTATCCGCATTTAGAAACTATTTCACAATAAAAAACACCATAATTCAAAAAACCATCGGTTCCACATGTAATCACAAGATTTATTTTATAATTCATAATTTTGACGGTTGGAGAGAGAGAGAGAGAGAAATTTCTACGATCGACAAAAGCCACAAACCCAAAAAATAAAAATAAAATTCAACCCCAACTATGCACCAATTCTTAAAAAGACTATTCAAGACAAGTAAAGCAGTGATTTTTACCAGAGAGGGAAAGATGATCTAGGGTTCTAGAATCGATAAAAAAAGGTGTACTCCCAAGAACAGAGATTTATACCCTGAATGTATAGGAGACCCCTCTTGGTCGCCTTGGCGGTTTTAACCTGGGAGATTCACTTATCTAATTTATAACCAAAACACTGAGGAAATTTCGCTAAATAATGCACTCGCAGGGCAGATTGAGATCAATAAAAACACCAAGCAAAAACAGCGCAGAAGTTTATCAGAGAAGAGCAACGTCTACCTGCTCTTAATCACATTGAAACAGCCCAAACAGTTCACGAATATCAGAAAACAAAAGCTAGTTTCTGGGATTACTTTATTTGGGAGACACCCGATCTTTACCCCGTCAATGTCCGGGACTGGGAAGTTGAGCCGTCCCCAAGTCTTTTATTTGGCATTGATTTTTCCTGGAAGTGGGCTCTGTCAAGAACTTGAAGCTTGTCTGAATTCTTCTACTCCATACAAATCCCTACCTGAGGAATCATCGCCGATACCCCCCCCCAACCTGCTGCTCGCTGACAAGAGTACAACATTGTACTTCTTCATATAGAAAGATAATCCTCCCCTTGGGCCAAGTTTCTCAAGGGAAATTCCGTCTGAACGAAACCTTTGTCTAGATGAATTATGTCTTAATCGAATAAGCTCGGCATGATATGCACAATCCAGCACTAAGTTTTCGAGAATCGAGTATGGGAAATTCATACGATGGGTTTCCAGTCAGAAGGGGCTTGAGAAAAGCACATCCACATACATATATATATATATATATATATATATATCTGGTATCAGAGAAGCATAGTAAGTCAATCTACTATCAGGACCTTTACAGATCGGTATGGATTGTAGGTAAGAGTAATGCCTGTTCCAACCAATGAGCTCATGCAAGAGATCGAATGAGCATGCGTAAATAGTAATAACCAACTTGAAAATTATAGACCCAGACCACATTAAACCCATTTATAACTGCATGGTCTGGATCAATATAATCTTACTTGGTCTGGTGCTAAGATACTGGAGGCCAAATCGTAAGAAGAGTATTTCTTGTTTGGGTCAGAAGGCATGGTAAGATTTTAGAATCATGCAGGCTCAGGAATGGCTGCAAGGATTGGATCTCGATGGGATCAGGCCTGGACTAGTTTCTTTCCCAAAGATGATTTAAACAACTATTCGACCATCTTCTTGGCAAGATCATTACTTATAAAAGCCTCATGCCAAGCAGAATACATTTCACACTCCGATTTCCAAGCAAGGACTGGAGTACTTCCTCTGGTATACCCCCAAAAGAGAAAAATCAAGCGACAGGGAACTACAAGGGGATGAATTACACCTGAGATGAAAGCTACCCCAATTTTTGAAGCGTATTTACTTCTAACAGAAAAAAAAAAAAGAAAAGATTTGAATGTGCCCCAGTTTGATGAGCCATAACTGCCGCATTGTGTTGAAGTACCTCAAAATACAATGTTAAATGCAAGAACATTAATCGAATATAACTTAGTTATATAACAGAGGTGAACAGTAGGTGTTTTGTACCGCAGAATAGAGAGTAAAGGATCGCTCAAAGCTAAAACAGAGGTATAATTAGTCACTTACTGAACCTCTTGAAGACACAGATACTCTGTGCCTAGGGAAAAAGATGGCATGGATGGTTAGTATAACTGTAATAAGCAAGCTATGAAGAGTGAAGTACTACCCATAGAAAGCTACGATGTATCAAAATCAAGCACAAGTTATGAACATAATCAATAGCACTTAACAACTTACCAGTGTCGAACTTTCAATAGCACACAACAATGTATCCCCGATCCCCAACGCATCATGCCTCCAGAACTATTAAAGCATCGATCAGATGTAAAAACAAGTCATAAACAGAGCTTGAATCTATAAAGAATAAATTACGCGGATGTTTTTGTCGAAAATTGCTTTTTTAGGATGCGATCTAAGATGATATCATGTAAATCAATATACGTATAGACCGAAGACCACAGTGGCTCAGGAAAACTAAGCTGTCTCTAGGAATTTAAGCAAGCTCTCAATTGTTTTGAATGGTTTCATTTTAGTTTCAGGGCGAGGAGAAAGACAGATTCAAGATATGTGGTAGTTTCTAGCTTGTCAAACATGGTAAGCCACCCAGCGATCAAACCAGGTACCTTCTTTTTTTTGGATGCCTTCTAGCACCTAAAGCAGAGAATGAGGATACCTTCATAGTCCTGGCAAAAACCCTGAATGAAAGAAAGAATCAGACTCTCCAGCACAAAAAGTATTACTATTAAAAGGACTTTGCAACAGATAATACGGTATGCATAAATAGCCAGAGGACAAGGGAGATAATGCTGAGCGAAACCAAAAGTGAAGAAGGCGATGTCGTTTTATGACTAATGCAAATTACCCCTCGAAAAGGAAAACATAGCACAGGAAAGGTCATAATATTCGCAGCTTTTTAGGGAGGGGTGAAATGCTCAATGCAGTGGATACTGCAATTATAGATCACATTGTGCTTTCAAACAAAGCTTCCCTAATGTGCATCAAATCGATACCACAAGGACTGCTTTCCGGACCATGATGGAAACAAGTTTCGTGTCTGGACCATGATGGAAACCATCTACAAGGGAAATCACTCTTACTGGTCCAAGAATAACAATCCAGATCCTGTGATCCAAGCATTAGATTAACGAAAAAAATTTGAAATCTGTACATCACAACGCAGAGGTCTAGCTCAACAACATTTCTGCGCTCAGAAAATCACCATCTTAATTCACTTGCCCGTTATGAATGGATGGCTCAATGCCTGAGCCACGGTCATCCTCTTTTCTGGGTCCAATATAAATATTCTTTCGAGAAGGTCTTTGAAATGAGATAACATCTTAGGGTCTTCTCCAGGGAAGGTAGTGAGTAGCATGCCAAGGTCTTTCGGCTTAATGTTAAGCAGCAGCCGCTTTACTGCCTGAAAAGTGAGAAGGAGAAAAATGTTCATCAATGTGCACATGCGATTGAAGTGCATGAGCAAGTAGATTAGATACATAGATAAGGAATATATAAGGGGTTTGCCCGGGGAGGGGGGGGGGAAGGTTAGAGAGTGAGAGGGAGATTACCTTCTTTGTCACTGGATCCTCCTCTGTAGCGTGAAAGTTGAGATCCTGATCAAAATGCTGGTCAGCAAATGCACCCTGTGATAAAACAAGAAGAATGTAGCACCAAGTTAGAACAATTACTGAAAATATGGAGGACCACAATTTCTTCAAAGGGTAGAATGAACAAAGAAAAATTACTCCGTTCAAATACCAAACAATAGCATCCACGATAAATTTGTGGCCAACAAAAAATTTCAGTGCCAATATGAGAAATATGCATCAGATGTTCGTTGTCACACCTTTCGTAACATCTTCTTGGGAAATGGGCCCTTCAATTCCATGTGAAGACGAAGCATGTCATTGTTAGTTGGGCCAGGAAATAAAACTTTCCCAGAGTATATCTCGTATAAACAACAACCAACTGACCATATGTCCATGGGGTGATCATATGGCAAACCAAGAACTGCAACAAAAAAAAATCCCAATTATGCACATGGTTGACAGCAAATTTTACCATAAATGAAAACTTCTGCTACTGTCAAGCAAATAAGCAACCACTTCAAACAGTTTACTTACTTATCTCTGGTGCACGATAGAAACGACTGACCAGATAAGGTGTGATTTCATTTTTACCAGCAAACATTGCATTACCGAAGTCACAAAGCTTCAGCACATTCTTTGCTTCGTTAACCTGCATATGTAGTAATATTGATCAATAGGATACTTTCTTCAAAACAACATTCAAAATGTAAGCCATAAATGGAATACCGACCAAACATGTGCACAGAAATCAAGATGACGAGAAGTAACTGCTAAAGGGAACTTACCAACATGTTATCTGGTTTTATATCACAATGCAGAACTCCACAATTCCTGAGATGCTTCAGCGCAATAAAAAGCTGCTTTGCATATGCCCTCACAGCAGTCAGTTTAAGACCAATATTACGACCAAATTTCTTTAGAACCTCACGAAGATTCATATGAAGAGATTCAAAAACTAAGCAAAGATGGTTCCGGTACTTGAAACTTGAAAGAAACCTAACGCAATGGCGTTTGTCATCAGGATCAGCACCCGCCAGTTTCTTCAGTATGGTCAACTCTCCCATACCAGCTTTGTACCTTCAGCACAATACATTAAACGATGTCAAATAAAATATTTACGCAAGACTGAACCTACTTTTACAGTACGTACGATCACACACATTGTTTCATTGTTGCGTATAATCTTTATGGCAACTTCTTCAGGATCATCCTTTCCAGCCTTAAGATCCTTCGCACGAACAACAGTTGAAAAAACGCCTTTCCCATGAGATGCAATTACTTCGTATCGTCCATCAAGAACTTCTCCAAATCTGTAAACTACAAGAGAAAAAACAAGAAAGTTAATGTCAAGGTACAATGGTGCATTAGATGATACAATTCAATATGAACATGATGTGAATCGCCCTTGTTGAAGAATAATGTTTCTTGCTGTCTTCTATTTGATACATTAAATAAAGGAACTACATATTTACAATTGCATTCTTCAAACATATACTAACCATAATATCCTTCAGCATCATCCCAGTTATCATGAAGACCACTTCGAACAATCTTTAACTCATCACCTTTGCCCTGAAGAAAGTAAAAAAGGAACAATGGTAAGACTGCAAGTATTAACTGCCCAAGGTAGATGGTATCTTTTTCTCTTTGTTCTTGGAGAATGACAAAGGAAAAGAAAAAAAACATAGACAAGACATTAAATAGTAAAGCGGACCCTACCAATCTCCGTACACCCGCAGGTGACTCTCCAAAAATATCATCGCAGAACATATCATCGGAGTGCTCACTCTGACCAGATGAATAATAAAAAGAGAATTAGTTAATGTGGAATTCTTTGTAAAAAGTCTGACAACTCTAATGAGAAAGAAATAGTGAATAGAATGAACAGACCTTGGGAGTACCGACCCCAAGTCCACCAGCAGCAGACACAATTTCCTGACATGGAGCACCATTCTGCTGAGGTGATTTTTCAACAGCGAATGATTGCCCAGAAGTGGAGACCTCGGCTGTAGCATGCCTATCCTCAGAAACCTCAGGAAATGTTCCACCATCAACATTAACTAACGATATGGTGTCCTTGGTAGGAGGCTCACTGCCCTCTGCTAACAGTGTCTTCTCCTCTAAACACCAAAATGAAGGAGATGAGACGAAGATAACTATTTCTTGCTCATTATATACGATAACTACATATTTAACACCCGTCACATAAAGAAGATAACGATTCTAATTCAAATAGTTAAAGCTACCTTTCCCAAGATCTTCAAACAGTGGTTCTTTGGGCTGCTCTTGCTGCTGCTGCTGCTGCTGCTGCTGCTGTTGCTGCTTCTGCTTATGTTTTTCTAAAATGGCTAATCTCCTTCGTCTACTCTCCTCAATAATCTTCTCTGGGTCTTCCTCTTCCTGATTGGCAAGTTGCTGCTCAATTTTCTCTTCATAATCTTCTTCATGTTCCTCCCTGTACCAACAGAAGAAAACAATGGAGCAATAACCAACAAACACAAATTTAATAAGCTTATAAACCCAGGTACCCATCTATTTCAATCACAATATTGACGAACATAAATGCAAACCTTTTTGCTGGTTCTTCCACTTGTGCATTTAGTTTTTTATAGCTGGGTTCTTTCATTGATTCTTTAGATCTGGTTATGCCCCTATGGCGCTCCCTATCATCATATCTTGAATGCCTCGAGTCCCCATGCCTTTCTCGACTTCTGGCCCTATCTCTCTCCATCTGCCTAGCTTCATCTCTGTCTCTATCTCTGCGTATATCCAGATCTTTGTCCCTGTCCCGTCCACTATCCCTGTCCTTAGCAACCCCATTCCTTTCCCTTTCTCTACTGCTGTTCCTTATCCTTGCCTTTTCTCTATCCCTTTCTCTCTCTCTTTCAGTTTCCCTGGATTTTTCTTTTTCGCTGTATCTCTCTCTTTCTTTCTCTCTAGTAGTATCCCTTGACTTCTCCCGATCTCTGTCTGTACCCATACCTCTGTCCCTCTCTCTATCTCTCCCCTTGTCAAATGTGCCATACTTGTCTTCCTGTCCATCACGTCTGCTACGACTCCCAGCTCGTTCATTGTCCCTGCCAACCCTTCTATCCCTCTCAATGCCCTTAATTCTGTCAATGGTGTCATGATTTTCCAGCCTATTTCGTCTGCTGCCTCTCTCACGGTCAGGATCAGCTCTCATTGTATCCCTCATGTCAGAGTGCGCATGATCCGTATAATCTACGCCAGATCTTCCAGTCCGGTCATGAGACATCTCTCTTGCATGTTCACCTGGCCTGGAATGCTCCCTTCGATACACATCATCATGGTGTCGGCCGTAAGATGGAGAATGACCACTCGCTTCATATTTTTCCTTAAGAATTTCTGGTGACACTGACTTTCTCCGGTCTTCATCCCTGTGGAAACCTCTGAATTCCGAATGCTTCCTCAATCTGTGACTATCCAATTTTCGGTCCGAAATTGTCGTGCCATCCCTACCTCTTTTTTTTTCCTTCACCGAGCTAAGGCTTTCACCTGATACAGGAGACCTTGACTTGGTTTCTCTTTCCAAATCTTTTGCTCCCAATACCTTATATCCATTTTCCTCCAAATGCAATCCTGATTGAAGATCATTTGTCTGATAACCAGTTCGTCTACGATATTCTTCGTCACTACATGTTAGACTATCATGCTCCACTGCAAAATTCTTCAGATCTTTCTTTTTAGTAAGACCAGAGTTGCTACTATCAACAACAGCATCCAAAAGTTCAACTGAGGCCCCTTCAGGTGTCATCTTTTTAGAGCTTTCTCCAGCTAGGCGATCACTCTGCTCCTGTATCCCAACCTGGTGGCACGAGAAAGCTATTTTATAAGCTATCAGACTGTTTCATTCACTAATTCAAAAAAGGTAAAAGCTACTTGACTGGAGAATGTCAACTCAAAAGAGAGTAAAAACATGGGGCATATAAGACCTCAAAATATCCTCAGCAAAATATAAAACTTTCTCAGACTTCTTCATTAAGGACGACTAAGTGATTTAGTTTTCACATTGACACTTAAAAATGGTGCTCCAAATTATTGCAGCTTAATGAGAAAAGCGTAGAAGAAGAATCCAAACGCCATCAGTATGTCGAAATATACCAGACGATGGTCCACACTGGCATAATCAGGGAGTAATTCTGCGGCTTCAAATGCCTTGTTATCACCGCGAATCGACAAAACCTCCCCATTCCCGCCGGTAGCAACTCCTGCGCCCTCATCCTCAAGAATTTCCCCCTCTTCCCTATCATCAAGGTCGACAGCAGTAGTAACGGTAGTTTCAGGAAGAAGAGGGGGACGAGGGAGCAGCGCAAGGCCGCCTGAGGATTCAGCACCGGGAGAAGAGGGAGGAACCTCGTTCTCTAGTTCCTCGGCCCCTCTTAAATCCCCACCCACCTCCTCTCGTCCGTGCTTATAGCTGCGGCTGCTCCGATGGTGGCGGCTGTGGTGGCGGCCGCTGTGCCGGTGGTGTTTGTGGTGGTGGTGCTTCCGTCGCTTGGATCCCTCCCCCTCCGCCGCCGCCGCCCCTTCGTCCTCCTCGGGCGGGCTCCGGTGCTTCCGCCGCGCCGCCTCCTGTGCCCTAGGAGGCCTGCCATCCCCCTCGCTTCCCATGACGGATGCCGAAGCCCACCGGGCAGATCACAAGCTAGGGTTAGAGCTCCAGACCGCGAAAGGATCGAAAGAGGATACAGCGAGGAAACGGGGATAGAGAGAGAGAGAGAGGGAGAGAGTCACAGACGAAAGAAGAGAGAGAAGACGACGGTGAGGCAACGCCTGGTTAAATATCTACGAAGGCTAGTGACAATGGATCCGAAAGGTCCCTTATCGGTGTCAAGATAACTCAATAAGGAAGGATCCGAAAATTGTTTCGTCTTTTATTGGACCAAAGCTAGAGAAGACCACTAATGAGCTCCGGCCCACACGAGGAAAGCTCGAAGAGAGAGAGCGAGAGAGAGCGAGAGAGAGCCACGTGGATAATTATAGGAGCGCCACGTTGTAGGCCACAAGCTATGACGGCTTAGAACCAGAGAAAGTGAAGGGTGGCACAAGGAATCTTTTTGAAGCATGATAGAACACCAAAGAAGCTCACCTCATTCCGCCATTAGAGAGAGAGAGAGAGAGAGATAGAGGTTTCTGCATTGCTCCGGCCCAAGACTGTTAAAGATTCTGACTCTTAGGGTCTTAGTTTAAACTGACACAAGAAGGAAAGGAGACGAATTCAGCCAGAGAGAGGATTACCATGAAAAGACTTATTTACCCCACAAAAATAAAGGGAAGTAATAGGGAAATCTTCCACAATTATGGAGAAGAGGGGGGCTTTACTGGCCCCATCTGAGACTGTTGACCCAATAAGCAACACTCAACAGGGTCGAAATGTCTTCAACAGGGCAATTATAACTATACGAAAAGACAAAAATGCCCTCACAACAGTAAGTTTCCCTCTCCATAACCCCCCTCCTCTTCTTCTCCATGGTCTTACACCGGATCATCTCCTTCATCTTTCTCCCTCTTCCCCTCACCTTCTGCAGGGCTTTCAGGGGGAGGATCTCCAGTGTCTTCAAGCTTGGCTTTGCTCTCACCTGAGTCTCCAGCATCTTCATCCTCCATGGGAGGGACAGGAGACACAAGATCTTTCTCATCTTTCGATTCATCTGAGGCTTCTCCTCTAGCTTGCCCTTCAGATGATTGAAGCTCTCTCTCTAACACAGGTGATGGGGTGAGTGGACTGATTACTTCATCTCTGCCATCAGTTGCAGGCAAGGATTGAAAGGTGTCCCAATCATCATCATCATCATCATCCGCTCTACCATCACTGAGAATTTCCTCTTTTGGGGGTTCTGGATGAGTACGAGAGGGAGCAGGAACTGGAGCAAGTAGCAGAGGAATCTGTCTGACGGTGGCGTCCGACTGAACTGGCGGTCTGATAGCGAGGGACGGGCTGCTGGGGTTGACATGTGATGGATTCTGATCTTGCGAAATGGAAGAACGGATGATATCCTGAAAATAATATAGGATGGAATTAATATCTTCCCCTCCTCCCCTCTAATTAACCTTTGAAAAATCAAAAAAATCTGATAGTCATCAGAAGAGTAGCACCTGAAGTAGTTGCCTGTGAGCTGTGGGCAATGATAAGAGAACATCTCTGATCTGTGCTGCAGTTGAAGGAGCCTGAATTAGATGAGAAACCAGCTTCATTGCGGTAGTCTTGATTTCCTTGACTTCCTGTAAATAGTATATAGCAAACTATGGTATTAGAGCGGTCAATATTGTTATTATTATTATTATTATTATTATTATCAGGGCATTATATGGTTTATTTCTATAATAATCAACTTGGAATTATCTTTCATGAATGTAGATTACCTCGAAATGGATATCAGAGGATGCAGAGAAGACCATGATTATGGCTTCCAAGAGCAGACCCATTGAAAACTGTGAGCATTCATTCCCTTGAGCGAGGGTGTGAAATAGGAACAGGAATCTCAAGCATTCTTCACATACAACCATAGATTCCTTCCTCGAGCTTTTCTGTGATCAAGCAGAAGAACTGGTCATATATGTGATCCGGGATGGGTAGTACTGGAGCGGCGAGAAACTTGGACCTCATGTTAATACCTTCAAGGTTTCCTGAATAAGAAAGAAAATCTCCTCTAAGAGCTCCCCAGTGAAGAACAGAAGGAAACTACGGGCCTTTGCGTCTGAGCCTTCGGTATGCACCTTCTGGACGACATTTTTCAGGACAAGAAGGCTGATTGCCTGAACCTGTTCATGGGCAGAAGAAATTAAATTCTTTGGAAAAAAACTAATTTTTAGCAGAAAAGAAATAATATGGGCAATTTCTGGAGAGATACCTTCACATTATCGTCACTAAGGGCCATCTTAATGCATTTAATGCACCGGTTATATAGGGAGAAGAGAATGCCCTCCTTAATCTCCTCTTTTCCACTGGCCCATGCTGTCTCGTGAGCCAGTCTGGTCACAGCTATGGCGTCTTCCAGGCAGAAAGAAAGCTTCTTCGCCAGCAGCTTCCACGGATCGCTGGCCTGCTTGTCCAGCATGTGTAGCTTCTTGTTGCAATTCTCGTACAGATCAGAAACCATTGTGGCCCAGACATGAAATATTTTACAGGCATCGTCATCGTTTGGAGCATCACCTGAAGATAATGTGTCCCTAGCTGAGTGTTGTTGATGGGAATTCTGGCAAGTTCTATTCAGAGAAGAGGATGGAATATCCAAATTTCCATAAATGACAGCATAGAATGTCAGAATAATCCCTTAATGTTTACCGCATTAGCCTAATGTGATGTAGATGAGCCTACTCTACTTATCTGGGAATTGACTTCTGGTTAGAGGGCACAAAAGCTTTAGAGTAGTTTTAGGACTGACGTTGACCGAGCTGCACACCCTGTTTATATTGTCCACGTGGCAAAGCTTACAAGAGGGCTTGCACTTGAGGAGAGACTCATATTCAATAGACAAAAAAAAAAAAAAAAAAAAAAAAACTTGCGGTGGTGTAGACTAGTAAATGTAAAATATAAAATTGACTAATGCAGTATCTTATGAATGCAAGTAAATGTGGATCAGCTTGGGTATATTAAAATCAAGGGCTAAATGATTCTCCACACTTAAACGCAATAATATTAGCAATTATGGTAATGATCGGAAACATGACCGATTGTTAAGAAATATTAACCTTCAAACTGTTTGCTGAATAAAGTTGGAATCCTCCTCATAAAAACGATTAATTTTGACAGATATGAGTCAGTTGATGTTCTTGCGACACATTTGTAGCATGTGGACAGCAAGGCGAGCTTCAGCTTCTGGTGTTTCTGTCACCAATCAATGTGAGTACACCCAGAGAATTACATTAATTGGAATACTGAATAAGTTTTGCCTTACTAACAGGTTGGAAAATTAAAATGTATGATACATTAAAGACCACTTCATTAGCCTCTTACCTTAAAACTGGTCTGAGATAGAAGTCTCTCAGTTGCACAGAGAGCTTCAGAAATCATACTTCCCAGGATAGTTTGGTCTTGTGAAACTGAATCGACACTATTTTCAGATGAATAATTAGTAAAATGGAATCATGACGACATTTCATTGGGAAATTTCTCAGCCGCAATCACAATCATTAAGGAAAGAACGATAACACCCAAGATAACATAAATTGAACAGAATGCCGCCCATCTGGGTGGTTAATATTCACTGAGAGAATAACTACCTCAGACATGTTCTACAGAGATATTTGATGCATAATTCTGTCGCTAATGAGATGAAGTCTTCGTCATCAAAAAAAGAACCGGGGCAGAACTGCAGAATCTGTTCAGAAAAATATACATCAGATTTATGGTCTAGTAATGCCTGAATAATCGTCATCGTGCAAGATGTATTCAGACTGATGAGTATCAAATTTGGGAGCAAACGCTTTTAAAGAATTCGTTGTATTTACCTTTGAGAACAGGGGTATGGAAGCTTTGTTCCATTGTTCTGCCATGTTGTCACTGAGCAAAAGTACCTGCATCCATGTGAAATATCTTTATCACGGATGAGAAAAAATCAAGTAAAAACTGTCCTTGAGCGAAGAGATTATGACCAACAAATGGAGATGCTACGTAGTACAATACTCTCTTGTGAATATATGCAACCTAAAGCAGGCTTTGTCAAGCACCTTTCTTGTACTGGGGATAATAGTAAATTATCTCATTGGGGGAACGAAATTCTTGATAGCTAAGCTCTCTAACCTATGTGCTACACTGTTCTTATCATGGTAATTTTGCGTACAGAAAAATCTGAAAACTCCATGTGAACGTAATAGAGAAGAAATTAACTACGTGAAGCCATTGTCTGCCAGGCATGAATTGGGAGAACTGTACTTGTAATTACTAAATCGTATAATTTTTTATGAATTATGTTTTCAAAGGTTGAAATCTGCCAGAAATTCTTTTTTGAAGATGAATATCACCACAACTTGCTTCTATCCTTCCAAACTTCTTTCAAGAATTGGCTTTATGGTGCCTTTCACTCCTAGATCCTCATCTGTTTACGTTCCAATACTAGGAAACTAAGAATGGTTGATTCATAATCAGTCACTTCCTCATATCAACTGAGACCAAAATCAGTGTCTTCAGTCTAGAAACCTCAATCTTTGTTCACGAATGCTTGTAACATATCCATTATCTGTAAAAATGTATAAATTACAATTATGACCCCCCGGCAACAGGGTGATGACATAATAATTGATACAAAACATGCGTTTGGGATGCCGCTACAAGAAAACAGGCAAAGAAAAAAAATCAGATTGGCAATCTAATTAGTTGAAAAATCAAGTTTTCTGGCGAGAAAAATCACGTTAAAAAATCATCCACTTCCACATTATCATTGTAAGACTCAGATAACTTATCCAAATTGAATAGATACCAAATAAAAACCAAATTTGGATCGAAACAATCAAATGACGTGGTCTTTGAATTTTAAACATTTGAAGGTACCAAAAATCAATGGATCTAGCTGATAGAGAAAATTAGGTTTTATAGTAAAGAGATGAGTTTGGCGAAATATAGAAATCCATCAACAAAAGAAAGAGAAAGTACGGATTTACCTGAAGAAGCTCTTTCAAAAGGTCCACTGTAAGGAACTCTGCGTTAAAAAATGTTTCTGAAGATAGAAATTGTAATGTTATCAAGGAAATTTCAAAGAGCTTCATCTTTTCAAGCACTTGTTCACTTTTGCCAAGTAGAACAGTTTCTCTTGAGCCAAGCACAGGTTGCTGCAATTGAAACAGAATAAGCTGTGCCAATCCCCACATATGATCAAATTCCCTTAATTCCAAGTTGACCATGATATGTCCAGACAAAGACGTTTGCTTGGCCAAATCATTAGTTATGTGCTCAGAGGATTTGTCCACCTCAGACTTTACAGGAACTGCATCGAGAGCAACTGCTTGCAGAATGATTGGCCAGATTTCATCAAGACAATTTTTTACTCTGGATGAAACAAGTGGCGACTGTATTCCATCCAAGAACGATTTATGCTGCCCAAAAAAAAAAAAGATGATTCAAGTACAAGAGTGCACATGAAACTTATGCTATATTCTGACCGTGCAACTTACTGTAAATTTTGACTTCAAACCAAGAGAAATATAACTATAATCCTTCAGGAGACTCATCCAGTACTTTCCCAATTTTGACGAGGTATCTGAAAACAGGGGTATCAACTGCAGGTATTCTCCAGGAACACTTTTTCTTTCCCTCAGAAGTGTATATACATAGCATTTTATTGAAGCATGAGCCATCAAAAGTCTTATCTTGATCTATCAACCAAAAAGGAAATTAGTGAAACGTTTTATGAGTTAAAAATATAACTGACATTTACTACTTGAAAGAGATTCTATACAGAAGGGAGGATGACAGATAGGAAACCAACAGCCAAACACCTAAAAGATTCTTGTAGTTTTACCTCGCATGCAACCCATTCCGCGAAGGAAGGATAATACAGGTCATCGAAGTAATCAAGAGGGCGTGAAATTAATGAAAACATGCGCTGTAGAGAAACTTGATCACCACCCAACATGCTACTTGTCAAAATCTGAAATTCACAAAAAGGGATGCATCGAACTCAATATATGTTGGCAACAGCAGGAACATTTTTTTTTCTTTAGAACAGTCCAGACCTTCGTAGCTAGTTGGAGGCCTGCCTCCAAGAGAGAAGGGTCAGAAGAAATGCTTATAGCAGATCGGACAGCAGAAACAAACTGAACCTGCATTCCAATGTTACAAGCTTATGGAACGTACCAAAGACAAACGAATTTTAGCTGAAGAATTTGCTCAAGAGCTTGAGGCACTACATCGTCAAATGGATACGAACAACTAAAAGTGAATGACACGAAATCGACTAGAGAGTAGAGTCGCTGAAGTACGAATTCAAGGAAAACTAACCTGGTACTGTTCGACAAGAAATTGCCCAGGAAGCTCAGGATCTGGAATATTGTCAAACTGAAAGAACGAAGTGAGAGAGTTAAAACTAACATAAGAGGGGGGGAGACAGAGGAGAGAGAGAGCGAGAAAGAGAGAGAGAGAAGACCCCATTAAATGCAAAGAACGAAGAAGAGAAGCAATAGTTGAATAGGTTATGTGAACAAAAAATGGAAGTGCATAGACCTCTTATAAACATTAAACAACTCTGTTGGTTCATTTTTTTTGTTCACATTAACCAAACATCAAATATTACCCAAAGCGAAATAAACATTAATCAACTCTGTTAGGTATCAAAAAGGTGAGAAAAATGCCAATGTTAGCCTCAACAAGTTAAGCCGATCAGAAAATAGCATATACAAATGACTGTATACCTAAAACATCATTTAATCAGTTAATATAACGAGGTTATCACTGCAACTCGATAGCAAAGATAAGAAAGGACGGGAAAGTACTATTCCTTTCTGATCCTCACTTTTCAGACTCCCCACATAAAGCTCCCTAGCTGCTCCCTAGCTGACCTGTGTTTCCCAAGTCTCTTTGAACTGGTCAGCATGGCCATCTGTTTCAATTTATAAAACATTTCATCTTCTGATGACTCTATTTAGCACTCAATGCTCCTGCTGTGAAAATACCTTTGCACCATGCATTCTCTGTACACCCCAACACATTGTGAGCTATTGATGCAAATAGTGAAATATCCATACACTGCCAAGTAGCATACCTTTGGCGAAGGACAACTGATTTATTACTTTGCATCAGATCATACTAAGAAATGGGTCCAATAAACTGTTAACATGCACCAGAGTTGAGGATCTATACCAAAGGAAACCTCATACACCACTTTCACAAATCCCACACATCTTCGTACTTTTCCCCTCAACATTGTTCATAAAATCCCCATTCCAAAAGCTTCCACGAAGCTAAAAGTTTGGGAAGAAACACGTACTGGTGGAGAAACTCAAAAAGCATAGAGCTCCAAGAAAAAAAGAATAACATTCGGACCTAAATACCATTTAGACCAGATGATCAAGATGCCCTCAAACTGTTAAGGGCAATTTGGACCAGTACGATACAAAAAATTAAAACGTGTAAACGGCTACTTCTGGAGAACCCTATGCACTATATAAGGACAGCCAGCCGTACAACATATTATTTCTTAGTCTTTGACTCATCTAATTTCCCAAGATATTTAGGAGAAAAATCCACTTTCAATTATGCCATTTCCCACACAATTCTTGGATATTTATCTAACTATACACTGATAGCACATTTATTATATCCATGAAACTTTTGGATGCCTCATTTCCTTGCAAGTTTGCCAAACCCCTCATTTGAAAGTAGAAGATTGGCTAGCTATTGGTTCAGAACTCTTGACACATTTTCTATAATCTCATTACCACCGGTTTCAATATACCCACCATGTGACATGTGGCACTGACAATGACCTGCTTCATGCATAAGATCTTACAAGTTCATATACTTGAGACCCATTATTTTAATAGAAGCATTCCAGTTCAAAGATCATAAGAAATTTACTTTAGTTTATCACATTTTATGATTGGAAGAGGTAAAACGAGACCGTTTCTACCTTGTCCATTATAGTAAGAAGAAGTTTCACACCAATGGGTTGCATACCCTCGAACTGACTGGTGCTGATCTGTAAAGCATTTTAAAGTAATATTAGCAGACAATCGTAAGAAGACAATTCAGAGAATGATGGAAAATGGCAAAAAATGAAAAAAAAAAAAAGAGTTCGGCTTCTCTGTATCATTGTCATGATTGAACCTGATATGCTAGTGAGATCAGCTCTTGCAAGTGCAAAACTAGCCAATCACTGGATGATGCACGTCTTCTTGCTAATGAAAGGTCAAAGTGGGCAGGTTCTGTTCCAACAGCCAGTGGTAGACAGCTCAAACACCTATACGTTAAGAATAGATGAAACCTTGAGATTGGATAACAGTCTTGGGTAAAGGACCACGGCTACAAAAACAATAGTCTAAATTTAAAAATAATGGTGTTAAAGAGAATGAGACGCAGTGGCGTCAATGAGCACGATTCTTTCATGATAGCTAAAATTTCGACTGGACTCATGTCATCTTGTGCTGGAGCATGAAGCACCTAAAACGTTCTTTAATAGTGCAAAAAATATTACATATACAAGACATAACTTCAGAAAAAATTGAATGACACTGGATAATTGAAATCAGCTGCCAAAAAAATCGCACAAGCCATCCCGTTATCAAGAGTAACAAATAGCTTGCAGGAAAGCTACTGTTACCAAGCATTAACATCGCATAAGATAATCCTCACAGCGTTAACTCAAGGCTTCTTTTACATCCACAAGCGGATAATGACAGTTAATAAGGTTGAAACGATTTCCTGTGAGAGTTTTAGTCCTTTTGACTCCTTTAACCTCCAGCTTCAAATGAGCAGTAGCAACCCAGGGAGTTGTGATTTCTAGATACATGAACTAGTGAATATGCACCCACTCTGATTGAAAGACTCCCACTGTGTCTGACATAAATCATAAAATGATAAACAGTCGAGAAAAATCTCTTCTACAAGTCAAATCATAGAAAACTTGCTGGGTACATTCAATTACCCTGGACACAAGAAAAAAGGAAAACTAAGGTTAATGAAACTGACCAAGCAGGAAAGTAACAAACTAGAAAGTTGCCCAACTAGGAAACTGACCATCAGGAAGTAACTCCTAATCACACATTTTTTCCCCACAGTGTCATAGTTCGTTCAAGTTTGGAAGAGAAACCCATTTCCATGGAACATATACGGGGAATCAGAGATCTTTGTAGTTTTGGGAACAACAAATACTGTACAACTGTAAAACGTCATTTCAGGAGATCTTTTCAAGTGCTGAAAAGGAAATAGAATTTTTTTGAGATAAGGGAATGAATTCGAGATCGTTTTAGGTCGTTCATTGGCAAAATGGCGAAATTTCCCGTCATGCCTGTTCTCAAGTACGATAAGGGTTCACAAGGGACACAAGCAACTTTCAGCCAAAGCTAATGTTCTTCATTAGTCTAGATGATGATCTTCCCAAGGGAACCAAAGAGAGAAATTGTCTATGGTTAACCAAAAAAGCACGACGAAATTCAAAGGCGTGCGGGTTTTATTATCAAAGCAAGTCCGAATGACACCAGTCTCCACTGATATGTGGAGGCTTAATCCTTATACTATCGGATTCTAGCAGGTTATACCCACCTAGATCACAATGTGACAAGTTCCAAAACCAAGCTGGATCCTATGAGCAATCTGAGATGGCAAACAGTGGTGTAAAGTGAGGCTGATTGAACCAGATTGCATCCCAGATCTGTCAGTTACAATCCGGAGACAGATCAAATTGGCTTAAATCAATTAATCCAATGACATCTTGAAATTTTCCAGGGAAATATGTGTCAAATAAAGGAGTCAGTCGTCCTTTAAAGTTTACAAAAACTCCCTTTCCGCTCTTTTGTTCTTCTAGTTAAGCTCATTTAAGAGAAATCAGTGCTTCTTTCCGAATCAAAGAATAGACTAAATAAAAAATAAAGAAAAGGTTATTAAATAAGACTGACAAGCTAAATATCGTCTGTGAGTTAAAAAAAATTATGATACATAAATAAAAATGCAATCCAGAAAAAGAGTCATTGGAAGGAGAGATATAATTCTTGCGAAATGTTTTACAGAAATTCGCAATCTGGATTTCCAAAATCAAATGCAATGTAAAATATACGATTGATTCTTCAAAACAATCAAATGAACAACGAATAAATTCTAATATTTTGGATTACCAAAAAGCAATTTTTTATTTTCTTACCACATGTAAAAAATCGCGGAATCTAAATAAAAGGATCTATGGTTTTCTTTCCCAATAGTCACAGGATAATGGTTTACGGTTTGAAAAAAATTAAATCGGTAAAATGTGTTAAGTGAATTCTCCAATTTACGAACAGTCACTTACTCTGCTGCAAAAAGTCTTGTACGGTATCTGAGATGCTTATCCTTTTTAAGATATGAATTGCCAAAGGAAATAGAATCTTTCGTCTGGGCTTCAGTGGAACTTGCAATCATGTTCTCATCATCTTCAGCATAATATAATCCAGCAGTGCCTTCAGAACTAGCATTTCCATTTGAGGGACCAATTTCCATTCTGCCATGCTCTGCAGAACCATTGCCTCCATTTGAGATTGCAAGAGCCTACAGAGAATTATGAATATCAGAACTATGTTGGGAACAACAAAACAAATTGCGAAATACAACAGAACATATTATATCCACTGATCGAAATATTGAATTCAAGTCACAAATATCAACATTATAGAATTGAAGAGACCTCATAATGATATTACAATGCATTCTAGCATTTCAAGAGAAGAACAAAATGACATCTATTCAACAATTAAATAAAAGACGCAACCTTCATAAGAAAATATATCATAAAAAACATTAGAAAAAAAGTGGATCATGTCCACGAATACTAACTGAAATCAACGCTCAGTCTGAATATTGATATGATAATTGGGCATTACGCAAAAGAAATCTCTTAGATGACATGTGGATACCGAAAAAGGAAAAGAACTACGTGAAAGAGCATCAGAAAATTTTAGAACGGCCACTTAGTGATCCAGCCTGAAAAATAGTAAAAGGGTTCCATCCAGACATGATTGCTCAAAGGAGCCTAGAATACAAAATAAAAACAAAAGGGAAAGGTTACCAAAAAGGAATTAAAAAATGGGCACGAAGATTTTAAAGTTTATGCAAAATGAATATCAGGACCACTGTAACATTTTACGGCTATGATTGACTGCCAATTCAGTACAAACTAGTGTACTCTTTCTTGTTTGAATTTACTCGGAAGAAAACAAGGATGGGGCTATTGAATCAGATATTGGCTTTGTGACACTGTCATGCTGCTGACTGTTAAAAGCACCAAGATGAATAATGATCAGAGGAATGTGGAGAAATAAGCATACCATGACAATTGGTAAGTCAACTACAGTGCTAGCGTGATTATTGTAAGAAGTGCCCCTCTTTATAAAAAGGAACAATAAATTTCATGTTTTTAGCATTAACACATGATGTGGCTCCGACGACATAACAGAAATCTGATGAATACCATATTTTCCATATCAAACCAAATCAGCAATGTAGTGGGACATATTCTTATCTTCAGAGCAGCAATCCTAAAAGAAACAGAGGGAGATACTGAAGCAAACATTAACACACTACAGACAAATAGGACTGTGTACAGATTCACATGTTGGTTGTATGTGATACAATGTCTTCAACAGTCAAAGGGATTAAAAGTTTAAACGTGCATGGGAAAGGTTTCCAGACAACCAGAAAACACGATGGGATTTATTCTTCTCACAATCAGATACTATTAACCTTCCACCTCAAAGTTGGCTCCTCCTTATTTGGATTCCTCCTTTGACTAGCTTTTGCTTTCTCAGGGTCAATAAGACTATGGAGATCATTATGGCCATACTTAGGAGATTGAGGAGGAACCAGGATTTAAAGAGTATGACTCCTGTAAACCTAACAATTGAGTTTGATCGTAGCATTTGAAAATAATATAAAGGAAATTCTACGAATCATAGATTTATAAATATTAAATATTTAATTAAAAGCAAAAAAACGAAATTAATATCAACTCTAACATATCAGTCAATACAGAAGGCTCCCCACCCTCTCATCTGACGTTATTCACCAGGATGCAGCCACCAGGTATGGAAGACAAGAAACATATTAAGGTTGGGACGGAAGGGGCAGCAGGTGGCTAAAATCGTAGGGTGGTATAGCCATGTAATCAGCTTCTTATTTTGAGACCAGACGAACTCTGGCTGAATTTGTAGGGTCACAATCACATGCCATCATTTTCTTATTTAGAAGCAAGAGGGATGTTGTCACAGGGATGGAGGATACTAAAAGAGATGTGCCAGGATACAGCAGCAGTAGTCTTTTTCATTGATCAGAGTAGACAAAGATTTGAGATATCTTGAAAGAGTCGTATTATGTTCTGCCAGAATCCTAGAACCTAATGCAATAGCGTCTGGTATCAATTGATTTCGGCTGAAACATATTGACATCAACTGGATTGCTGCCTCGATGGGAACTCTTACTCGAAGACAAAGATGGGGGAACAAATCTGCCTGATTCCTATGCACTTCATGTCGGGAAGAACTCAGCTGCAATGAGGAAGAAGAGCCTAATGCTAAAGAATTGGACAGAAAAAGTGCTCACACATCGCATGAGTTGCAAATAAACCATTTTTATCATTGTCAAGATGCAGAAAACCAATGAGAAGACATATCAAACAATTACATTTCCCAAGAAACATGAAATGTTGTCAGGTAAAATATTTAGAAGAACTGATCAACTCCAAGAAACACTTGATGTTATAACACAAACAGCTTCCGAGAGAGATAAAGAGGGGGGAGACACAGAGAGAGAGAGAGAGAGAGAGAGAGAGAGAGAGACCATGCTGCGACAGATTGCCAACCAACGTGATGGACAAGACGGGCATGACTTGTAAAGCAACCGACTGATCGTGGCACGCACCAAGTTTCCAATCCTAAACAGTAGACATAATGCAAAAAAAATTAGCGAAAATATATCGTATACAGATACTATCTGATATTAATACTTCACCGGCTAAGATTTTCATGGGAGGGATTAAATAAATATTCAAAATTGTCGATGATTTAAACTACAGTAAAAGAGAAATTTCTATTCGTAATAGTCCAAGTGGAAGAAGTCAAATCAATATCATTTATTTTCACCTTATGTCAACTTTTAAAGAACCTTGTTAAGCTGAGGTGAAGAATTCCTAGAAATTAGATCAATCCAAGAGCACTGATCAAGATTATGCAGATTTTAATTTATTTAGGATCAGATCCACAGGCCCCAGTCTACCTTCACTATTTAAATAAAGACAAGAAATGAGGATATTGAATACCACAAGGTGATTACTGAGTAAGCAATGCCCCCAAACTGGCTTAATACATGAGATCAATCTCTTAGAACATAGATGACAGATACGCGACAGTATAACTTCCTGCAAAAGTTTACTGTAAAGAAAGTGAAACAAATAAGGGATTCCGATATATTGGACAAAACCGTTCTCTCAGCCTTCGGAACATGAGCCTCTACTACATGAAATCTATGAGAACTTTATGCAACACAATAACTGGGGGAGGAAGGCAACTCGGTTAAAGGAAGCAGTGATTGACATGAAGGGAGATTTAGAAACAACAGGCGAAGGCAGGAAGTGAGTAGCAGAGACAGATGTCTACTTTTCCTCTAAAGGAAAGAGAGAGGAACTGAGGGACAGAAAAGGGAAACAGTTGAAGATTTGTGGCAATGATCTTCATCTATACAGGAGCATTGTCAGTGCTGTTCACTGACATAATTGTAGGGCGGCTAAAGGTAGCCTCAAGATTGGCATTAGAAGACGAAAACATAGATTTCTCAGGTCTGAACCATGAAGCTAGCAAAACAAGCAATAACCGAACCCCAAGCGTCAATATTTAGGGCATAACAACGGAAAAGTGCTACCACAGGCAAAATAATAAGCTATAGACACGGGATTAATCCAAGCACAAAGCCTCAACCTCACTGAGATGATGGTGGCAAAAATTGTCCTTGATTTGATAAACCTTGAATCTCGAAGAAATACTCAACATGCACCATAAATACAAGTTCGGCACTACTTAACAAAAGAGACTCTTTTAAACAAGAAAGGTCAATCTTCTTATATTTCTTATGCTGATGACATGAGTGGGAGCAACAGAAGGCATCAATAAATGTCAAAAAAACAAAAGAACTAAACCAAGGAAATGATGACCTTAGAGAGAATATCACAAAATGATTATAGATTGAGAAAGTGATGAATATCAGACAAATTTAAACAGCATTTGAGTTTGTTTAATACTCAGAATCTGTCTCCTCATCAAGCATTCTGAACAGATTTTCTTCAATGCGTTCTTCAATGACTGCCCCCTGAGGAAAAGATGTCTAATGTCATGAGCGACTATTGTGTCTCAATCATTGATACTATGGAAAAAAGTGATTCGTACATGAAGATAAACACATGCAAATAAAGAACATCGTCTTTGTATGCCAGCTACAAAAGCAAATAGCATAATCGTAAAAATGATAAAATACCATAAAAGTAGATAATTTTCTTACCGAGTCCTTTTCAATCAGGTGACGCAGAGTAGAGACAGCAAGATGTCGAAGTGTTGGCTGTGTGTCGGAAGTGTTAACTGGTTGTTATGAAATCAAAGTACTGATATGAATCATTAAATGTTTCCAGAAGCTACCTGTCTGGAGGAGAGGTTTGGAAGAAGAGTTTGAAGATGAGAATGCACGGAAACAGCTTGGGGAGCGAAAAGAACCAGCTGCTGTGTGAATCTAACTGACCTGCAAAATAAATGCATAAGAATTATTCTGTGTCATCTTTAAATCAACAACGAAAATCATATAAGAGCTAGAAAACAAGAAAATAAGCTTCAAGGATATAGCATAGCATTTTTATATCCACGAAAGTATTTAAATAATAGGACAAATTCAAGTTCTGAAAATGATTACTCAAGCAGGGTAGATGTTTCCTGTCCTGAGCTTGTTTCTGCTACAACTGACTGAACAAAGAAAAACGTTGTGTGACTTGAAAATTCTCCAAAAACATAAATCCGTCTGACCAAAAAGTCACAGAAAAGGGAAATCAACACAGAAATATTAACTTCAGTACTCAGAATAACATTGACATACCTTGCAACGGGAGAAAAAGGTACTACCAGGAGAAAGCTCAGGACCAATCACAGCTACAATAGCATTTATAAGACGACCTATTCCCTGGCGAAGGTCAACCAAGCCGTTTTCCTCGGCCAGAAGAACATCAATAGCAAGGGAGAGTGTTGCCTATGAGTAACAAAATTTTAATAAGTCACTTCAACACCAAGGCTTCAAATATGTCTGTTTTGAAGAGAATACAGAGATATCAAAGAAAAAATATGATGTGAAACTTATGCCACCAAGTTCAGAAAAAAAAAATGATCAACCTGAACGCCAAAAACGTTTTAAAAAAATAATTAAAATTTAAAGACAATTAAGTTCAGAAACTGGCAATGAAAACAGGAAATATTAAAAAAATAAAACAGATAATTTATACCAACAATACTAAAACAATGTCTACCAAGGACAAAGATCCTCTACAAAGAAATTTGATAATTTCGATTTTCAAAACAACATAAAAAACGTGCTACATATCACGTGCACTTCAAGTCAATTACCTAAAAATAAAACGAGGCAAAGAAAAAATACACAATACTTTTCCCAACTTACAGTCAAAAGAAAATCAATGAAGGCAAACGAAAGCTAACATATCACCATGATCTCAGTTACGAGAGACAACTATGCAGAGTGGAAAATAAACTGGAAATAGAAGGAGACAAAAAAAGGAACAAAGGAAGGAAAAGGAGGAATAAAGAGTATGACGCCATAAAATATTCCAAACTCTTTGATAATTCAGTTTCATGGAATATATTTGTTCAACTATTCAATTAACATAGAGTGAGTGTGGATTATAAGAATCCTTGATTTTACCAGATTTTTATTTAATTTATTAATCGGAGTATTGGAGTTACTTTCAATAAACTGCAGTTTGGAGGATGTTGAGTCGAAACATGACACCAAATCTCTGAATAATTTTTCGGCAAATTAGTGTTCTATTAGTTTGAATAATAGGCTGAATCTTTCAGACTACACTAACCTTTTCCCTCAAGTAATTCTGTGTTCTTCTATCCATTCCCCTTGGATAATTCTTTTTTCATCCACCTAGCATTTTTATGCGCCTAAATTGGCCCAACTAATCAATTATAGCAGAGAGGATAGCGTATCAAATCAATAAAGCTTTAGTGCATGATCTGTAAGTGTACCATATGCAATCAAAATGCTAAAATGACTTCAGCAAACAAAAGATCCTATATACAATTACCTCATCAGCTATCATGAATTGACTTTACCTGAACTTGAGAAACATAAGACAGTCCAGCAGCTTCAATGATCAAAAGAAGCGAATGCAAGGTCCATCTTTGTATGTCAACATTTGAAAATCTAGCAAGCGATGATATTGAGCTCACAGTCGCAGGGACTAAGGAAGACAAGGCCATTCCTCCTGCACTGCACACAAATTACAATGTGTAATATTGGCAAAGTGAATGAAATTAAGATATCATATTCAAGATAGGCATATTGAAAAAGACTATTATTGTTTGTTATATGACAATTATGGCAAGCTGTAAGAAAGGAAAAATCAGATATTCAAAGGACAAAACTACTTAACAGAGAGGGCAATCGCCCTATACTTGTGTAGATTGAAGTAGCAGGATAGGATTGCCCCACATTGAATGGACTATTTGATTTAAGGAGGATTAATGATTAATGTAGCCTTCACCATCCTGGTAACACTGTAGATATTTTGCAAAGAGAAGTTTTAAGACCAATAGAACTATGCCTGCCCTCGTCCTCTTATTTCTGAAACTTAATGACCCGATAGCACTGCGAATTTCCAAGAAAAAATAACTATCCCACCCCGATTTATATCTCGTTCAAGATAAACAACTCTGTTGCTCTAGCTACTGCTTTTCTCCATTCTATACTCTTTTTTTTGCATTTTTCATCTGACAGACATCTCTATAGTTAGTTATTAACCAAATATAAATGAAAAGAGCACTGGAACAACTCTTAATGGTCGCAGTTTTCCCACGTGTCCATACCATAGGAGAGAAACTTCTAATCATCTGGAATTAGAACAGATTCAACAATCACCTCAATGTCATGAAAAAAGCAACGTTCCAAACAAGGTACACTTCCGTTAATGTCCAACTTTGGCTCCGCATGTTAAACTCTAAAGAAATGAAGTTTCTGACATCGTTTTTTCTGGGTTACTAATCATCTAACCCAGACGTGGTCTAGTGAATTCTGTATCCGAATTGTTGCTACCTCTCATCTCACAGGAACTTACAAGGTTTCTTTTTAATCAATGATTAGGACAGTCCTTTGATTTCAGCAGACGCTGTCAATTGGTTACTAATGTTGGAAGAAGCTTAAATATGCATCATAAGAATCAAATTGTATCCAGGAAATCCTGCCGTCTAAATCCATTTTCCTTACAATCATCGTAATCAACATTGGGCTGAAAGCTATAAAAGAATTCAAGCTGGAAGGCATTACACTTGTTACACTCATGCCAGCACAAATGCAGCCCGCTGCAGAACACCTTTGCCAAGGAGAGATCATAAGATGGGTAAAGCCATGCAAAGTTTCAAACCGCTTAATCAGCACAAGCCACCAAAAACTAGCAATATTCTGCTCACAAGCTCTTCAATGATGCTACTTGGTTTTCTTCATTTATCGCTATATTCTTTTTTTTCAGGACCATCAATATTGCTCATCTCCTTCAGTCCTACTATTCGTTTTCTCTGCTCAAGAAAATTTCACAGTATCACGTCCCTCCCATTTGTTCTGTTCGCTTTTATTATATATCTGATTTGTCACAAACACTGAACAACATATTTCGTTTTATTTAGTCCTGCATTTTCTCCTCCTAGTGGATTATTCACACAGAAACGGAAGGGCCAGATACATTCAGCTTGCTATCTCTAGCTAGATCCACTCGCGTAAAAAGAAGAAAACTGTCATAAATATAATGCTGTGCAAGGGCAACAGTATTTTTTTCTTTGACTTATGCATCAATCATTTTGGGCAGTTCCTGTAGAATTTCAGCTGAGTGGTCACTGCTTTAAATTGTTTGTCAACGATTTTTCAAAGTAACCAAATTATGGAGGACATCAAAAAGGTAAAGATATGGGAAAACATGCTCAAGCATGAAGTATGGTTTTGACGCTACCAGTAAGCAAAAAAAATAATAGATCTACGAGAACTGGGAAACAAGAAAACTTGAGACAGGGGACAATAACGAAACAAACAGTCCACATCCTGACACACTTGAATACTTTACTGAGTATAACTTCGAAGCAAAAAGTTAGCACCAAAGTTTCAAATTTACCTGCGATGAATGCAACCCAATGAGAGGGCAAGAGACCCCACATAACTAGCGTCTATTGCCACAGTAAGATCACTTAACAGGGAACGTGCCTGATCAGCAAAACTCATTAGCTAGTATCCCTTTCATTAAGAACTGATGAATCATAGCAAGAAAAAATCAACCAAAAAGAAGAAACTTGCTGAGTTTATAGAAATCTCTTAGTGGAAAATTTATAGTTTCATTTGTTTACCAAGAACGGGAATTAGAAGGACAAATCGTCACGTTGAAAATGAATTTCGACACTTCTCAATCAGTTGAACTTCCCATTGTTTATTAATTGAGTGATCAGAAGTATTAATTGCCATCTAAAACAGACAGGTTCCATGCCAAGAAAGCTGGATACATTTTTGGTTGCTAAAAGATATGACAGGCTTTCCGATTAATCCACCTGCTAAAGATAAATAGGGATCACATCAGGTTCAGCCTGATGATGTTCAAAGGAGGGGGTGCCTTTTGACTGCAGATATACCAACAACATCATGGACCTAAATAGCAAATCTAAAAGATTTCTAGATTGATGCATAAATACTGATGTTGTTGTACAGCTTCAGATTTCTAGATTTCTAGATTTCTAGATTTCTAGATTTCTAGATTTCTAGATTGATGCATAAATCATGAAGCACAGCTTCATTGATCATTTCTAGATTAATGGACCACCTCCATTATTACAGCTTCGAAATCAACAACATAATGGACCTAAATAGCAAATCTAAAAGAGATCTTTAGCTTAATCGGAACAAGGAAATCAAGGATTAGTACCAAACCTGACATTGGGAACCAAAACTATATCATTGAAAAAACATTCCAAACTTGACCCTTCTCCGGATGAAATGGTTGTCCCAGCAGTTACACCCAAGAATCCATAGATTTGAAAAGATTTCTAGATTCAATTTTTTAAATGTTACTTCAGGACAACAAGAATTCTAAGAGAATCATTAATCTTATCGGTTGGAGAATCAAAATTGTTTTCAAGGATATCAATATGGTATCTGTCAGAAAGAATGTATAATTAGGAGTTTTGTTCTTAATTGTGCCGTTTACTAGTTTCTTGGTTCGTTTCATAGTTTGTCGGCTTCCTAGTTGTTATGTAGTTTCCGTGTGTTGTGGCCCTGGTATATAACAGTCATCTATGATGTGAATACGAGTTGAGTTTTTCCTCTGCATGTCCTCCTTGGGTTTCCACCACTGTTCACAACAGTATCTAAAATTCACTGAATTTCTCAGTTAGCAACACTTGTTGATGTCACATGCATTTTTTGGACGAAAGAGAGACCACAATCTAGTAGGAGTACTAAAACGCACCATCCTTGCAGTGAAGGAATCATTTCCCAGGCGAGCTAATAGACCCAAGCCTTCAGAGGAAGCTCTTCTCTGTGCTGCCGAGATCTCTCCTTCTGCAAGGATGCTCTACAAAAGACACAGTAAAACATAAGATACACATTCTTCCTAATAATAATAAGACAATGTAAAAATATATAAGACATAAGAAAAATACCTGAAATATGTGCTGTATGGAAGTTAATATTTGATTGTCTAATATTTGTGCACGTGAAGCAAGCACAGCCTGCCCAGAGAGAATAAGAATCATTGATGCACAGTATGCAAAGAGAAAACAAAAAATTGTTTTCCAGGGACACCTGTTGATGGAAATAAGCACCTTAATTCCAACAAGCAGCACAACACATGTATTGGTGACATTAGCTCCATGCCAGGATTGCTTCCTTCCAGATTTCAGACACTGATCAATGGCATTCAGAAGGCGAAGTTTCCCTCCAGTGTCCTGGATAACACAGAACCGCAGTCAATATAATCAGCCACTTCTGCCAGCCTCACATATACACCCTAGAAAATTGCCTACTCATGTACTTACCTGACTTGCAAATATGCTACCAAGGCACAAGAGCATCTGATTCACCAACATTTTTCCTGCACTCTCTGACTTTGATGTCGAAAAAAACAAAAGATAAAAATAATACAGAAAAAAGTTATAGAACTAGATAAGTACTTTATTATAATTAACAATGGAATTTCAAGTCGTTTCTCCCGGAATTACATTGAGAACTAAAACAGCTGAATGTTAAGAAACAATATTTAAAAATATATTGGGCATGACACATACCGAATGCCCACAGATACACATCCCCGTGGACAAAGCATTTTTCACGTTAAGATAAAGGCAATGCTTCAATAAAGTCGGCCAGGCTTATTAATGTTTGGAGTTTGTACATTGAAACATCGAGTTATATGAAAATGTAAGAGCATAGAATCCACAGCTAGATAGTGTGATACATTTCAACATGCTTGAAACAAGGTGGAGTACTTATGCGTGCTCACGTTCAATAGAGCTTTTGATAATCTCCATATGTCTTACATAACACGACAGGGCAGAAGAGGGAATTAACGCTGAGGATTGATGCATCCATGATACACAGCAAGACCCCAAAAGTAAGGCATGATACAATGATGCAAGTAGTGTTCAAGTTCATTTTCAGTCTTACATGTCTATGAAAAGTAAAACAGAGCAATACTCCCACAAAATGTATATTATCAATGAGAAACCCAAGAGCACAAACGCCTAGCATATGCCCCCAAGATGGTGAACTTGGATCAGAACATAGTTCTATAGATTTTTAGATCAATCACTAATACTTATTTAGAAAAAACATCGATTATTAGAAAAAAGAACTTCAAACAGAGAAGATATCATGATCTTCCAGAGATGCCTCATTAAGATATTATATACCTGAGGAAGACTAGAACTTTGGTCTTCCCATAAACATGGCAGCACTCCATCATTCCCGTCTTCAAAAGCCCTCAGTTCATCTTCCAAAAAATCTCTAAGCAATCATAACTTATAAGTAAAAGGAAAAATCATTAAATAGCAAGGATAAGTAGAAAAAAGAGGCTTGAATAAAAAAAATAAAAGGTACCTTCCAGGTATCCAAGGTCCTAAGAATGCCTCTCTCTTGTCCAACAGCGACCTCAGGCAAGAACTTTCTTCACATCCAGAAGGATTGCTATGGAGAAACATGCATGAAAGTATGACCAAGATGGATCAGAAAAGTCTGAAGCATTGGAGCAAAGAACCTTCTATCTGCCTAAACCAGAAGCAAATTTAAATTTTATCAAGACAAACAAACAACTATTTTACCTGAATGGAGTGGTACAAATCTCAATAATCTGCTGATGATCATTTTTGTAAGTTAGAGGATCCAGAAGAGACTGGTACGCCATTAATGTCCTAAGGGTGAACATGTCGACTGAATGCTTTATGCTTTGAACTTGTCGTGCTCTTAAAGGTCGTATGTAGGATAAAGCTCTGCTTAATGTAAAATATTCAGTTGTATGATTATAAATAAAAAGCGAAATGCCATTGGGAGAAACTTGCACGTTCAGGTGTGACATGTGTGCTCATGCCTGTGAACGAATTTGTGCACAATAGTAATGGATTTACGCATTTGTAAATGCATGTTTGTGGCATTATTTAATTAAGCACACTTACCCACCAAGGTACACTAGAACAGGCTGCAGGAATATTCCACCGTCGCTAGTGTTTATCTTTGGCGAAACAAAATTCTTTATGAAAGCAGTGAGGGCTTCCAATGCCGCAGATAACACACTACGCATGTAGATATTAAGTGACGTCAGCAGTTAGGTACTCAGAGACAAAAAGAAAAACAAACGAGATTTATAACATGTATATGCAAATAAACCATACCAAAAGAAATCTTATTCATACTGCTTTTATTCCTTTGCTTAATTAACATTAAATGCAACGTTTATATGCAGTCTAATTTATGTAAGATCTGTAGAGAAACCTTAAATTTATAATAAAAATGCTATATATCGTCTAACTACAAAGAAGAGTTCGTAATGACTTGAAATGTGATGCTCTACGATATGGTGACAAAATGTAATCAGATTGTTAGTCATTTTGACTTCATATTGAAGACAATTTTTCATAAAATATTTATAGCAATCAAACAGTGACGTTTTTTGTTTAAATTATTTAATTATGGATAAAGTATTTTTCTAAAATAACCTTTCTGGACATGGTATCTTTAATAAATCTTGGAGTCTGAGTGTGTATGTGAGGAAGTGAGAGAGAGAGAGCGTGGGGGAGGGGGAGTCGGGGAGACCACCTCATGTATAAACATGGGGCAAGGAAAAAAAGATCTTAGCTTTCAGGCTAACATTATCAAAACTCAGATCCACCTAGAATCAGGGACTGGATGGAGACCAATTAACATCTCCACATCAACAAGCATCGACTTAATTCTGGCATCTCCTAGTGTTCCAATGCTGGCCAAAAAAGAAAACGAGCAAGAACATGGCATCATCAATTTTACCTACTGTGAATTGATTTTCTCCAGAAAACTAATTTAAAGTTATTTATTACGTATACAGTTTTTACATACATGGATACAAGTAGATACTTTATTTATTCAATTTAAGAAGTACAAGAGTACACTAGCCAAGGACAACAAATCTACATTACGAAGTTATGAGAGGGATAATTCTTACTGTTTAAATCAAGAAGGCGGATCGCCCTGAAGGTTAGACAGCCTTGCTAAATGTAAGTATTCCCCCTTCAACTAAGTTTAAGGGAATACGAGGAAATAGCTGGGTTTCACAAACTCAGATTGTGAAACAGAAATGGCCCACGAGCTTTTTTGCACAGGAGTTCTAGAAATTATCTGCCTACAATACCTTTGTCACAATCTTGTCACAGCCGTGGAGGGATAATGACAGCCAGGGAAGCAGTAGGAAACATTTACCAAATCATTGATCAATATAAAGAACTATTAAACCACAAATTGGATGGATAATTTTAACGTTAACAATGATGACAGTGTAGCTAGAAACCGTTGATCAGAGAATAAATCAAAACAACTACAGTTTTTTCACACTAGATCATATAGGCAACTACTCTTACCGCATTTCTGAAAGCAAATCTTGTTTTTCACTTATATAGTCATCAATATTGGTCACAAAAGGGCCTGCCCAAAGTAAAAGAATATCAAAAACTTGGTCTTCAAGGTCCTGCAAAATCGAGATTGAAAAGATGTGGTGAGAGCAGTGGATAAAGAAAATAAGTAATGAAACACGATCCAGAGAGAGGGTACCTTTTTCGTCATGCTAGATATAAGAGAAGCCAAAAGTAACCATCCTGCTTCTTTCTCAACAGTAGCAGCAACAGGATTCCGACTACTTTCAGTCAGCATTTTCTTTGAAACTTCAAATACAGATTTTGGCAAACTGCAGACACGGAAAATTATTCCTTTTGTTATGAAAACACCTTTTAAATTGTATCGGCTGTTCCAGAAACTTCTAGAAGAGTAAGAAAGCATTATATTCTGATTTTATTTGTACATAGGAAAACGAACAGGGCAGGCAACCACGTCTAGAATTGGGAGTCCAAAAGAACAAAAAGGAAAAATCTGTTTGTCAACTACACATACGTTGTCTGCTGTAGTTATCAGACAAATAATATAAAGCCAGAGAACATTTGACATAAATAATATAATCCAAGTCGATTCTGAAAGGATGACATATATAGCATAACACAGCAGTCCTGACTCTCCAGAAAATTTGAAAATTTATCTCTCCATAAAATAAAAGCACATGTAGATAACTAAGATGCTACATCTTGCATCCATTTTTATCATTCCTTTTCCTTTAAGTTCTTCTTGTCTTAAATTATTCAAAATACTATGAAACTTGGCTTATCTACGAAGTAGAGCCATATTAGAGAAAGGTCCATAACGGTGGGTTCCAATGCATGAGATCTTGTAGCACTTATCAACAAGGCCCTATCAATTACTATTACACAGACGAAATCAATTATAGAATATATCTTGAAAATAACAAAGATATAAAACTTTTTCCACAGTTTTCAGGCTCAAAAAAAAAAAGTAGGATCAACTAATACGATCCATTAAAGCAAGACTTGTTAGCAACAAATCAGATCAATATGAACGTAAATCTAGCTCTAGAGATAGATAAAATCGCAAACTGCAGCGTGGGTGATGGTCATGCTCTGTCAATATCCTACTTCTCGACCCATTCTCATAGCTGTATTTCTCCCCAAGTTATGTCTCCATCACCCACAGTCTTTATGGCAAGTTGTGACACCACAAGAGCATCAGGATCAGCCAGCAGAAACAGTATTGACTGACGCCACTTGTTACGCAGAACAAGTTTTTTGCTATATTAGGCTTTCCTTCTATTTTTCCTTTCTTTCCTATTATTAGATGTATTTCCTTTTTCGTGTTTCTATTATTAGACCTTTCCATAATACTGGACAGGTTTATTAGACGCCAATATAAATACTGGCGTACTGCCCTGAGAAGGGCTAAGTCAGTTTTTCCTTTCCTGCTTCTGCTATATCTCGTAACACCACCTAAGGTCACCAGCTTCCTCAATTTCATCTTCTGCAATGTTATAACAGCTAGGCTCTGGTACCTTCAATAGCTGCAACAAATGGTGCCACTATGAATTGAGCTTGCATGCAAGGAAGCATGAGTTGCTTAAGACTCTGTACAGCTCGTACAGATCCAATTCCCTCTTTAAAACAGCTAGAATCCTTCTCCAGCTGACTTGATCACTGTGCCACCAACTGGGTCAACCCCAGGTGACTGAAGTCTGAAAACTGGCTCAGGAGTCTAGGGACGAGTCACCAAAACTGAAGTATTATTGCCCTCAGACAAATTCACATGTGTGCCTCAGGGCCACTGTCATAACCTGATCACAACAGCGACTTACAAAATATTCACTCAAAAGTGTCCTTTGCAAAGAACAAAGTTCTTCGTGCACCTACTAAGCAGTGGTAACCAGCCTTGCTAGAAAGACTATTGAATGTAGCATTAAAGATGATTACCACAAAATGTGTAGAGAGCAAGCTACAAGAGAACTGAAGAGAAATTACCATAAGAAAACTTTCCAAGGCATATCAGCTATTAAACTCTTAACAGATACATACCGTGCTGGATAACCAAGACGTAATCTAGGAGAGATTGAGACAAGTGCAGCTAACACAGTAGCTTGTCCATGCAGGGAATCAAGATCAAACTTCAAACGATGACCCTGCAAGGAGAACAATATTTGCAATGCATAAAATGGTTAGCGCAATTAATTATTTCTCAATGAAAAACATTGTGAGCAATTGACTCATTCGTCAATCAGATAATCCAAGGCATTTATTAGTTATCGGCTGACAATGTTTTACTGAGTAATTTCCTACCCATGAAACTGAGGAATTACCTTTAGCAAAGTCCATCAACAAAATAAGCACCGAGTTATTGTGATTGTGCATGCTTCTTAAATTTCTCAAGGGGCCTCAGCCATTCAGCAAAACTTCCTCAACAAGGTAATTTGTACCCTAATGCATCGAGCCTTCCACTCATCCCTTGTCCCCACAACCATTTTTCATGGGCATCACCTGGCTCTGTTCTTCCATGATTAAGGGATAAATGTCAACCTTTGGACTTGAAGAAAATTTTAAACATAAAAAAATCTTGCAGGTAACGTCTCTAATTCAAAACCAAACATGAATTTTGGTTTCATTCGGATCCTTTATGGAAATGTGTCCCAGAGTGCATTACGTCGAAAATACACAGTTATGTAACTTCTGACAAAATTTGTCAAATTCCCGATGTCCATCCACCAACAATTGTAGGATCCCCTCTTATCCATCTCTCTCTCTCTCTCTCTCTCCCTCCTTCTCCCTCTCCCCACACTCTCTCTCCCTCCCTCCTCTATCTCTTGCTGTGCCCTCTTAACACCAGGAAACACAGGTTTAAATGTTTCAGCACAATGTTCAAACCCCTCTAGGAATCAGCATCTAAGATGTGTTGCAGGTTTCAAGACCCCGAACACCCTCAACCCCTTACACAAGCCAAATTTTAAGGGTTATTGAATGTAGCATACGACGGCAATTACATTTGTATTGCCTGAATAGCTTGGTAAGATGTCATTTCCATCCCCAAGTCACAGTTATTAATCTGTTCACAATCATTTTCCTTCATCTGTTGACCAAATTACCGTTAAATTCTCCGTTCTCAAATGTCCTCACTGCCACTCTGCATGCCTGAGAGCAGAAGACTGGATGAAAATCCATGTGTGAAACTCTTCTCACAACTTGTAATTAAAGTGTACCTTGCTTCTGCTCACTTTCCATCAGACATCACAACAGAACTGTACAAATTGTCACCCAATTCACTCACTAAATAGGAACCACAGAGTCATGGTTATTTATAACGAATCTCAGCTGATTCCATCAAGTACGTATGCACAAATACTTTAGTCAGTAGATACAGATCACTACAGGCTGGCAATTTTTTTGCTGTATCAGATCACACTCAATATGTTCACAAGTAGATCAAGGATGCACCATTAAGTATAATGACTGATGCATAAATGGTTTACACCTCATGTATACTTAATCATGGTTAAACATCTCATGTGCCCAAATGAATGGTGTCTCACGAATCATAAATGAGATGAGCAACATGGTTTACACATATGAATCACGACCATTATCGTCAGAAGCATACCCACAATGTGCAGGTCACATAGGGGAAAATTCTAAACCATTCCTGATATATGGTGCCCACTTTATGCACTCTCCCATGGGCGAGCTAGTTCTCAAATGTCCTATTTTCTTCCCAAGAACGACTATAGGCTCCTAGCTGTCATTAAACTACATCCAAACTTTACACTTCATTCATCTGAAAAGCATCTAAAAGACAGCAGACTTTGTTCCCAAGAAAGACTATATGTTCCTTGTTGTCACTAAAACTAAGTCTCAACTTTACGCCTCATTTATCTGAAATAAAGACCCCTAACAGACAGCAACTTGCTACCATTAAATCTGATTTCCCCAGATCTACAGAAACTACATGCACAGTGTTTTCCATGTTTAAGTCTTTAAACTAAATGGGTGAAAATAAAATATAAAGAAACAACAAAAAAATCGCAAATTTACTAAGAGAAGATTAACCGTTACAGTAACAACCAAGATGCATATAATGATTAAGAAAGAGGCCTCTTAAAACTCTAACACCATACTACGAAAGATAAACTATCACATGAGAGACCATAAGGAGTTAAATTATGTGACAGTCACAAATGATTATCGGTACCCGCTAAAACATAAAATCCTTTTAAAAGGAGAAACACATGATCACCTTTTCGATTGATGCGCTTTCTCTCAAAGCATTCAATGTTGTCACACCATAGGAAATTAGACCACCAACACAAGTAGGATCCACCTCTGCCAATGTACGTAATGTCATAGAGGCTTCTACACGCATCTGATAAAGAATTTCACATGAAAGAGAATGAATCAGTGGAGAACATATTTACATTGAGCAATAGACGACCACCTAAAGCATTAAAAATAAATAAAAGCAATCATCAACTAGTCATGAATATCTAGGTTTTTCAATTCCTGTTAATTTAATGCCTGAAAAGGTTTAACAAAAGAATAATAAATATGTTATGAAACAACAAACACTATCATTGAATAATAAACATGAAAAGTATAAAATGTGAGTATTAAATTCTAGAAAAAGTTTGTGTTTCAAATGAATAGAATTAAAAATTGATATAAGTTACATAATATTTTAATAATCGTAGAAACAATGGTCACCATATGATCTGGAATATGGGTTAACTAATATGCTAATCAAAACTATTTGACATGATCAAAACGTACATGGATTGAGGAATGAGATAATGCAGCAACAACTGTGTTGTCAAGGATTTCCTTGAAGTCTTGTGGGACCTGTAAGTCGGACGGCAGAAATATTAGAAAGGGGGTGAAAATTCAGAGCATCGTATACAACTGTCACACAGCATCATCTACATTAAGCATCACAATTCAAACAATAATAAAAAAGTAATCACTAAACTACCATTGAAAATTTCATTAAAGTCAGAGGATGACATGACTGGGCTTTTGCAACTTTTACTTCACGAAGCTGCATATTGTTTTTCTTTATTTTAAGAAGGATGAAATTACTTATGGGATATCAACTAGAACAAAGTACGGCAAAGTTAGTTAGTGAGTTGATATCTTATTCACACGAGATTCCAAATAGAATTATATAAAATAAAAATAGAAATGATAAAGCAATGGCTTTTAGATTGGATATTGATACAAATAGAATCAACAGAGGGAGGGGATAGTTATTAAAAAAAAATTATCCATGCAATCCTAAAGGAAAATGAAGCAAGGGAACCACAGTTCTTTTGTTCTCAACCACAAGCCTTCTCGTGTCAACAAAATTATGGGAAGCAGATTCCTGTGCTTTCTTTTCCTCTCAGACACTATCTGGATACCCATGAGAAACAGAAGTCTCAATCACACAGTCTCAATTTTCCAGATCCTTCGAAAAGACAACCAACTTCAGAAGAGCAAGAAGAAACATGATTCCAAAAAATTTAAGAATTTATTTGTCATAGTCAAGATCCAACCAATTCCATTTGATCATGAAAAGGATAGCTCTAGTTGAAAACATGTATATGCGGATTAGATGCCATTTCATTTTTATTATGCATGTATAGCCTACTTGTGTACCATAAATAATTGACATCCTGCTGAAACTTGGCAACAGAGTAGTAGTTACAACCCTCATACCATTGAGCAACGGCACAACATGTGAATAATCACGCCAGTCAATAGTCACTTTCAGCCAATTTATGTTATGCGCCATGACAGCATTTTAAGTTAATAACAAATTTGCACTGACATTCTCTAGAGTATCTCACAGAAGATCCAATTCCTACGTAATTGTAAGCTTTAAGGAGAAATATTCTGCAGCAAGAACTCATACAGTACGATAGTCGTATTACAGTGTAAAGAGTATCCACTATCAATACGTGAGTGAAGACAAAAAAAATACATACGAAGGTTTGATGCCATCTCACCTGTCCCAGGGTTGTCAAAAGATATGAGAGCATACGCAATACAGCAACACCCACGGATGGGATAAGATCAGAAGATTCCAGCTGTAAAAAGTAGCAGAGTAATTAATTTCAGTCTATGCATAACGCACAGAGACAAATAGGAAGTGGATCAAGAAATATAACCTTTTAATTTCACAAATAAAAACAGTCCAATATATACAAAAATACAGAATATATAACCAACCTGTCTGCAGAGAAGAACCAAAAAGCTCCTCTGAGTTGGCTCTGTCATCTGGTCAGCCACACCAACACGGAGTATGTAGAGAACACATGCCTTCATACACATGAAAACAGTGTTCATTGGTTGAGTGGAAACATACAGCGTACAAGGACCTAAAATTAACTCATCACATAAGTATTATTTCAAGATTCAAGAGGGTGGCATACTGAGGGTAAAACATTTGTTTTCAAGTTACATCGGCTCATGAATCTAAGCAATAGTTAGAAACTTTTTCCTTTGGATGTCACAGGGGCAGGTAACAAGTTATCTGTGCTCATCAAATGTTGGTTCAGCCAATTGGTAAACAAGACCATTGCATAATCAACGAAACAAGTTGGACAAAACCAGGGGACACAACGAAGTGAAAATGATCAGGTGACATCACAATGTTAACAACCAAAATGAGGTTCAGATGACAATGGGGGTCTGCATCCATTCAGAACTAGTCAAAGACAGAACCAGTCGTAGAAACAGTTCACGCCAACCTTTTCCAATGCATTTCAATCAGTAATTAGTTACATGTTTTATTTCACATATGTCAGGCAGATGTGAACCATCCCATTAGACTTACATCAATGCCTTTCCTGAAGAATACAAGGATGACTAATTCTAGTCACTTCATTGATGAACAATATATTATCATAAAAGAACAAAAAGGAAAGAAAAAGGCAAAATTAAGAAATACTGTTACCAATCCATGTGCATTCACTGAAGAGTTAGGCTGAAGCATTTTTATTGCTTTCAATGCAAAATCCTGTAGCTCACTGTCTGGAAGGTGGTACTTGAGATGAATCACCTGCAGAATAACAATTATAACTTCAAAGATAATCCAACATTTGAAAACGTTAAAATGAAGAACCGGTGATTTACCTGTAGAAAGAATACCCATGACAATGTCAAACCAATACGCACATCCTTTGCCCGAGCTCCACTGGCTGCAGATGAAAGAATAGAAAACCTTGTCACAGCTAAGCAAAATATGCCAAGTGAAGGAAGAACTTACCAAATCATAGAGAAACACTAATCTCCTGGATTAAAAACTCATTTAAAGAAACATGCATCACTCAGTGTTACAGTTCTCATATCAGCCTAGACTAATGCTTTATTTTAAAATAGTAACTTCCATCTCACTTTCAAATCAACAGTGAGGAATACCATCTGCCTTCTGAAGGTAAAATCCAGTTACTGGCAGACACGGACCAACCTCACACAACAAGAGCCACAGGCATTCCCGATTCCACATACAGAAAGAAGTACGGAAGGCAAAGACGAGGAAGAGGGGGAGGGGGGGGAGGTATCCATCAGGCAGAAGAAGAAAGAGACTAACATCAGCAACAACTAGGCCTATATTACTGGGCATAATTTGTACGTTTCTTCTATACGATCACTGGACCTACTCACTCTTACTACCAACCTGATACAAATAAAATCATTACACTACTAATTTCACAACTAGGCAAAGGAAGGAACAGCTTCAGAGAAGGTTATGCACAGAGCCATGATCAGCTATCACAGAAATCAAATATTTTTCAGAGTCTTTGTCCCCATATCTAGACCCAAAGTTATGTCCAGAAACAAAATTCGTCAAAGAAAAGAAAGATCAATATACTGCAGATTTAAATTTGAAAGGAAGAAAGCTTTGTGTGCTCTCTTTGGATGCCTGGCATTGTCTACTAGAGAGTATATGATGTTTTGGTTTTCTTATAATTTCCATTCTGCTTGCCATGCGTGGATGATTAATATTTGAGAATACTTATAATCATGTTATTTTGAATTTTGGAAGGAAAGGTTAGTTTCAGCCAATCCATTTTTTTCTCCATTTGACCGAAACTTGACGAAGATGTGAGACAGTCTCCACGTGTGTGCCCCTCTCTCTGTTGCCTCTTCTTTTTGTCATTTATTTATAATGAAGCAATAGTAACAGGTTCTGTTTACTTTCCATCAACACAATCACACACATAATTAGCATTTCCTTCTTTATGCCTCTTTTTTTTCCCTTTTCTTCATGTTTTTCCGGCAACGGAGTCTATGTTTCATTCTCCTATGCAAACCACCATTTTACTGTCCTGTCTAATGTCTACAAGTAACCTGCACCATCAATCTTCTGCTTACCTAAACAAGCTGTTTAGATCACAAACAAGTCGTTAACTTCAAATGACATCAGGCTCCACATCAGAAAATATCACATGAACCTGTCTACGAAAACTTCTTTTTCCTCGAGGCCACAGCAGGACAAAGCCAATGAAATTTATTTATTTTTTTCTTAACCCACGTTGTCCCCATACCATAAGAAGCATCTTTCTAACGTCGGATATCAAGATTGCCAACTCAACAGCTAAAGCTTTGACTGAGAGGACCAAGGTTACTAAATTGGAAGCTGGGCAACTGAAAGTAATCTATTTTCACACTCCTCTAGAGCTGTTTCTCAATAATTAATCGAATACATATCCTCGTGCAGTCAAAGAACACAACTGAACATCCTAACAACACAGATTTGACCATAGATAGTAGGAGCCTTTGCTTAGGGCAGATCATACACAGCAGTAGGGTGAACCCAAAACCCTCTCTGCAATGCCTAGGGTGAACTCAAAACCCTCTCTGATCGTGCCATGATCAGAATATAGCGAAATGCAGTCAGGGAAAGGAACCTACAAGAACGTTGGAATGGCTACATGGAGGATCCAGCATTCCCCTCTTTGTGATGCACATTGGGTTGGTATGGCTTCTCAAGTTTTGGTCTCATAAGTTAAAACATACTCTGTACACGCACTAACTGTTGAACTCTCTAGGATTGTTTTTCCTTTCTATCTGTTTCTTTTCATTGTATTTTCGTCCTTCTCTGTCATTCCCTATGTTAAGTGGATCCATTAGACTGTTAACGGCTCCACTTAAAGACTAATGTAATGGGCCTGGCCCATTAACTCATGTAACCTGTACTTAAGCGGGAAACCAAGATAATTGATGTAAGATTTTGGGATTGCGAAAATTCTGCTCCAAGAAGTGGTGACTGATTCATTTTCCTGGAAGAGGAGCATCGTGAAATCAGATCCTTTCGTTCTCCAAGTTGTAAGAATCTCAATCAAGATCAATCCTCAACATGGTATCAGAGTAGTGCTGATTCTGGTAGGATCAGATAGTTCTTGTCTTTTGTTCCTTGAATCTTGTTTTTCTTGTTTTTGTGTTGGAGCAACACCAAGGAAGAAAGAAACCTTCTGCAAGCAGTGAACTAAAGCATTCTGAAAAGTATGAAGGAAAAAGAATTTCAGAATGCATTCAGACGAAGGCTCTTCATCATCCATAGAACTCATATCATCTCCAGTGACGACTGGAGAAAGGAAGAGACTATATTATATTCTCCCAAACATCTCAAAGAAACTTAGATTCAATGAGATAAATCTTCATTAATAGGAGTAATTTGTTGATCTAACGCTTCTTGGAAAAGGCTTAATGGATCACCTTATAGAAGAACTATTGAAGCAATCAGATCCAAAATATACAGAATGAAAATTAGAAGTGGTTATTATCCATACAAGGCTGCTAAGTACAATAACACTAGAGATGTATGAGAATTTCCTATTCATGCACTCGGTGAAGGAATTGTGGGATCAAATTCACAAAAGTTGTTCAAAGAAACATAATGATCGGAGGATTTACGGCCTGGTGTCTAGGGCAACACATTTAGTGCAAAGAAATAAATCAATTATGAAATATTCATGTGAATTAAAGGCTACATGAAGGGAGATTGACCATTATTGGCCAATAAAGAATCCTAATTCTGAGGAACGCATGTGTACATTGAAACATAGAATGTATACATTTTTAATGAGACTGAACTCTAATTATGAAAGCCTCAAAGGTCAATTCTCCATCATGAGAAGGTACCTGATCTGGATGAAGCTATCTAGATTATTATGGAAGAGGAGAGTAGATTAAGTCTAATCAATATTGGGAAGAATGAGTCAACAACCTTTGCCTCCAGTAAGCAAGATCAGGGGAATCAATTAGAGAAAAAGGAGGGAAATCAAAACCAAATCACTACATCACAAGGAATATACCAGAAGTGGGATAACAAAGAAAACCTTTGGTGTTGATAGTGCAAGAAGAAGCGTCATACAAGAGGAATACTCAATCAAGATCAATTCTCAATCACTAACAATAAGCAAAAAAAATAGTTCAAGCGTCCTGAAACGAAATTCATCAATCTATAACAATCTAACGCAACTTAATAATTCAGACATCCTGAAAGGAAATTAATAGATGAATCTCTACAGCAGAACAGATGATATACATATGCATACAAATTCATCACCTCTCACAAATGGCAACATTAAGTGTTTCTCCACGCCACCTTCCAACTTTCTTGTTGGACCAGAGCTCCCTTTTTGTTCCACCTAGTAGAATTAAAAATGAACAGGCTTTTAAAAGACCAATATACAAAGGTAATAGGAAGGCCTTCAAACCATTTCATTCATTTCTATAAAAGTGCATGCCTGTTCGTCGAGATTCATCCCTAGGGCTAAAAAAGCTCCCAGTGCTTCAGCAAAAGCATCTCTCACAGATGAAATGGGGTCATCCAGACCCTAACCAAATGCAATAATACAAGATTGTTAAGCGAAATAGAACATAGAAACACTCAAAATTTCAAAATCAAGAAATACAGACCTTGGTGCAGTAGACAGCCGCATTTTCCAGTTCTGGCACTCCCAGTCCAGGTCCCTGTATGTTCGCAAAGGTCTTTAAACATTTTGCCGCGGCTAGTCTAACATTATATGCTTTGTCACTACCAGCAACTCTTGTGAGTAGTCGGAAAGCTTCTGAAAAAGCCATAGGAGCACCAATACCACCAGATCCTTCCAGTGCATTCTGAAGCATTAATAATGCATCTTGCCTTACATAATCCTGCAATATTAATCACTATGATAATGAAATCAACACTATCTGATAAAATACGCAAAAAAAAAACTAAAAGCAAGGAAAAAAATTAACAGTCTACAGTAATTTAGTATAATGTAGGAAGAGTCACTTGATCAAGAAACCAGCCAATTACAGATAATCATGTGCTTGACTAAGAGTAGCAAAATTAATAGTGAAGGAACCAACTAACAAGTGAATCACAGTCAATAAAGATATATACACTCATAGTTGAAACCAAGACTAACTTCGTGCCATGATTCTTAAGATAAAGTCCAAGAAAAATCAAGAATGCTGTGATATTTGCCACCTTTGCAAATTTTTACACATTTGACCAAATGCAAATCTTAAAAACCAATCACATCACATTCCCTACTCACATAGCTTGAGAGCAGATGGGTTTCCTCATCAGTGAACACCCTTCTTACTGGTACTCACTCAACAGCAGCAACCAACATTGGACTCAACAGGATGAATTAGGAATAAATAATCAAAATTTCTGCAGGTAAATCATTCCGAAACTTTTATGGCATGTTTCTGGTAATTACTGCAGTGTAAACCTTTGGGTGCTCCTGATAGGGTGCTTCCCCTATACTTGTCTGTTCCCAATTACCTGATTATAGGGCCCGATAAATAGTCCCAGAAAATGAAAGCTTACCAAATGCCTAGTGGATGCCACTTATATGAATGGTTTCAAAATTGATTGGTTAAATCGGGGAACTGAACAAAATGTCTTCCACTGGATATCAGGAATACTTTCATATTTATGAACGTTAGATGCAGATTCTCATTTCAATCATCAGTCTCATTCCATATATGATGGAATTCAGGACATCTGATTCAACTCCTAGTTGTTTGAAGGTATCATATTCATACAACTTCAATGCTCAGCACAATAAGATTTTATGAACACTAATGCATTCCTGAACGACTAATATTTCCCTACTTTCTTGCAGTTTAAGAGTGACACCTTCAAGTCCACCAGTAGGCATAGTTCTTCTCAGAATGAATAGAAATGTTTATCTCAGGTTGATAACCAGTCATTAAAATTTTAAGATCACACGGTCTTCAATGGATACCACTTCTGAAGCCATTGATCAGATAAGGCTTACCATCAATTGCTTAATTTATTGATACATGCTGGTGTAACAATAATTCTGTCCAACATGAAGAGAGCATCACATTATGAATCGGTTAAGTGAATGATACATTATGTTTAGTAAGAATCCTGCACAACATGAAGAGAGCATCACGTTATCAACTCACCATAAAATCATGAATGTATAAAGAAAGAGGTTTGCAAAAATATTTAAGTTGGAAAACTCCTAACAAAGAATGGGTGACATGTCAATGTCTCCTGACAGTGGATCATCTAAGCACATGTTACCAAACTACCTGACAGAAGAATAGGTGTAGTACCACCTAGATTTGCAGAAAATTCACTTAGACATGTCCCTTAAAACTACCAAACCGTGACAAGAAGACCTTAAACAGATATCGAATGCTACAATGAAAAGCTGAAGTAAATAGAAGTTACGGAAACCATTTTTTATAACTAGGTTTGTGGCAAATATACCTCATGGAATCTCATCAATTTTGATGCAATGTTGGAAGTTTCTGTCAGACCTGAAGTTATTCTTCGGCCAAATACACGGTATAATTCTCCCAAGCACTGAGCAGCACCTGAAGATTACCATCAAATTAAGTAATTCAAAAAAAATGGGAGCAACAGATATACTATTTTAGGCAAAAATTAAATATTTGTACAATATTGACGGTTAATCACATTTTAAAAAAACCATAAATTTACAGAGGGATTTAAGTAGGCAGGAACTGTAAACATTTAGAGGTACTTGGCAACGAAAAAGTAATTCAATTTATTCAACAGGTTAAACTGTGCATGTCTAATTGGCATTTCTGCAAGCTTCGTTGAAGTGACCATGCAGATAGACATTATATTAAAACATGGAGCTACCATAAAAAATCAAATATGCTTATGTTCAATAAGCTAAAACATCTATTCTCAAAAATCATGTCCAAGGTTTTATAAAATTGAAGTATCTTCCACTACCCTCAAATAATGGAGTTCATATGATCTTCAAATTTATCCATGCATTCATGGGTTTAGTAAATATATATTCCATAAACAGTTAAATAAGACAACAGTGCGCAACAATTAAAAACTAAATTTTCTAGCGCACAACATTGTTTTTTTCAAATATTGATTACTTGAAGATTGGATATTTAACATGAGCATAGACATGAAGTAAGCACGAATAGATTTCACTTTGTCGAGAAGCTGCTAATTGGGAAGCTCATAGCTCAGTGTCACATCAAGAAATCGCAACTAGATCCTGATACCAAACTTGAGGAAGTACCTTCAAATATGAATCTCCAACGCAATATAAAATTTGTTAACCATATAAGATAGATACAATGTCAAGATAACTATCTTTATGACTAGAAGAATTCACTCATCAGGGAAAATAATCCTCTGTGCTCTCAGTACGAAGAAAAGACAACTACTAATAGATTATGTTCAACAAACAACTCTCGTCCCAGATCAGTAGTCAGTGGCTTAGATTCCCCATCTACAAAAACATCCATGAAGGATGGAAAGTCAAGTCTGAGAGTAGTTGGTAAGGACTGGACAGTTTTGAGAGTAGATGCATATTTGTGTCTCAGCGTGCCTCATTTGTGGACAAATATGCGGGATCTCTCTTGTTCTGGCCAGAATTTTTAACTCGAAAAAAAATGATGCAATTAAGATTCAACACTTCAACCTTAGGAATAGTGTGTTATAATTATAATGGAACGTCATTTTTAATAATGCATGGATGGGACATTTAGGTTCTGCAACACCGTAGTTGATAACTCATGCCAAGGAGCACTAAAACAAAGTGGGAGTGGTGAAAATAGTGCACCACCATCCATCAAACTTCTAAAAACAAAGTCAGATAGCCAGCACAGAGGCTAAAACAAGAGAGAAACCTTCTATTTAAGTGCTAAAGCACTCAAAATGTCTTCACGTAGAGATGAAATGACCAAAGGTTGATGGATCGAATGATGATCATTTCCAAGGTACACAAAAGCTAAAGCTGAATTCGAAATATAATATTGGGTCCTCATAGTGAGTTTTTCCTACAGCAACCTAAGTGCCCAATCCCCATAGGGCATTATTTCCCAACATGTATGTCACATCATTGATTGATTTTATTGTCACAGAGTTATAGTTTAAATCATGGAATGCACCAACTCGAATAGTTAAATGATAAAAAAATTCAAAGATTGACCTTTCTTATTTCCTTTCAAAAAACACTCCATCATTTCATTTATGTTTTCAAGGTTAATGAGTATTTGATTCGAAATAAAAATGATTCATATCGGTGTAATATAATCTATCATTCGTAATAAATCCTGAACCCACCTGAAGGTTCTTTTTCTGGTATAGAAAACAGGGCCCTTGGCTTTAACTCCATTAAAAGTTTAGTTCATGATAATGAGCCTTATTTCATTATTGTATCCTTATAGATGACAGAATCACCTGATTTCCATAACAGAATGCATTCTTTCAATGTACGTTCGAGATGATTGGCATCCAATGCACCAATGTTTACCTATGATATCTTTTTTTTCAACCCCTCACCTTTTTGCTCTGATCCCTCAAGCATGTCCGGCCCACAGCCTACAATATTTTGATTCGCCCTCAACCCAAAACTGACAATTAGTACCAACGCAATGTTTTCAATTTCTAAACACCCTCCTCTTCCTGATAGTTACTTTCGTGATGAATTTTTTCCAGTTCTACGAAAAGAAGACCCTACCAACATGCATACATCAAGTTGATTAGTTCTTCCGTTTCCATTATTGAAAAAAGATGAACCTTACAATCGTTCTGAAGCTCCTTCATTGATACAGAGAGCCAAAAAAAGATAAAATCCCACGACCTTGCAAGGGATCTCAAGAAATACAAAAATCTTCACAACGAGCTATAGACAGAAAATCTAGGTATGTGCAAACCTGCACAAGACAGTGGCTCGCTTCTCTTGCCCTCCGCCAGCCATCCCTGGAGGCTGCTCACCCTTGAGTATATAGAAATACTATCACCCTTAGCAATGACTCTTGCCATGGCCAATGATGCCAGACGCCTGACAGGTCGCCGAGCCCCCATAACCAGTAACGAATACAGAGCATCCTCACATTTCCGCTGCCACGGGACAATTGCCTCCTGCAACAGGGGTTGAGTTTCAGAATTGGAGCATTCAGAGTCTGAAAACTTTCGATACATATCACAACGATGCGGCAAGCAATCCAAAAAAGGGAAAATAAAGAAACGTTAAATCTTTCAAGGTCCTGACACCCAACTACTGCACTACAATTCACGACCACACAACACGCATCGAGGAGATAGAAACCATGCGCGAAGATCACCTCCCCCATTACGTACTCAAGGCATGTAGTAAACGAAGAACGCCGCAAACAGAATGCCAGATTTTAAGCAAGAAAGAACTACTAAGGGATGAAGGTGGGCAGATAGAGAGAGAGAAAGAGAGAGAGAGAGAGAGAGAGAGGAATGGCGAGGGTTTCGTGCCTTGGGCTCCTCCTCGATGGCGGACACGAGCTCGGACAGAAGATCAAAGCAGAGGAGGGCATCCGGGGGCTGCTGTCGCGCCGAGGCCGCAATCGACTCAAGCTGCGCCACCAGCACGCCGAAGCTGGAGAGCGGCACCTCTACAACGATCCCACCGCGCTTCGCCATGAAGCCGGCGAGAAAGAAGCCGGGGACTACCCCTCCGGCGACAGATTGGATCTGCCGGAATCGACTGTCACCCTCCTACTAACATCCACCCCCCTGCCCGGTGATTGTCAGCGAAAGATAGAGAGAGAGAGAGAGAGAGATTAAGAAATACAGGCATCAATCTCCGACATTCATGAGCAAGGTTCCAAGATTACTAATAAACCCAGGAAATATGCAGAAGAGCTGAATATCGAACAATTAAATCAAATTGTGCTATTTAGTAAGTGTCACCTAAGAGTTAGGGATTAAAGACTCATTCCTCAGAGCATTACATAGGTTATATATTGCAAACTCCTATGTGCTAGAACATAATATATTTATATGCTACAAGCTCATATTTTTAGTTTTTTTATTTCTTTTTTGCCCTTTTCGTTAGTTTACAAAAATTGAGTCAAAGGGAAAGAAATCGTGGAGCTGAAATAACTCACCAAGAACATCCTTTTAAAGGTTGCTTCAAAAAAGTCAAACCAATCAAGACCGAGGTAGCAAGTTAGCCTTGATGGGTTGACTTTGAGAGTGATAAGTAATGGGTGGAATTATAGATCCAATGCATTTTATGTTGAAATTCAAAGAATTGAGTTGACCTATAATGACTTTAGAGCATTAGGGATACTCAAGCACAAGTAAAGGGAGTATTTTGCTAAACTTAGTATGCCTCGTTTATTTCTGAGGTTTTTTAGTGGCGGGGTCTTATAAAAAATATTGTTCACACTTATGAGATCACTTTTCCTAATTAACACATTAATTAATATATAGAAATACAGTATTTAGAAATTGCTATCTAAATCAGTTGACAATAATGAGAGGGTGTATTGATAACGAGAACACTGAAAATAAAGAAGAAGAGAATAATATATTATAATTATGTATAATAATTCAAATATTAAAAAATAATTGAAGATATATTCAATTAACTAGATGGTTGGAATAAATTTTATGTAATCTTGCTAAACTTAGTATGCCCCTTTTATTTTTGAGGTTTTTTAGTGATTGGGTCTTAGAAAAAATATTGGTCACACTTATGAGATCACTTTTCCTAATTAACACACTAATTAATATATAGACGTATAGTATTTTTTTAAAAATCTATCTAAATAGAGACTCCATTGGTGAGGACGTTGAAGAAAGAAGAAGAGCATAATATATTATAATTATTATAATAAATTTAATATTAAAAAAATCAAAGATAAATTTAATTAACTCTGATTGAAATAAATTTTATGTAGTTTGAAATAATTAGACAGTTTAGTTTAACAACTTCATATTCTAGTAACAAAGAGCTTGACATGGGATTCCTTGAAAAAAAAGGATGGATGGGTCATTGAGGGTTTGACGTAAAAGGTCATACACTAAATTGACAAGTAATAATTTTGGGTAGAAGATACCGAAATATCCACAAAGCTCTTTATTAAGTCAAACCATGCTAGCTTTTTAAAAATAATCTATCATAAGAAAACCATATAGTGGAATATTATGTAATCCATGATTACTTTGGTAGCTATTATATTTGACTTTGCCAAATGACCTTTGACAATCTGGTGTGCATATTGACAAGTTGTTGAAGGCCACAAAGAAGAATGTCAACCGTGTGAAATATGTCAGTTCTGAAGGTTTTACTCCTCTTATATTATACTAAGATGAGTCTACGCTCTGATTTTAATCAAGATCAAACATGCTCTTGGGGATCAAGCCCGTGAATTGATCGTGAGACGTTTACTATTTACAGCTTTAATTATGTTTCCAATCTCTAATAAAGATCAAACTAGCCACCAAGGATGTAGAAAACTCGAGAGATTCGATCTATATGTTGTCATGAATTCAACATCTACATAGGAGCTCAGCCAGGCCTCTTGAATCCGGTTCATTGGCAACCCAATGTTCTTGGCGAAGATCTTTATCCTTCTTCCTGAAGCAGTGCCACCCAACAGAAGGATTCAGGTGTGGTTTTAGCTTCTTGTCCAATCTAGATTCCCTCTGATACTTGAGGTTTGCCCAATCAGTGAGACCGAAGAAGAACTGATCATCACTTGGAGCTTCCTTTTATTGGCACAAGACGAGCATGGATAGCTGCGGGGAAGATCCCAAATGGCTTCAGTATTCCCCCCCCAGAGCTGATCCTGATCAACATTCCAGTATTTCTTCGGATGAAGTTCTTCTCCCCCACATACGTTACCGGTGGAAGGTCCCCTGGAATCCCTCCATGCAGAATGTTGGTGGTAAGCTTGGGCTCCTTAACCCTAGTTTGATCAGGTAAGATGGGCATCTAGGGTTTCACGAAATGGTCATCTCTGCCCAGAGCTGATTCTGATGAACATTCAGTATTTCTTCGGATGAAGTTCTTCTCCCCCAGATACGTCACCGGTGGAAGGTCCCCAGGAATCTCTCCATGCAGGACTGTTACCAGTAAGCTCCGGCTCCTTAACCCTAGTTTGATCTGGTATGATGGACATCTAGGGTTTCATGAAATGGTCATCTCCACCCAGAGTTGATTCCGATGAACATCCAGTATTTCTTCGGATGAAGTTCTTCTCCCTCAGATAGGTTACTGGTGGAAGGTCCTCGGGAATCTCTCCATGAAGATTGTTGCCGGTAAGCTTGGACTCCTTAACCCTAGTTTGATCAGGTATGATGGACATCTAGGGTTTCATGCAATGGCCTCCTGTTGTTGTCCTGAAACGAGAACTGCATGAGAGCGTGGTTCTGCATCAGATAAGAAAGCATGGAGATGAAGTTTTAGGGCGAGGATCCGGTGTTTCTATTCATGAAAAGATCATGCAGAAGCTTTTTCTTCAGTCCCGCCTGCTCCTCCGGCTTGCAGCTGCTCAGGAGCAACCAGGAGGGCGGCGCCGCCGCCATGATAACGCCGGAGAAGTAGACACATCGGAGATCGCGCCGCTGCAAGTTCTCTCTGATGTGGCCGGTACCCATACTCTCAAGCTGTTTTTGTCAAGATCGAGCGTACCCAGCTGCTTTAGACCTCCCAGAGAATCGGAGATCCAGCATCTTGAGCTTCTTCAGGCCTGTTGATCTGTAGAGGTCAGTCTAAGAATCACCTGCAGATACAAGGAAAGACGGGAGAGGGGAGAATGGTGGAGGCGTTCACGCTCAGGGAAGGAGGAGAAGATGAACCAGTCGGGGAAGACGACGAGGTTCGACAGAGGCAGTAGGGCAGGCTTCACCACAAGCGGCGCCGTCTTCTCCTCGCCTGAGCTACTCGCCACTCAGCACAATAATTACCACCACTGCCGCCGCCGCCGCCTCCACTGCGGCGGAAATCGACGTAACTCGCCACCAGCTGCGTCCACATAGTGGTGAGTCTTCTATCCTCGATCACATGGCAGAGTCGTCCCCAGGGTGTAGACATGAATGAAGGCAGGAAGGTATAGTGTGACTGGGAAGACTTCGGTTGTCGGGGGAAATTTAGGAAAATAAGAGGAAGGAAATTTACCAAAAGTCAGCGCTCCATCCTTTTCCTCCATTGTCTTCTAATCTATCTCATCTATCAAAATTCTGAGAAATCAGAAGTAAATTTCCTTAATTTGAGCAGTTTGGCCTCCGATCCTTTGTTTTCTAGTCCCAAGTAAGAGCATATTATGTATTTAATTTGTTCAATATTATTTATTCGTGTTCAAGTCTTGTCTTTATGGTCAGAAAAATTAAATTTTCGAAATGCTTCATCAAATCCTTCTTCAAGCTCATTCATAAAATCAATAGGATTTTCAAAAGTCAACCTTGTTGATCTTGAGCCACATATTTGCCCGTTCTTCAATGAATGCAACCATCCACTTCTTCCTTATCTTCCACTTACAACCATGCTTGATATTGTTGATTTTCTTTCTAACAAAACAACTGCCTTCATCCATTTAAAGCATTTATTTTTTAAAAAAACGACTAAAAAGCTTTCTATTGACTTAGTCTGCTCTTGTTAAGAAATTGTTTAATTAGTTTAGATAAAGTAGCAATATCATTACTACCACTCTCGTGACTATCATAATCAAAAGGACAAGCCATTTTAAGTTGTTAATTTTTTTCTTGGGACCACTTTTCAATCATTATTTTCCAATAATTCATATGCTATGATGACTCTAACTGCTCATTAGGGGAAAGAGTGATATTGTCTCTTTCTACTTCCATTAAATGATTACTCTCATTAAATTAGAGCGTGAACATACCTTTTTTATGAGATTTGAATCCACTTGCAATATCAATGGGCATTATAATCATTTTGAATATTGTGATTACTTAGTTGAATCTGAAGAGATTTTGCACTTGTATCTTAGGAGATTTTCATGTCTATTTGATTTTATGGAGATTCTTCGAGTAAAAGCTCTTGCTCTAGGGCTAGGTAGATTTCACCAACATGGATCCAATTCTATTCTTTTTATTTTCTTCATTTTTTTTCCTCATGAATATTTCTTATTAGGTTCTTCCTTTGACTCATAAAAGGGTGGATATGTGCTTCGATCATCCATGAATTATCTTCTAGAGGGCACAAAAATGATCAAATCTCTAGCTTTTCTCTTTAGGAGTTTCATCTTTATTCACCCGTTGACTTCTCATGTTTGACCCTCATTGGAAGTCAAAGATGAGGTTAACACAATAAAAAGAACTTTACATAAATTACCTACTATGTAGAGTCTTCAAAAAAAGTGTAGAAAACTTTTGTCATAAAGGGTATTTTTTTATTAAATATAAAGAATTGATATTCTTTTACAAGATCATCTCCAAATCACTATCTTTAATTTTCTATAGCTCTGAAGATTTTTGGAAATTTATAGGCCATTGGAGTATCAAAATGCCCTACAAATGCCAAAGTCTAACAATTCATGCACTAATTCATCAAAATGTTGTTCCTTTCCAACCTCATATATGGAGGTATTTGTGACTGCCCAAATCACACACGACGAAGAATCTTGAATGTGAAAAGGGGTAAAAGTTACATCATCATACCAAAGATTCCAATAGATTTAGACATCCATTCTATCCATCTAGTAATCAACATTCAAGTCCTTTCATATTCCTCAAGAAAGTCAACTCTCATGTAATGTTCATCTTAATGCAGTAGAAGTACATGCACCCACCAACTGATTCTCTCCAAGCCGTATGCATCCCTTACCCAAGTAGCAAACATCAGAGCACCCCTCCACACATGAAGTGGTTGACCATGGAGCCAAAAGTCTTGACATTTATGATACTTAATGCTGACATCTATGTGCCAAAATAGCAAAGAGCTCTCTTATCCCTACCACTTTGGAACTAGAAGTGTTAACATTTTTCATAGTAAATGTCAACACCTACGCACAAAAATAGCAAAGAGCTTTCTTATGCCTACTGCTTTGGAACTAGAAGTGTTAACATTTTTTCATAGTAAATGTCAACACCTAGCACAAAAGTAGCAAAGAGCTCTCTTATGCCTCCACTTTGGAACTAGAAGTATTAACATTTTGGTCAACATTTATGGTAGTAAATGCCAAAACCTACACACAAGAATAGCAAAGAGCTCTCTTATGCCTACCATTTTGGAACTAGAAGTGTGAACATTTTGGTCAACACTTATAATAGTAAATGCCAAAACCTACACACAAAAATAGCAAATAACTCTGTGATTTTCACTAGCTTAGAAGTTAAGGTGTGAACATTTTTGGTTCTAAATGTCAACACCTATGCACAAAAAATAGTGAGTAGAGATGTAATGCCTAGCTCTCTTTGGACTTGGTGTGAGATACCCTCATTCCTTAGTTGATATTATTTGCTCCTTTCAATCTACTAATATTAGTGTAAATCCATGTCTCATTAATTCTTTGGTAGTCGAGTACAACCTTCTCACCACATCTCAAAATGAATGTCTTAAGGTTTTGAGCAACTGAACAAACCCATTTTAAAATAGCCCAATTCAATCATCGGTTCCTAGTTATGGCCCTTTTTGGGCCCTTTTTTTTTCTCTCTCTCTCTCTTTCTCTCTCTCTCTCTCTCTCCACCTCCCCTCAAGTATCAGGGCTTTTTTTATCGTATCCAGAGCCCAATTTTTCATCCTTTTTTTAGGGCCCAAAGTGGGCTGGGGCGAGATCAGCCAACCCAGCCAGGCCCATTAGCAGCCCTAAACGCGCGGTCTGTGTCTGGTCCACTTTAATTATGGGCCGGTCCCTGTTTAAAGCTTGTTAAGACCAAGAAGCTGCTAAACAGCGGACGGGTGTCGAAGATCGGACGGTCAGGATATAGTGAGCGAGAAAGAGAGAGAGAGAGGTGTAGTCGTCGTCGTCATGGAAGAGCAGTCGTCAACTCCCAGCATTGGAGAGAGGAGTGAGAGAGAGAGAGAGCGAGAGAGAGGCGGTGATCTCGAAGTCCTTAGAGAAGGAAGGAGGAGAAGAGGAAGGGCTTCCTGGTGGGTGAGGAGGAAGCCTGCGGATCTGCCGCCGGCGGGGCGATGGACTTGGGGCGGGGAGAGACGCTGGCTAGCGCTATGAAGCACGAGCGCCGATGGAAGCCACATTTAAGGGGCTCGGGCTCGAATTCCTCTTCATCTTCCTCCCTCTTGAACATCACCGCCGGCGGCGGGAGGGCGCCCCTAATTATGTGCTTTATCTCCTGCCTGGCATGGCTCTACGTGGTTGGCAGGTGCTTCAAACCACCCAATCAGGATCCCTTCGCCGCGGGATCTGTCTCATTTTTCTTCCAATTAGCGTGCAACTAGTGTTTTTTTTATCGTCATTCCATTCTCTGTAGGCTGTGGCAGGATGCTGAGAACCGTATGTTACTTTCGAACCTCCTCCATAAGAGTTATGGCCAGGTCCGTCTTTTGCCAATAATCAGATTATTTATCCGTGTCTTTCAAGCCTTATTTACCATTTTTTGTTTTTTTTCCTGCGGATATGTAGCGTCCGAAGGTCCTCTCGCTGGATGAAAAGTTGCTTGGATGCAAGTAGGTCTTTTGTGGTCGTTTACTTTTTAATTTTGACTGTTGTTGTCGATCTCTTCTAAGGAAATTAATACTGAGAATTTTCGGGTGATTGGATTTGGTATATGGAGGTTATGCTAATTTTGGAGTTGATTGCCATATTTTATCTGAAGTTAATTACCTAAATCAACTGTTATTTTGATCGTAGAGGATTGGGGAAGAGAATTGTGGATGCAGAGATGGATCTGACGCTTGCCAAGAGCCAAGGTTACCTGTGGCCGAAGCCATCTTCATCTGAGAAGAAGTTTCTTGCTGTTGTTGGGGTGTACACTGGATTTGGCAGCCGGCTGACTCGGAAGGTTTTCAGGGGATCTTGGATGCCCAGAGGTCATTACTTTCATTTTGCTTCTCTGTTTATGTCTTATGTAAATTATTTTTGAATTAGATAGATAACACTCTTTTTGTTCACGTTAGGAAAAAATTTAAGAACTATTTATTAAATATGGTCAATCTAATTCCGCACTAGTCCAGCAGTTATTGTTATCACTGCTTTTAATACCAGTGTTTTGACAGTCTTTCTGGCTAATGAAGGCCAGATTTGACCATCAGATTCATTCCATTTTTCTGGTTATATTAACATTTCTTGGTCCCATAACCTATATCACCTTTTTGAACTCCTTTCTCTTGCAGAAAAATAGATTTATTCTGTTGCGTGATCTCTATTTCTGTTTCATTCGGTAGTTATATTTTAGTGGGTGATGTTTGAGATGATACATATTTTTCTTGTTGTTGAGGTTGTTATTGGAAATAATGGGATCATTTAGCATGCTTATTATTACCATCTCGTGACCTTCTCTTATGATGATATTGTGGTAGCATTGGGAACTGGGTCAGCAATTTTGGTTAAAAATAATATCTATGATAGATAATACAGGCCTAAACTTATATTCAAAATCTCCAGACTGCAGAGTTACATGACAGTTAGATTCTAATTAGGCTTATGATTGCTTAGAGATATAGTCAGTTGTTTTTCCTCTCATTTGTCTCAGATGGTAGTATAGCTTTGTACATTTTCTTAACTCAATTCTCATTTCATGTTGTCTTAGACAAGCAACTTAGCACTCCAGCCTATGTATATGCAGATTACTTGTTTTCCTGGTTATTTATAACTGATTAACTTCGTTAGAGTTTGGGTTTCCGTGGAAATTCCCTCATCAAGAAACTCTTCTTCTCACCATAAATCGTTATTATTTGTATTGGGATCAGCAGATCAGCCTGTACTCCATTGTATTTGATCAAAGACAAAGTCTCAGATAAAGACAAACTCTGGGTGTCTTTTCAACATGTGAATAACATAATCCTTCTAATGTAACAGAATGCCATTTTTTATTACAGGGATCAGTTGTGAATGTATTTATTTTACTAACAGTTAGTGCCCAACATTGCCTTCAGGGGATGCTTTAAGGAAGCTGGAAGAAAAAGGTGTCATCATTCGTTTTGTAATTGGTCGGAGGTTGTTTTTCCAACGACTGAAGGCTCTTAAATTTGTTTTCTCTTCTAGGAAATCTAATTGATATTGGTGGTCTGGAGTTTTTCCTCTGAAAATTGTCAGAGTTCTCACATGACAATTTAATTGGCAGTCCTAATCGAGGTGATAGCTTAGATCGAGCAATAGATGAAGAGAATCGTCAGACAAATGATTTTTTGATACTTGTAAGTAATATTTTTTATTTTCTTTTTCTCCTTTGTGCCAGAAGAAGAGTGTTTTGCCATGCCATTTTCATCCTTGCTACCTTGTTTTTCCTAATATTTACAGCTTTCGTGTCCTTAGTGTGTTTTCCTGTAGTTATAGGTTTTCCCGATTTTATTTCGTTAGTTATTTTGCTTGTAGGGAAGTCACGAGGAGGCAGCAGATGAGTTGTCAAAGAAAGCGAAATTCTTTTTTAGTTCAGCAGTTGAGACGTGGGATGCAGAATTCTATGTTAAGGTTGATGATAATATTAGCATTGATGTGGGTAAGTAGTTATCCTTCTCAGTCATTGCTCGGTGATATTGGTATGTTTTAATTTATCTCCATTGCTGAATTGCGTACTATTCAATTAAATTTGAAAGTCTTGTTCTGTGGTTATTAGACGGATTGATTGAGATTCTTCAGAGCCATCGTGATAAAAATAGTACATATCTGGGATGCATGAAGTCTGGATCCGTGATAAATGAACTGTAAGTTTGCAGTTCTTTAATTTCCCCATAGTCCTTCCTCTTTGTATTCTCCTGTGTTATTTTCATTATGCGGGTATTTTTTCATGTGAACAATCAGATTTCCATTGATGCCTGCTCTGAGATATTGAGGCTGACGTCATATCAAAATTTTGTTGCCTTGGTTTTGTTCAGATTGAATCTCCAAATATTCCTTAGCTTCGAATTTGTTCGTGTTGTGGGTCTCCATGGCCACCACAAACACTTTGAATTATATATTTACTATAACTATTGTATTTTAGAATGATTACCATTCAGATATGTTAACCAATGCTCGGCGTTTTTGCTAAAATATGGAGGTATAAATTAGGGAGAGGTTGAGACTCTTCCATTTATGGTCACTTAATTTTGGTCTTTGCAGGGGAAAACAATGGTACGAACCTGATTGGTGGAAATTTGGAGACGAAAAGATGTAAGTTTCTTCAGATGGTTGTAATGACTTTTTGCTCAATTGAAGTATTTTTCTTTTATTACTCATCATCGTGTCACACCGTGCCTCTCCCCTCGTTCTGGCTTCTTGATATTTAGAACAGCATAAATCCTCGAGATGAAACTTTTGAAGCTTGGTTGTGTACTTCTGGGAAATGGTTGCAATGAAGCCTCCCTTTAAAATGAAGAGTATCATGGCCTTAATTACGCTATTCTCTGGTTTTTTGGCCAGGTTTTGATCTTCTAACTACTGCATGCCATTCATCTTCTCAATAAGCCCATGCACATTTTTCTTCATGACCTTTTCTACCATTGTGTATCAGCACACATAAGTCTGTCTCTGTCAACAATTATACAAAAAGCAGAAGAGAAACCTGATTTCTGTTCAAGATTTATGGGTTAGTTTCTGATCCCGTGTAAAGCATAGGTACAAGAGGATCGAGTTTTGTTAGCTTGTTTTGATGACTAGTGTCATGAGCTGGAATGCAGACTTAGATAGTCAACTCCAACGGAGTAAAAACTTTATTATGAACCATTGCTGTCCTAGCCCTATGTTCTAATCTGAATTGGGAGCTCCAATTTCCTGTAGTGAAGATCTTGGCAGCCTAAGAAGTGGCTTGTAGGTTATGGGAGCAGTTGATATGCGTGGATCTGGGTTAAGCTCTTATGGTCCGCTGGTGTGTATTAGTGGTCCCATGGGCCTTGATGAGTTATCTGGTATGTGTATAACCAGAACACTGTGGCTAACATTGGTCTATAATCATAAACTAGCACAGAGTTGCCTGCCTGGAACATGGATGGCTCTGGTGAATATAGGCACTTTTTGGCTTTTCTGCAAAATCACATAATTCCTGTCAGAGATGATAAAAATTTAAAATGATCTGTCTTTGTTGAACACGCTGCTGACGTTCTTTCGTTTAATCTCATATTCTTGCTATCAATTTCGAAATTTTTATTCTTTTATTGAACAAGCAGATTTTATTCCTTTACATGAAATGTACATGAGAAAGTATTCATTTTTAGTTCTATTCCCCAGATATTAAGCAGCTTCTTTTGTTGACCCTCACCCTCAGTTCAGTGGTTAAATTGTACTTCTCTTTGAATTATCAGGTTTATTCTCATTAATTATCTAACCAGATTAGTCCTTATCAAGATGTCTAACCAGATTATCTGTTTGGTTTTACCTTCTTTTTAATCTTCAGGTACTTTCGGCATGCCGCCAGCTCATTAATTATAGTATCCAAAAACTTGGCTTCGTACATTAATGTTAACAGGTTCTCATCTCTCTTTATTTTTTCTCCCCCTATTAGTGTGGCTTTTAATAAACCAACGCATAATATTTGCATTTCTACTTCAATTTTGATAATTACCTGCCAGCTGACCATGCACCATGATTAAAGCCCTGATTCAGTTTTATCTCTCAAATACCTACGTTTTGTGACCCTTCTTGAAGTTAGTTTGGCATCCGGCTCAAGACTAATTCACAGTGAGCAAAAAATTAATGTGGCCAGTCCTTGTAAGCATAAGTTTCCCTTCATAATAAGTAATATGTAGTTATTTTCAACACATTCCCTCGCATATAGACAATACCAATGGGGTTAGTGTAGCTCACTGGCGATCATCCACTCCAATACCATGCTAATGTTACGCGATCTCTACAATCGAATGCTTACTTTTGCAATCAAGATCTCTCAAGTGTGTTTCTTATTGAAACACTGTGCAGTGCATCTCTCAAGAGCTTTGCACATGACGATGTATCAGTGGGTTCATGGATGATAGGCCTTGAAGTGACCCATGTCGATGATAATCGCCTGTGTTGTGCCGGTACTAGACAAGGTAACCCATCCATCACCACCCTTAAATTTTTTGGCTTCTCTCTCTAGCTGAGACTCATGGCCCAACATTTAACACCGGAGTATTCTGTCTCCAGAGAGGGTGTGTTCTTTGGCTTGAAGGGGGAACGCCCGTAGAGTCTTGGTTGAGTAGAGGAATTCTAATCAGATTTTGGATGAGAATCTTCGGAGGGAATGGAATCACTGCTGGGCAAAGAGGCTCTTCTCTCTCCTCTGCAGCCCCTCTGATCATATGTTGCTGCTGACATGATCTTTGAGGGGATCTGGAGAGAGAAACGGTAGTCTGGAGAAACTGAAGAGAACTTGATATGCGGTGAAAATAATCTTGTAGTTGGATGTGGATTCCTCTGCGCGTTTGAATCTACCCATTGATTGATCTCTTCTTGTGAGGGTGCCCATTTAGCCCCCCCCTCCCCGCCCCCAAACTCTATCCCTTCTGCCAGCCAGCTTTTATGTAAACGGACTTTCTAAATGAGAACAGGCAGTTTCTATCAAAGCTCTGTGGTTCTTTCAGGCTCTGAATTCGGAGCGATCCCAATCAAGTTCCAAACATTGTTTTCTTAAATATTCATATTCTCATCTGCTGTAACCACAGAAATATGGGTCTTGTGTGCATCTGGACTAGACGAGGGTCAGCTGAAGAGAAAAGTGAGCAAATGTCATCTCATTCATCAGATTAGGGTCTCAGTTTGCTCAACAGAACGTAAGAAATGGGTCTGTTGTGGAGGAGGTGGAGCTAATCTCACGTTTCCGTCAATGACAGAAGATGAACAAGAAGAAAGCCTGATATTACCCTTGTGAGAGGGGTTACATGGGAGGTGCTTAAGGCTCCTCCTCAAGACGAATTGTGGATGTCTTTCATAGTTATCTTGGCCAATGAAGAATAGATGATTGGCGCATAGTGGTTTTATGAAGATATTTGTTAATTAGTGTTGTAATCTTATAGGCAGAAGTTTTATATGTCCAAAGGGCAATTTGTCATGAATAGAATGACATTGTTCTTGGTCTGTTTGATGCAGTCATGAAAGGGTGAGATTAGATGTAATATTAAAAATAGTTTGAGTATTGAAAAACATGAATGCTATAGGAGGTGCTATGATGCAAAAATCTTGTAATAGATGTTGCAACAAAATAGTTTCTACAATGGTAACAACTAATGCCTAGTATTCCACCTCAACAAAAGATTGAGATATGGTGAATTACTTTCTGGCATTCAACAAAATTAATTAGTCTCAAATAAACATACAATACACAGTGAATGATTTACAAGAATCACAATATGTCGCCTAATCAGCATAATGAAAACCCGAAGGTTATGAGTATGAAAGTGACATACTAATGTCAAATGAGGTTGTCTAAGTCATAAATTCACTTAGCATGTGAATTGCATAAGGTAAGATCAGGTTGTGATAGCATTAATATGAGAGTTTGTCAATCTATCTCTGATATATTATGAAGTATCATCTAGTACTCACATCAAGGTATAAACACATATTCATTAAGATAAGAGTAGGTTTGACATTAAGGAGTCATGTGTCTTCAACTAATTAAAGAATATAATGACACAGAGATAAGAACAATAAATGTTGTACATAATGTTGTACAACTAATTAAAGAATTGTATTAGGGATGGTCCAACTGATATGATGTTGTCCACACAAATGAGTAAAATCACAAACAAGTAGACATATCCTTTGGTAAATGATGAATAATTTGATTTTGTTTGAGTGAATCTATGCCAACTGAAGTAGAGAGCTTAGAGTACCATTGTCTAGCTGCCTATTAGAGTTTGTAAATTGACTCATGTAATGTAGAAACAATGTTATCTTGACAAGTAAGAGTCCCCCATTTCAATGTGATAAAATCCAAAGCAAGAAGACAAAGGAGATGAGAAAAATCAATTGAATCAGCATTTTAAATAAAAGGACAAATCAAAAATTCATGAGATAAGAGGAAATAGAAGCATAGTTTCTATCAAAAACCTTGGAATGTCACCCATGAAGATTGATTTGAAAGCATCCCCAACTCTCTAAGTTTACCACTCTCTAAAAATTTTCTCTAATTACTCTTCTAGCCCTCCTACAACTCCCTCTTGTCACATTACTATCAAACCCTCTAGTTGTTTACTCTTTCTTCTATGAAAGTGCCTTCTCTAGATATTGGACTTGATAGCAGGCTTGAGAATACTCCCTCTATTTCTTTAACCTTCTCTTCAAGGTAAAAGTTTGAAAACTCTTGTTGAATGACAATCAAATATTCCTATGTAGTTTCAAATTTTGGTTGTCTTCTCCATTTGATAAGGACCTATAAATCACTAGTGTGCTCAATAGAATACCTAACATTGCTTTGGCAAGTATCCACTGTAGTTATTTATAAAGAGTGAAAGAATAATTTTTCATTTCATTGGTGTGAGAGGGATTACACTTTGTGAGGCTTTAGTTTGAAATAAATTAAGTCATCCTCACTAAAGTCAACATCTTTCCAATGTTGATCTCCTTGGGTTTTTATCTTAGACTAAGCATGGGTCAATTATTGTTTTAGTTCTTCCCATATTGCATCCTATTAGCGTAACATATCATCAACTGATGTAAACAAAGTTATTTGAAAAATGGAACAAATGATAGTCAGTAGATCACATCTATAAGCCACTCAAAAGGGAGTGGCATTGGTGGAAAAGTGAAACATGGTGTTGTACTAGAGGAACCTCTATTGTCTTACTCAGCCCAAGATATCTAGTTATTCCAATGCATAGGTGCGTTAGATGGAAAACAATAGAGGTAAGTCTCAGGACACTAATTGACTACTAATAATTGATCTATTAGTTTGGGGAGTAACTTAGTGTTTCACATGAGATGGTAGTCATATAGTTTGAAGAGTTATATTCAATACAAACTAATAAAGGCTTGATCATATATGAGATGATAGATCATGAAATCTTGAAAAGTTTGACTACCTATTTGAGAAACTCTTCTACCACACTCTTTGTTGTGAAAGGATTGTACAAGGAGAATAGTTGCTTAACATGTCAACAAGCATTAAGATAGATTGGTCACTGTAAAATCAAGGAAATTGATTCAAAGGTTTGTCTATGAAATCTATAGTAATATCTTCCCAATTTGATTCAGAATTGAAAAGGTTTAAAATAGGCCAGCTAGAGTTATGGCTTCATATTTGTTCCATTGACAAATAGGATAGTATTGGAAATATTACTTGATAGCATGCTTCGTTCCTTATCAATATAAATCTTGAGAAATTTATTTATAAGTCTACAAAAACCCAAAATGGTCCATAACATCATTGTCCTGATATTTTTGAGTACAAAAGGGATCATACCAAAATTTTAGAGACTAGTATGTAGTCTTGATAAAGCATAATGCGTCAATGCAACTTGTATGTGGGCGTTCATTTGAACCTTGTGTTTATCTCTCTTTGATTTTAGAAATTTGGGCCTACATTTATTGTGGCCTACATTATTTTGGGGTTAGGCACTCTTGAAAGGACTTTGACTGACTTGTTTTTTACCCTAACCTTGTATTTGATGGTAAAGTAAAATTCAAAAATCTTAACTAGTCACATTTCATGCCCAAGGTGTACCAAATGTTGTTCAAAAAATATTTCATAATAATTTGACTAATGTACATTGCAATTGATAGCCCATCAAACATATTCATTTCACTTTAGGACTATCAAGATAATAACTATTAGTTCCCATTTTTAGACTAATTTCAAATGATTTTGTGTCAATAAGACTTGGTTGTACTACTTAAGTATGAAGCCCACCCAAAATTTAGATACATCTATAATTTAAAGGGTTGAGAACAATCAGAAAACACCAATGTTGAAATAATAATCATGTCTCATTTAAGCTTTTAGAACGCATTCTCCACCTCCTCACCCAAACTTTCATACATATTTTTTGAGTTGTATAAAAGGTCAACGGATGTCTCCATAATTAGCCATAAATTGTCTCTAGTAGCCTATCAAACCAAGAAAATCAATTATATTTGAGTTAAAAATTAGCCATACCTTAGAGATGATTTTAGTTGATCATCGTCCCTATTTTTCCATCATTGATTTCAATATTTTAGGCTAATAGTTAGATATTAAATGCCATTACTAGTAATAACATTTTTCAAATTTATATGCCTCTTATATTCTTCTAATAACTAGAATGCCTTAGTCAAAAATTGATCTTATGCCTCTACATTTTAGTTGTACTAACATTTCATTAGATAACACAATTTTTTTGAAGAAAATGACAGTGAAATCTATTTGTTAAGGTTTAAAATGTAGTAGGAGCATTTCTTGTGATGATCTTCATGAGTTTTAAAAGTAATTTTGTATAGATCCCCATTTTGCATGTGAATTTGATCATAACCCAACTTCAAATCAAGCTTCAAAAAAATTGTCATGTCATGTACTCATCAAAGAGTTCTTCCATATTGTGGCTCAAAAATCTATTTGGAAGTAAAAAATTCCAACAACCATTTTCCTTTTTGACCATAGATTGGATGGAGTAGACTCCTATAGACACTTGATTCAACCTTACACATCTACTTCAACTACTTTTCAATTTTATTTTATTTTTTAAAAATAGAGATAATGGTAAAGTTGCATGTTAATCAAAATCATATAATTCCAAAGTGATGTGATGGTCAATCTCCTACATCAATGGAAGTCTAGTACATGGAGCAAAAACCTAAAAGGTTTTAGTTAGTCATTGCCATCATAAACTACAAACTTGCAAAATAAGGGTAGGGTTGTGGAATACATATCAAATAATATAAAATAATGGTATTTGACAAATCAAATACATGTCATTATTAATTAATTGAGAATTTCTCATGATGACTTCATAAGTAGTGGCGGTTAATGATAACTCTCTAAATTCATACTAATTCATATTATATAAAGTTGTATTAGCCATACAATTAATTAGCATGATTGATTGGAATGAATTATGATTGACATAGAGAGTCTGAAATATAATTAAAATAAGTTTTGAGTATGGGTTCACCATCCTCACCTTGTATTTATGGGGCCACATTTGGTAGCAGGTGCTCCATCCCTCCACTAGAACACTTTTCTTTTTCATAAACTAGGAACAATTTGAGCTGTTTTCTACAAAAAAATTATAGGGTAATAGCTTTTGTTACAAGAGAACCATTCGCTCATCTTGTTATTCTAACTCTATGAGAGTCAACTGCTTCCTATTGTTGACATCCTCTTAATTGATTTTTATCCCCCTCAATATAACAACATTACTATACCAATTAATCACCTAATTTAGAAGAGGTCTATAATTTTAAAGCTTACTTTCTATATTGGGTGGACTAGTTTGCTCACATAAATTAATTTTTATTACATTTAATTTTTTTTCTTGACTCTTTAGTGGGTCTACCTTTTTCAATAATATTTAGTTTTATTCCCTTAATTAAAGTGTTCTCTATGACCTCTTCAAGAAGATTATGTATAACATTGAGCAATAGTTCAATTCTCACATATACTCAGCCACAATCCCCAATTATCTTATATCTAAGAATTACTCTTAAAATGTACTAATTAACCATGACTTGAAGTATTTCCATAGACAATGCTTCACATTCTCCCAATCTTTAAATGGCATTTAGGTATTCACCCATTTGAACCATGCTAGAGCTTCATTGGTGAAGCTGATTGATGATGTCTTCAACTGATCTTGATTGGTTATCCATTGTATCTCAAAATATAGCTTTAGCATGAAATATTCTTCTATCTAGATTCCTCCTGCTGAACATGGGCATCTCTACAAGAGTCTTCCCCAACTATTAGTTGTTTGTTCTTATATATATCTCACAAATTGGTCGCCCTCAAGTCACCATTCACTTGTGATCAAATCATTGTCTCTCTCACTTCTCCTTGTGGTGGAGTGCTTGATTCTTCCATTGTGATGACTCCATGTTCATTTCTTAATTAGTATCTCATTGATGTATGAGTTTTGCCCCTCTATATGTTAGTTCCTTAAACACATTCTCCAATGACACCATCATCTATAACTCTACCACTATCTTTAAAAAACCCTTCTTATATTTTTTTTGACTTCTTTCTCTAAAATTTTGTACCTCATGTAATGAGTTTTAGTTGTCACGGCTCTAATATTTAGTTGATATGAACCCAAACCAAGAAGACAAGGGGGGAGAGAGAAATCAACTGAACATCTACTTTGAATAAAAAGAAGACCAAAGATATCATGAGGTACGAGAAAATAGAGTACTCTATTTGCATTCAAAAAGACTATATTTGCATAATGTAAAGATCATCAATTCAATCACCCTTGTCAATCATTGTTTTGAATATGAATCTTAGATCGCCAAATGACTAAAAGAAAAATAAAATTTATTGTGTGAATTAATTATTAAGTCACTCACATATGATAAATTGAATTAGAATTTTGTAAAAACTAACATCATCAAATGAATTAACCAACACAATTTTAATGACATTAGATAAAATTATAGTTGAGTTCTATATTGATTTCAAATAAATAAATGTTTTTGCATCATTAATAGACATGCCTTGATGCACCATAATTAATCATCTGGATGTTTAAGGAGAAAGCATTAAGATTTCAGTAATAAAGAGACATGTATATGTAGTATAAGATATTATTGACATGTCATGTTGTTCACTCATGATAGCACATGAAATCAGAAGTTCTAGTAGCATAGTCATTAATTATTGATATTAGTTTGAAGTGAGATAGTTTAAAGAATTTCCAATTACACCTATAGGTTGTTCAATTATATATGTAGATTCAAGGCAATAAAAAGTTTTAGTTAATAATCATTCTTTAAAATAGTGGTCTTAGCTTGTAACCCAATAGACAGTTGTGGAATTTATAACACTTATCAATTTTGTGTCCATAAAAATTACCGTAATGCATTAAGAACCATTTTGTTTCTTGTCAGCATTCAAATTTTGCATATTTATGGAATTATTGGTATATTTTGGACAAACTGATTTGACAGTAAAAGTAGTGACACTAGAGGTATTAATACCTAAAGAAGATTAAATGTTGATTTGCTATTGACTTTCCTCTTGCAAAATCAATACAAATGTATTGTTGATAGGTTAAATGGAACCACAAAGTAAAAATTCAATTCAAATTTAGAAAAATAAATCATTTAATCTCATAAAAAATGGCATAACATACTCCAATTGAGAAAAATTAATGAGATCCTTTACTCTACCATAAGTGCATTTGCCACAAGAACAAGGTCTAAAATCATTGAATTATTTCCATGGGGTCTTGAATTTTGTAAACTAAGATAGAAAAATATCATGAACTTTTGTATGATTTATTAACTCACCATGTAATTAAAATAATCTAGGTGCATTATTGTGCTAAGTATGAGAAAATAATATTGGCAAATATATCTAGCCAAAGAGATTTTAGAATCCAACATAAGACAATATTGCTATCTTTTATCAGTGATGAGAGAAGGTTCATATCAGCCCTAGTGGATTTTGGTATTGATCCATAAATAAAGCAAAATTTGTCTTTACTAATAAGGGTTTCATCATGGCTCGATTTTAGGTATTATACATATCATTTATAGTGAGTGGTTGTGACACCAAATTTAAACCAAGTTCATTTCAATGCTGAAGGAAATAGGGACAACAAATCATCCACAATAAAGTAATTTATGCATGAACATGAAAAGCCATAGGTTTAGATGTCATGTAAAATAAAAAATTGATTCATGTACCTCTTACTTTAATTTTTTCGTCTCATCTACCGCCTATTATTATCAATGAAGGTTGTCGTAAAGATCATAATTTGAACAACTATGTTATTCTTGTGGCCAAAAAGATTGAGAATTAAAGGGGCAAAATAACATATAATAATGTAAAAGATAGACTGATCTACCTTCACCCTTTGATTCAAAAATCACAATTCTCCTAATGACATTTTTTTCTTGATGAATTGTGGCCAAAATAATGAAAGGCCTGAGCATGAATGATGAATCATTGATAGAATGATGTTATTGAAGTTTTGACCCTTCTTTTAGATTATTCTTTAGGAGATTGATAAGATCAACTTATCTTATCAAAACCTTAGCTGAGCAAACCCACTTTGATGATATATTATGGTTGGGGCAGAAAGTCTCAAAGTAGAGAGAGAAAGAGCGGAACAAAAGTAAACCTCTCAATGAGCCTAGGGCTCCCATGAAATATTTAAGCCCTCACTTCTGAAGTGCCTAAGGGATTAGGTCTCTCATCACTATCATCTGGTTGGCATGAAGTAATGAAATTAAGGTTTTCCTACAACAGGACTAAAAGAGTTCACAAAAAGAAGCTGGGATTGTGGTAATGAGGGAGAGAATAGCATCCCATTTAGTGAACTAGGGTTTCATCAGATTGACATGAAGAGATAAAATTAGGATTTTTCTATAATCGGTCAAAAAGCTTCCACAAAAAAGAGTTAATAAAGGTGGTGATGATATTGCTAATATCACATTCAACGAACTAAGTTTTCATTCGATTGACCCGAAGAGATGAAATTAGGGTTCTGTTGCCATGGATCAACAAGCCTTTGCAGAAAGAAGTTGGCAATGGTAGGGATCAGGGAGCTAATCTTATCATGTCTAGAGAATTAGGGCTTCATCTAGTTGACCACAAAAGATGAAATTATGGTTTTCTTCAATTCATCTAAAGCATTGATAGAAAGAAGTTCAATAATGGTCATGATGAGGGAGATAACATCATCACATTCAATGAATTAGTGGTTTTTTTCTACAGCAGATCTAAAGGCCTTCATAAGATTTAATGATGGTGGTGATGAGGGAACTAATATCATCCCGTTTATTTAATAAGAGCTTTATCTAGTTGATCCAAAGGTATGAAATTAGAGCTTTTGGACCTAAAAGCCTTGGTATAAAGAAGTTGACATTGGTGGTGATGAGGGACCTAATCACATATCATTAACTCTTTGCCAGAATTTTAGATTGGGCAGCAATCTCTCCAAGAATTTCTCAGGAAATGTGGGTAAGATAACCTGCAAGCAGAATTTTAGTGAAAAAATAATCAGAAAACCGAGCTGATTAATGTAAAAGCAGAAAATCCGCACAGAGAAACTGATAATATGCCAGATATAAATTCGTCCCACAGAAGATGGACCTCTTCATCCTCTCTCTCTCTCTCTCTCTCTCTCTCTAGGAACAAAAGTATTGGATAAACATTTACAAATCGATTCCATCAAAACACAGAGCCTTCAGAGTCTTCTTTCTTTCTCCTTTTCTTGTGGAAGGTTCCTATGCATCAGTAGGCGCATGATCTCAAGAATTAAATAATTTTCTCGCATGAATTCAAAGACTGAGGGTTTTTCTTACCTTTTCTGGCATAAATCGTACTTCCCATGACATTTCCAAGGAGCAGAACAGTGAGTCAATCGCATGCAAGCCTTCAGAACAACTCAAAGCAGGCCCATCCTCAAACGAAACTACCACTCCATTCTCTGGCGCTCCCTTATTTCTGAGGAAGAAAAGAGACCAATCAATCCAATCCGCCGATTATTTCCTGTACACATTCAACCTTCAGCTCACGGAAGTGCAGATGGACTGCTGAGCAATGAGACCATTCACGCTGCCGCTGAACTGCTGCTTGCTTCTCCTCTTCCTCGCGACCTTTGTGAATCCCTCCACATCCGCGCCCTTTTGCTGGTTTGTGGTCTCGTTCTTGATGGGCTCCTGAGCAGAGGACTGCAAAACCTGGGGGGGCCTTGTTCTTGCCTCACCGCCAAATGCCGGCAGGACCGGTTTGCCGTCTCCTCCTCCGATGGGCTTCAATGGGTCTCCAGCTTCAGTTGGCGGGGCAAAGTTATCTTGGACAGACTTCACGATGAAGCTCAGGAGGATCTGCCTGGCCATCTCGGACTTCTCTGAGCTCTGGCCAGTCTTCTTCCCTTTGCCACTTTTAGATCTTTCATCATCGGTGATTCTCTCTGAGACTGATTTCTCCTCCTCAGCTCTATTGAAGGATTCTTCTTTTCTGGGCTCCTCCCGCGGGCTCTGCCCCTCTGAGTCTGCATTATCAGAGCCCGTTCTCGGTGGAGCTTTCCCTGGAACAAACTCGGCAGCATGTGGGTTCATCACACGGGGGGGGCTCCCGCCAGCTCCAGAAATGACGGCGGCGCGGTGACCATTGGGGCCCTTTGGGTAGCCTTGCTTTCTGTAGGAGTGCCCGGTTCTGTAGAATAAAGAGGATCCGGGGCTGCCTGGGATTCTGCCTGAAATGGGTTGAGGAGGAATTCCCACTGTGTGAGGAGGAATCATATCCACAGAAGGAGGGTACACATGAGCTGGAGGGATCAGCAAGCCTGGACTGAATGGAGGAGCTGAAGCAGAGAGCTTGCTGTTGGCTCTGCTCGCTTCTGAAGGCTTCTTAGCATCAGAGGATTCTTGGCTCCCATCAGAATCAGTACCTTTATCTACCTTGGACAACGACAGCTGCTCTCCTTCTGTGAGCGATGATTCCTTCATGATGTCCTTCACAGCTCCGTTCTCCTGAGCTTCTCCTCCATCTCCTCTCTCATCCAGTTCTGTGACCTCCAATGGATCCGCACAGACCTTCGAGTTGACTGCTTCTTCCCTGGTTATCTCTTCTGGTTTCTCTACCGCAGATTTTAAGACTGACCCAGGAGGCGAAACAGCCACTTCCTTGTAGGATACGGACTTCAACGCCATTGTCGTGAGCCTTGCAATAAAAGTGGATTTAAGGCTCTGATCCGGTTTGGTCTCTGATTCAGGTGCCTTTGCCTGCACTTTGTTCGCATCATCTGTTGCCACCGCGTTCAATATCTTTGGATTCCTTCCAAAAGCAGAAACATCAGTGTATGGAGTTCTTATTGCAGAAGAGTTCGTCTTTAATGCTGATGACATGGGTTTTCGCTTGTATTCTGACTCTCTAGCATCCCCAGCGACGGACCCATTTATCTTGAGCCGTGGAAGAACTGGTCTTCTTGCTCCTATTTTCTTTTGTGCGACATGTCCCGACCGTCCTCTCGAAATTGCTTCCTGCCAACCTTCATCAGAATCAGCATCTAGAGTTTCCACAGTGGAAGAGTTAGCTTCACACGACGTGAGGGTAGCCGGCTTTGCAGATGCTTCGGACTGAAGCTTCTTGGGCTTTTCTTTGCCTTTATGCTCATCAATTCCATAATGAATGTCTGCAGAGGTCACTTCATAGAGCATCTCATCTGGGATTTGAATTTGATGTTCTGGGTTGCTTCTACTGCCGATCTGTGAACAAAAAGGCATTATAGAGGAATGTAGTGAGGACATCTGTGATTCCAAGGAGCCAAAATAACGTCAACAAAATCGAGTTACGAGAGAGAAACTGGAAGAATGTCAGAAGTCGAAGAATTGATTAGTCTGTAACATGGCAGGGATGGAGCAGGGATGGAGCAGGGATTTCGTCTCTAAATTTCCTCGGAGAGAGAAGCTGGAACAATCAGACGCGACTGAATGAACATTCGAGGATTAAGAGGCCAAGAGATTACAATGCCCAATACCTTAACACGCTGTTGCTTTTTCTGTGTGTCCCGATCCCTCATGTCTTGATCCGGGTTTATGAAATCAAGAAGATCTGATACACTGAAATAGTCAAGTGTTTAAATTGCGGTGAAATCAATTTAATTTAGAGAAAAAATGCAAGAAGCAATAGAATCAGTACCTGAGGTGGCCTTTGCTTGCTATGGAGGAATCGGGCTTGGGAATACCCTTCCGGGCAGCCTCCTGCTGCTCCAAGACCTTCGACTCAAAATAATCAAGCCATGCAGCAGCGTCCTGTGAAAGCAATTATCTGGATTAGTCTTCACGCTGGAGCCTCCAAAGAGATTTTTCACAGAAGATAATAAGTAGAGGTAGGCACAACCTGGGTTCGTAGGTCTTCTGGTCCAAGTTTAGCTTGGAGAATCTGCAACGTAGTTTGTTCATGTTGCATGCTCAGGGAGTAAGCATCCATCATAGAAAGAGCAATTGCGATCGCATGGTAGCTTGCAGCAGTCTGTGGTTCAAACACAAGGAATTGCTATCAATTTGATCTATTGGACATGGACCAGTAAATTGCTGAGAATGATGAAAACATGCAATCAAAGAGAAAAGTAAAGTATTCCATAAAGACACTGTTAAATATGATATGTGAGACTTTTCAGAAAGAATGGTGAATGTCCTTATACAGCGCTAAAAAATTGGGAAAAAAAACTTTAATAAATTTTTCATCACTCTGTATGGTTGGAAAATTCTACAACATTATAAATTGACAGCACCAGAGAAATTTGAAACAGGTGATGCATTTGAAAGCACTCCATATTGGCGAGAAGAAATGGGAGACTTTCATAAACCTTACATAATTTTAGTAAGTACTGTCATTTTTCGATAGTTTCCAGGAATTACAGATCTTATTTCTGGTTACAGCTTAATGGAATACCATTTCATGAAATGAGTAGCTTGAAAGCGAGAATGAAAAGGAAAGGAAAAATATCCCATTCTACTGTCGCATGTTAAGAAAAAAGCGCAAGAATAGGTGAAGGAAATATATACAGACCTGAATGTGGTCAGCTCCCAATAATCTCTTGTTGCACTTCAGGGCCTCATGCAAATAGCGGAGAGCCACATGAACATTCCCCATACCTTCTTCCATCATAGCAACATTTATGTATGTTGCTGCAGAATTAGGATGTGACAGTCCACAAGAGAATTGAAGAAGATAGAGTGCTCTGTTGGCATACCTGAAACGTGCAATGCAGCATTCTCATTCATCTAATCTGGTGATACTCGTTGTTAGTTTCATTAACAGTGGTTTGTATATTAGATCAAAAGTTACTGCATGAGAGTCTGTCAGGGAAACCCACAACTAAATTTTTGAGTCTTCAATTAGCTCGCTTCCCTACATTTTGTTCATCAACCAATGGGTCAGATAAACCCAGATGCCCAATCACTGAGGAGCCTACTGACCGGACCCGTCCATTTCCCTGGGAAGAACCACCCAATAACCTACAACCAACATCACTCCCCAGCCCTTTTACAGCAGGATGTTATTAACATGTAATAAAAGAGAAACTCGGGGATGACTAGACTACTGTGAACTCCTAGGGCATGTAAGCTGGTATTACATGGAATCAGCAATGTAATTGGAAAGAACTTACTTTAAAGCTAGTTCAATGTGTTGGAGGCGATAGTAAAAGACAGAGAGGTCGCCGTAGCTTTTCATTGTCTCAGGGTGATCAAGACCAAGCTCTCTTTCATTAATGTCTAGTGCTTTTTGTTGATATATGGTTGCCTACAAAAGAAATAAAAAACAATGTACACTTAGAAAAACTAAAACCACTTATTTAAGAAAAAAATGGACCTTAAGACATCAGAAAAAGCAATGTACATTATGACATTATGAACGAGTTATATTTCTTCAATGAATATAGAACAAAATGAGCTTTCTGATGGAACAAATGAATCAGGTACACATGAGAGTACTTTTGTTTATTCCAATGACCTCGAGTATTTTTTTCTATATATAATTTGCTATTTTTACAGTAACCACATAAAACAACTAAGAACGTCAAAACCTAAGTTACAAATGCCCATCTACGAGTCTAGGATAGTATTTCAACATTTACATGTGCTGCACATAAGAGCATATGTAAAAGGAAGTACCTGATTAAAGTCTCCAGTGTGATAAAGCACTACTGCCAGAAGACTATATGCACTAGCCGTCATTCGGTTGTAAGGACCACAGACTGCAATCAATTTTGATAGTGCCTTTAAAAGAAAAGATTCTGCTTAGTTGAGTTGATAAGATTCAAGAAGCTCCACGTCTTTCATTAGAAAAAAATTTATATAATATATAATGAATGGAATCGTGAAACAAGAATTGCACACCTTTGTTCCATAATTAACAGCATCCTCCAATTTTCCTTTGTCTAGTGCTGTTTTAGATGATTCTAATAAATTTCGACCATCCGCAGATGAGCATGCCACATGCTGTATAACAAATTGTAGTGACACCATAAGCATCATTAGTTGGGTGCATAGGAAAAAAAATTAATAATCAAACACAGAGCAATTAAAACCTTACTTTACAGACAGGAATGATGCTAATTATATCAGACTTATCAAATGGGTTAGGGCTGTCCATATCGTAGTCCCTGGGAGCTAATTCCAGCCCAACCTAAATGAAGAAAATAGAACAGTAAGACAAGAAGGGGAATATAAAAGGGTAAAAAAAAACTAGTCCAACAAAGGGGGTTAGATGATGAACCTTATGGCAGAGTCCTCTGAGAAGAACGAATTTTCTCAAGTATTGGAACTCATTTTTCAACTTCCAATGGTATCTCTTGGAAATGAAAGTTCGCAGCCATTTCATTCGAAGTGTATTATCTTTGTCATGGTCTTCGTGGTCATTATCTTCTTTTGAAGAACCAAAAAAGATGTTCAAAGCTGCAGCAATTACTGCAGAAAGATTTCTTCCATTACCTGCCACAGCAATAACCGCTAACACTATGTGCTTAAATGCTCGAGTGACCATCTCATGTATACAGAGTGACTGAATATGTGGGAGCTTCTCAGCAAGTTCAACCTGTTTTAGTTGTCAAAGTTAAGGGCAAAATCAACTTCTCTTCTTAAATTTACAAGCCAAGAATAACTGATTAGAACTAATTGTTGACGAATATTTATATCCTCACCACACGCCCTAAAGAAGAGATCTTTAGTCCCCTCATGTGCATAAAATCAGTAAGGGTACGACCATCAACGGGTGAAAGTTCAAGTGACGCAAAATCAGCAACCTGCAGAAATCAAAGGTTTGTCAGAATTGAAGACCGAAATGACCACATGGAACTAGCTTCAAATGTTTTCCGTTGATTAAAATTTCAAAAATACCAATTTAGGAAGAGCTATATCATGGTAATACTTGTGTGCCATCTTGATGAGCTCGTCTAATGACTGCAAAGTTCAAAAAATGAAAAGAGCATAGATTAAACATAGATTAAAAAGAAGAACGATAACTAAACATAGAATAGGATGATATTGAAGAATCAAAGAATCTAAGTACATTAGTTGCCTGATATTCAGCACAATAGTTGTTTAAAACCATCATACAGCTAACCTAAACTTCAGAAAAAATAACTTATAGAAAGAAAATATGTAAAAGACGTTAATCGCAAAACCTTCAGGTGTAGACCAGTTCCTGAATCTTTTAAACGCAGTAAAACTTCTTCAGGCAAAAGTTTCAGCAAGTCAGCTTCTTCATTTGATTCACTCGGTCTTGATTTTTCTACATCAACTGTTTTCCCCTCACAGTTTTCACTGGCATCCTTCTTTGGTGTAGCAGGATTTTTGCCAACAGGATCTGCCTTCTTTTTTATTTTCTTCAGTGGTTCGAATTGCTTACCAAGGCCTTTGACAGAAAGTTCTTCCGGCGCACCTTCTGAACCATTCTGAAGCACTTCATTAGTTGAACTATCCTGCTTCTGTAAATGTTGCATCCAGCTGGAGCCAAGTTCCCATCTGATGGGGCTCTCTGTTGCCTCAGCAGTCTTCTCCAGACTCATCAAGCTATCATGAAGCACTCTTTGTACCAATGAATGAGCAGCTTTACCTTCATCAGGCTCAGCAAAGCCCTGACTCTCCAGAGATGAGTCGGAGCTGAAAGTCTGGAGGAGAAGCCTTAAGCTGCACAGCAGTTTTGAAACTGAGTGAGCAAGTAATTGAAACCCAGGAACTATGCATTGAAGAAAATATGGAATGCTCAAGAGGGTTCCCGAAACAATACAAGAATAAAACCTGTTTAGATTCAAGGCATTGGCACCTCCATCTGGTTGGTCTTCAATCTCAATGTCTGATGCCGAATGCTTCCTTTTCACATCTTGAGGGACCTTCACAGTGGCTGTATACCCACAATGTCTGACAATAACAGCACCCAAAGTGGAAGTGTCCTGCAGTATAGAGTGGCATGACAATGAGTTAGTTGAATTTCTAAAGTTAAAAAGAAAAAGACCAGTTTTCACTGTTAGCTTTCTTTCTTTTCCTCTTACATGAAAGACGACATTCTCATCAGCTGTTATCCCTTTTAGAAGATTTCTCTGAGTGATCTCCTGAATGGACATGCCTGATGATTGTATCTCATCAATCTTCTCCACATGCTTGATGCCAGCATCTCCACCGTCTTTTTTTATTGCTACAACCAAGTCCCCTTGGCGCTCTTCATGCAAAATCGACCCTGTGGGAGCTTCTGATGGTGTGCTTGAGGAAATATCACCCTCTGCAAGATGCTGAATTGCGGAAACAGCTTTGATGATTGCTGTGTCGACGAATAGATTATGCAATAGGAAGGCCTTCCTATCGCGTGCCAGCCTCTCTTCTTCAGTTTTGCAAGGAATACTAGCTAAGACTTCAAAATCTGAAGCCCATTTCCTCCGACAATGCTTACTTTCTCTCCCTTGCCCTCCACCATTACTGCCCCAGGTCTCATCTTCCGCTGGCAGCGTTGGATTTTTTGACTGGGACTCGGCAAAAATTGGAGGAACCAGCCATGTATTGGCACGAAACCCATATGGAAGATTACCAAACTGAAAATTTATCAAAGATCAAATATTTCAGCAGAACTATCATGGATGGGAATATTTTAATTATTTTAGCATTTTGATACTAATTTTCTAGAAGTTCAGAGGGTATTGGCACCTTGTTATGGTCTTCAAAAGCCTTCATCAGCAATTCATAAGCCTGCATGCCATCAAGAAGTGATATTGAACAAAAACGGCTAGGATAAGAGGAAAGCACGATGGATAAAAAAAACCAAGGACGCCCAAGAAATATAAATGGGTGACTCAAGTACCCACATTGGCAAAGCCCCTGCTTAGTTGCCGCAAAAGGTCCACCAGGGCATGACTCTGGAGATGCTGTTTTGAACCTGTTACTCGAAAACCTTTGGTGGAAGCCATGACAGTGAGTAATTTCCCATTACAGACCTTAATCTGCATGGTACCGCACAAGTTAGAAATTTATAAAACAGGGAACTGCTAAGGTTGTCGGCAATCTAACAATAGGAGAATGGAAACAGGGTAAAAGGTCCATCCATCCATCGAAATTCGAAAACCAGTGATCCACTCCTCTTTCACATGGGGCACATTTCAAACATGTGGCGAGCATGTTAATCTTATCTACATGAGAAACGGATGCCTCTAGGATCTTCAATGAGTAATCGCAATTGATTTCCTGTGCGACCACGATTCATCAGGGAGGAACAGGGCTCACCTCCAATTCGAAGTAGTCCCCTGCCTGCCTATCCACACCATCAACCCCATTTTCACGTCTTCTAATATCTGCACCACAGTGAATAAGGAAGCTCTGGTTAGTTCCTTCTTCTCAAAACAAAAGTCTAAAGGTTTGTCGAATCTTACTCAGAGAGAGAGAGAGAGAGAGAGAGAGAGAACTCACATTGGATGGGAGAGCTGAGGTGAGAGAAGGAGAAGAATTCGTAGAAGTCGCCGAGCTTCGGAGTCGGCTGAATCGCCGCCATGTCGAACTTCTCCGAGATGGCTGGGATTGGAGCCTCCGGGGATGTGGGTCCCTTCCCATTTTCAGTAGCGGTGCCAGGGATTCCGGACACAGCAGGAGAAGAAGGAGAGGACCCAGGAGCCGATTTCCCATTCGTAGCGGTAGCAATCGCCGGATTCTGCTGCTTTCTGGCGGTCCTCTGCTGTGGCTTCCGAAAGCAGGTGGTACACGCCACGATATCCAGTAGCCGCCGAACGTGTTCTACGCCCTCCCCCTCAGTGGGGTAGTCCTCTGCATCCTCAGTGAACAAGGAAATTAATAGATATCTTCACCACTCATTGTCTAAGTGAAGCCCTCTAAAAGGAATTAATTAGGAAATTCAAGAATTAAAATAAAACCCTCCATTCCTAACCAGAAAGGTAATTTAAAATACAGAAAACGCATTTTTTGATAATTAATAGCACAATAATGAAAGAGATGCCATTTTGTGTTACACTGGTTGAACTTTCACAGCATTTTCATGAATATTTTACCATAAGTTTAATAAATATGATTATTGGTTTTTTTAAATATGGTATCTAATAAAAGCCATATTAGAGGTCGAAACCAAAGAAAATGAAGTGATCTAGGTTATATATCAGAGAATTTCAAATTATTTCATCCTACAATCATTCAAAATAGTCTCAAAATTTGCTAGAAAGGCCAATAATGGCATATTTCCAAACAGTCCCTTTGGGGAAAAAATGGCCATAAATGAAATATTAATAATGAAGGGGGGGTGCGTTAAGTGCAAAAGCCACAAACACACCAAACACTAATAAAGATGGTACTAGAAAACATGAATAGTTGTCCTTTCCAAACTATTTCCCCACGTGGAGAAAATAAAACCGACATAAATAAAATAGCAACTGCGAAGGAGGTTTTAAATGCAGATATTAGGGATACATCACAAATTAATAAAAATCGTTGTAAAAAAACACGGATGAAGGCGCCGTTCCAAGCAGGGGGGGGATTAAAACAAAATGGGCATAAATAAAATACAAAATATAAAGGAGGAGTGAAGTTCAACAATTATGGGTCATTTAATAGGCCCAACAACGGCCCAATAATTATAAATCACGTGGACATTAAGGCGTTCACCCGGCCGTACAACACGAGGTCATCGGACGGTCTTGACCGTCAGATGCCGAACGGACGGGCATCTCGAAGGCGGGGGCAGGATCAACAACGGACAACATCGGATTTTGTCCTTTTCTGCGAGGAGTCTCGACAGTGGGGCCCACAACTTTGGAAACCCGTCACCCTCCTCGGCGAGATTATGACGCAGAAAACCAGTAGGTTACCATTAAGGCATCAGTGGGCGGGCATGAGCTCACCTTCCACGATCTTCAGGACGCAGGGCTTGAGGGCGGAGATCTCTGCGCCATCGCCGAGCCTTCCTCCTCTCGTCTGCCCATGGAAGAGAGAGAAGAATAAGGAGGATTCTCAGAAGAGAGAGAGAGAGGGGGGGAGAATTGTGGGGAGAGGCAGTTTCTCTCTCTAGATTCCTCGCTGGAAATGGGGGGGAGGCGGGAGTACCGGATGGGAGAGTGAGAAGCTCGTGAGGTGGCAGGTCCCCACATGGGAGGCAATGAGCCTGCGCACATCGAGAATCCTATCGGTGGAAATCCCCTGCATTCATGTCGATCAAAGGAGTTAGACGCGGCAGGGGCGGAGAAATCGAGCGCGGAGGATGAGAGAGAGAGAGAGAGGAATCCTCCAGGGAAGGAAGGGGGACTACCTTGAGGGTGACCTGCGTCTCGTAGGGAGTCGTGACAATGATGTCCACGGCAGCGGGGACGACTGAAGAAGAAGAAGATGATGATGAAGATGAAGCAGAAGGTGCGCAAGGTGCGGAGACGGAGGGAATGGTGGATGAATGGATAGGATGCGGGAGGAGGGACGTGACTGACCTTTCTCTTCCTTTCTCTTCTTCTCTCCCTTCGCCTTGCCTCCCTTGCTGCGGCCGGCCTTGGGCGCCATTTTGCGCTCACCAGTCACGGCTCTTCTGGTTCATACCAGAGCCAACCTCCGTCTCTCCCCTTACAAATCTCTCTCTCTCTCTCTCTCTCTCTCTCTCTCTCTCTCTCGCTCTCTCTCTCTCTATCAAGGGAGACTCTGGGAGAGGAGAGACACAGGACCCTGCCGGAGAAGAAGAAGAAGAGGAAGAAGAAGGAGAAGCGGCCTAAAGGATAGGATAAGGCGCGGTTGAAGGTTTTGGGTTTTACCCTCTCATGGATTTCTGTTCATTCCTGGCCTCTCGTTCCTCTCTCCTCATGTGACCCCGCTCTCTCTCTCTCTCTCTCTCTCTCTCACTACTCTCCTTCTGATGATTCTCTCTCTCTCTAACTCTCTCTCATTCTCTCATGAGTGGGCCCATGTAAGAAGGGGCCGGTAGAAGGACGGCGTCTCCCGACGGGGCATGACATGCCAAAGCAGAAGGGGGGAGGCTCCGCCTGACTGGAGAGGACGGTCCTGAAGGAGGCACGTGGAGGCTCCCGAGGATCGGCTCCCCGGCCCGCAGCCGTCAGATCTCCCTGATCCGACGGTCTTCCCATCTCAGAATTTGTTTTTCTAAGTCCTCAAAACTATTCATGGATAACAAAACGGGCGTCGAATTTTGGGCCAGGGACTAGATCGAAATATGTGCATGAATGAAAATGGGGCCCGCACGTGGTGGTTACGGGCAATGATTGGGATCAATGAACCGCGACCCGATTAGATTTGGATAAAATCGACCGTCCACCCCTTTGAAAGGGAATTATTCGTTGGTTTTAGGAAAAAATATTCGATCGAGAGATTTACCGCATTTTTGTGGAGGGGAATTATAAATACAGGCTTATTTATTATTCCGCATCGAATATTAGAAATTGACCCACTTGCAGAGGTCAGTCGGCTCAAAATTGGGTTCTCTCTCTGTCATCTCCCTCTCTTCTCTCGAAATTGGTTGCACACACTCTCTCTAACTCTCCCTCTCTTCTCTCAAAATTGGGTGCTCAGTCTCTCTCTAACTCTCCCTCTCCTTCCTCGAAATTGGGTTCTCCAAATTCGGTGCTCACTCACTCTCACTCTCGTCTCTAAACTGGTTGCTAACTCACTGAGTCTTTCTCTTCTTGCTCTCTCTGTAACTCTCCCTCCCGTCTCACAAAATTGGGTGCTCTCTCTCTCTCTCTCTCTCTCTCTCTCTCTCTCTCTCTCTATCTATCTATCTATCTATCTCCATGTCTCTCACTCTCTTCTCTCTTTCTAAACTCCGGGGGGAGACCAGGAAGAGGAGAAAGACTGAGAAGTAACCTTTAGAATCTTTTCCCCCGAAATCTGATTCTACACGCCTTTTAGTCACAGGGGACAGCCGACCGTACATCCAAGAAGGTTCCCCCCCCCCCGCCCCCCCCCCAATGGGAGGAAGACGAGGAGGTAGAAGGCTGCCGGTCACCGCCTCTCTCCTCCTCGTCACCGGCGAAGGCGGGGGCCTGTCGGATTTAGAGAGAGAGAGAGATAGAGAGGTAAGGTTACCCGTAGTGTATTGTATTGACAGCGGCGAATCAGGCGGAGGCACCCCAGAGGACTTCGGCGATGATGGTGGCGGCGTCGGCTTCAGAGGCGGCGGCCTCCCTCACACGATCGAGGATCTCCCGCTTGGCGGCGGTCTTCTCCCGGTGCCTCATCCCCTCACCGACCTCCATCTGGATGGCCAGCCTGGCCACGCAGCTGGCGAAGGGCCGCCGTCGGAGCGGCGGCGCTCCGCCCCCGGCAGCGGCGGTGGATCCCTCGTCGTCCATCTCGATGAGGGCGCCGCCGTGTGGGGACTGCTGGAGCACTACCAGCCTCTTGACCACGTTGGCGGCTATCATGGCGTCCACGGCCTCCTTCCTCGCGTAGTAGGAAACCTTCAGCAGGAGCTCCAGCGCGGCCTCTGCCATGTCGAGTTCCGGCGAGGAGAGGAAGCCGACAAGGCAGGGGATCTGGCCATCGGCGTGGATCTCGTCGACGATGGCGGTCTTGATTGCGGCGACGAGGAAGAGAAGCACGCGCATCGACTGCGGGGTTCCCATCGTAGCCAGGGACCGGTGGACGGAGGACGACGAGAGGTCGCCGGCGGCGCCGCCGCCGCCCATCAGTACGTGGCCGACGAAGACGTCGCGGTTGAACCTGACCATGGCCGACACCGCGGCGGCGCAGCGCTCCCGGATCCGCAGCGGTATGGCGGCGACGGCGAGCACGGCGGCGACGGCGGGGAACGCGCCGGAGCGCAGCACGAGGTCCTGGAACTTGCGGTCGAATCCCCGTACGAGTCGCTCCTCGAAGGCTTTCAGGAGGTTCATGAGGGCGTCCTCCTCGTCCTTGCTCGAGAGAGACGAAGGAGAGGCGCCGATGGAGCGGAGGGAGGAGACGAGGCGGCCAAGGCTCTCCCGGTCGATCCACAACTGGATTTCCGATTCGATGGACTCTGCGACGCGGGAGATCTCGCCAGACTTGGATCTGCGACTGCTCCTCCGCCGCCGTCGCCGCTGCCACCGCCGGTTCCTCGTCTGGAGTAGCGCGGAGAGAAGTCCTCCCAGTCCGGCCCCGATGGTCACCATCAATCCGCCGCCGGCCTCGCTGCTGGTGCTCTCGCCGGAGGAGAAGCAGACTTCCTTGAGGCGGGAGAGGAGGGAGCAGAGTGTGGAGAGGGCGGGATCGCTGGAGAGAATCCCGCCGGCCTGCGTCTCCGTCTGCAGAACCAGTAGCGCCATCAAGGAGGGCGACTGCTGCAGAGCCGTCTTCTTTTCCCCCCGGCGCCCCTGCTCCTCTAGATCTGAGCCGCCGTCGTGGTCTTCCTCCTCTTGGCCGCCGGCCGCCATGCCCTGGAGGTCCTTGCACGCCCTCTTCAATACTTCTAGCGCTCGCAGCAGAAGGTTGTCCTCCATCCTCCTCTCCCCTCTCCTTCCTTCAAAATGTCCCCCTCAAGTACTCCCTCTTCCTATTTCTACAGTCAGCTCTCTCTCTCTCTCTCTCTCTCTTCTGGTGTGGAAGGGGAGCTACCAGTCGTACCGGAAAATCTCGCGGGAAGCACTTATCTTCTTTATCTTGTTCCGCGGAACAGCTGACGCACAGACAGTAGAGACGGCCCAGTAGCCGGTTTCCAGATGCATCCATGAGGAACGCCATTCCACGTGGGCATCGCTTTTGAATCCACGTGGAACGTGTGACTATCTCACAATCTAGATGGACGGCTAGGATAACATTTCGATCCTGTGGACGGCAATACCGAGACCCCAAGACAAAACATTGGGGGGCAAGCGTTAGGTGTGGGGTCCACCACAATCGACACATCAAACAGTTGTACTCGATTTTTTCCAAGTCAACTTCAATGAATGAGATCGACGACTTATTCACACGTCTTATTCACCAATTCTTTGCATCCCCCCTATCAGAGGGCGACAGGCGGACGATAACGCGACGTGGCTGATCGTGAATAGCCACATGGCAATTCAAAACCTGGTCTACACTCAACCCAGACTTTATGAAACTCAAATCCCACACATCTCAACATCCAAAATAATTGAAATAAATATTACGAAGAGAATAAATAAATAATAGCATGGGCTATTATTCATTCCATAAATCCGAAGACTACTTAATATAGCCACCTTTTAATAAAAAAAAAAAAAAACTATTTATAAGCAAATAATGCAGGAGATAAATCCAATCATTGGCTCTTAGCTAGGCGCATAGCTTCTTGGAGGCAACCCTCTTTCCTAGAAAAGCATGGAAAAATTGCAGGATATTCTTGATGAATTATATTATCCTGGCACATTTAAAATAATATAAATGAATTTATTTTTGTAATATTAGTTGACATGAATTTTCTGGAGGATTGGAGAAACTAATAATGGAAATCATGGATTAAGGCACCGAGGAGAGATGAATAATTTCATGAACTAATCTGTTTTATTTTCTGTTTAATAGGGGATATAACTGTGCTATATTTGATAATTAATATAAATAAATAAATAAATAAAGAGATTAAGAGACATTATTATCAGCTGAAGAATCGGATATTCATCCGCAGCACTCTTTCCCACCACTCAAAGACATCATCTTGGGAATCAAAGAAAGGAAATGGTGCCCGATTTATCACCCTTTTGAATTATATTAATCAAGAAACTCTAAGGGTTGATACAGCAGTCATACGCTGCAATGATGATAAGAAAAATGGAAGAACAGTAAAAAAAAAAAAAAAAAAAAAAACCGGAATTAGAAATTTCCGGCATTCAACATCCTATAAGTTCATTATTTTCTCAATATTTCCCTTGATATTTGTGTAAAAACCAACTAAAATTGGATTGTGCGCAAGAACATTAATATGTATTTTTTTCCTCAATATTTCTGTGGGCTTTGAAACTTAGGTCAATGCATGATTAGGATACTATGTATGGGCCTCCTGATCCACCATTAGAGATTAGCAACATAGCATACGGCAACTACTACATCAACAACTCCCTGGTATTCTGCGCAGAATTTCTCAGCTGCAAGATGAACTGAGCTGCTGTATGAATGAGCAGAACATGTTCAAACATGGACAGAGATAAATAAAGCAAACTTAACGAAAAAGGAACAATCAATGCTTAAAAGTAAGTGAACTACGTCTAGAATTTGCTTCTGTTCTTCTGGAGCGTTCAAAGCTCCATAAGGGGTTTGCTAAATATCGAGATCCACACTGAACTTATACTTCTCCACACAAGGATTGATATTGATTAGATATATATATATATATATATATATATATATATTGTTTCTTGTGGAAATAGGTGCAATTCTTGTGCTTTCTGGCGGACTCCTGATTGAACAAAAGCTTGAATCTCATTCAAACACTAGGACAATGGAGACACGTCTCTCAAGTCATGCATGAATGGGATGAATTGAGAACAATATCAAATCAGATGAAAACAAGATAACGACACAGAAACCATCAAATGCTTTCCAAAGAAGAGAGGAAAATGCTGCAAATGAAAGTGAAAAGCTAAAAATTTGGGCTCTAATCGTTCTTTAATGAGGAATTCCTGGTGATAAAAGCAATACTTCTATGAAATTGCCATGGAAAAAATTAGATTCCAAGAAAAAGGAAAGGTCCTGCATTTTTTAATAAAATTCTGAGAAAATTAAAAGAAAAATGCCACGCTGTCAACAGAGGTAATCAGAAGGGTGCCCAGCCTTGATACATGTTAAATCTACTAAAAAAAAAATTATCATAAAGAGAATAGAAAGAATACAGAAACTCTGTCAATAATGATCCAAATATTGCACATTCCAATGCTTACTTTTGACAGGTATGAAGAACTGAATCTTTCGGAAAGATAATTTTTTTTTTCCAAACTTACATTTTTATTATTATTTTAGTCCTGTATTTATAGATTTAGCACCACCCACACACTTTAGGGATGAGTGTAGAAGGATAATAAGAACACTCCATTACTCATCTACCAACAAAATCAGGTAAAATAATTATTAGGGGCTACATCACCCAGACCAACCTGATCAGTGTTGTCCGAATGCCTGAACAGACACGGTTTAATAAGGCTAAGATCGGCTCGCTACCCGATCTAATCCTCATAGATATCAGATCAAACCTGCAAAATCATGCCAACCAGTCTAACTCCAGCGAAAGAGGCATTCTTCAAGTCGCCAGAATTTACTCCCATCAGTAAATGGACAGAAGGCATACCTCAGTTAGGAAATTTCAAGTAGTTCTGACTAGAAAATGAGGGATATCTCATCCATTTGCAATGGATTTTTGTTTGTAGAGGATTGAAATGCTATTAGAACATTTCCCGATCAAGTAACAGAATTTTAATAACACGCTTGGGCAATGACACTAGAATTAATAAACTGAAAGCAAATGAATACGAGTATGAGAAAAATAAAAACCCTTTGGTACATGGACTAAAAAAATATTTCCCTTAATTTCCAGAAAAGGATTAGGCTAAAACTTTATTACACAAAATGGATTGGAAGCAAGAAATTTCCAGCAGTCATAAAATGCAACAAGTTGTATCAATTACGATATCTTTGAAGCAGGACGAGACCTGTTTTTTTATGTGTTCTTCATTGGACCTCTATGCATCATCTTGAAGAACGTCTCAAGGAGAGTGGCTTCCACTGAAGCTAATTGTTTGTGAAGATGAGGGTCTGATTTCTTCGATGGTCTCCCTTTGGAGGTTCTCCAACGTGGAACCCATTCCAATGAATCTTCCTCCAAGAATTGACCAACCTTTGCTGCTTCCAAAGCTTTCATGGCTTGGTACAAAAGCTCTAAAGCAGCACCAAATCTAAAATAGACAGCATATGTATCCCAAGCTAGAGGAAGAACGCATTTCCTAATGAAATCTAGCAATTCAGGAACTTCCAAAGAAATTACAACCGGATCCGAGCCAAAATTAAATAAGAGGAAGGATGCTGCCCATATGTGCTCGGAGTGATAACGTGGAGATCCATACTGCATAATAACATGAACCATAGAACGGGCAGTAGCAAAATTTCCTCGTTTTCTCATATACAGCTTGATTATGTCGTGAAAATAGATGAATCCACTTCTGGTGCTAACTCTAGCAACCCGAAGCCGAACCAGCATCTCTGTAGCCTTAGCTTCTAACTGCTCGTTATGAGATATTCTAACGCAAGGAATGGCACATAACCACCTCTTCCAACTGTAATTGTGATTGTCATTCTCACGAGAAATAGTTGAGGCAGCTGCAGCCAAGAGAGGAATCGGGATGGGTGAAGGAGAAAACCAACCACATGCTTGAACCATTCTGGATGCAAGATAGCCATGTTCACCAAAGAGATCAAATAAAGCTAAGCAAACATCGAAAAGTTGAACCATGCCCCGATTATACATCAATATTGGATCTTGTCGATCAACCCAGGTTAAGTTTCTATGAGGGATATGTTTAATGGCATCAAGGAGTTTTGTTGGGCTGATAGAAATCTCAGATAAGACAGCCCGAACAATTGCAAGTCCCATGGGCACTCTACCGACTTTCTCTTCAAGGAATCTGAGCGCAGAAATCTCTTCTACTGGCAAATCTCCTATGCTCCCCTTCATCAGTCCCAAGGCTTCAGCAGCAGATAAATACAATAGTCTGATGGGATTAATATTCATTACATGCGGCATTCGAGTGGAGATGATTACATGTGTCGCACCGCCAAGAGGAGGGAGAATATCAATTATATTCCTCTCGTACCACCACTCCTTATCACTTTCCAAGTTATCAATGATAAGTAGGTAGGGGATATCTCTCATGAGCTCCTTGCGAACTCTGGAAATAGATTGTTCTTCAAGATTCTCAAGACTCGTTGATTCATTATCTTCGAAGAGAATTGAATTATCGATCCCCAAAAAGGAAAGTAGATTCAAATAATTCTGACAAAGATATCTTGCCTCACCCCCTACCCAGAGGACCATCTTGTACCTCTGTGCGAATCTGTATGCAAATTCCAGTGCCAACTCAGTCTTGCCAATGCCTGACTCCCCACTGATACAGGCAATCCCCTTCTCAGAAAGCTCACATCTGGATGTTATCTTCAGACTTGGGTCATCAGCTTTCTTTCCCCTCGAAGGAAAAAATATGGTATCTGCATTTGTGTCTTCCATTTCCGTATCATCATTAGATTTCTCTGCAAGAATACGCCCCCTATCCTTTGACTTTGAATCTACAGACGGCCTGCCACCGTTAAACGTCGCTGTAAAACTCCTTCTGGACCTCGTTTCTAAATATTCGTTACCTTCAATATTTCCGAACAAAGCTAGCTCAAGCTCCAAAAGCTCTTTCTCCCTACCAACAAAACTCTCATTCCGAGGGAATGGATACTCAACACCCACCACAGATTCCTTCCAGCTCCTCACTTTCTCCGTGATTTCGCTCTTCCCAAGCCTCTTCCCAACTAGGGCAACAGAATCCAAGATACAATCCCTCCAATTGTTCTTCTGAGCAAAAAGCCTGAATTCAACGGTTGAGAGCTTGTTCACTGTTTCCTTCCAATCTTGCTCCAGTCCTCCATAGCTTTGCCAGAGAAACCCACCATCATTCTGCCAAAGATCCCCTCTCCTCTCAATGATGTCCCTCGCCAGGCACTCTTCCTGGCTCAACCCAAAGAGGATAGCTACCAAATTACCCCTCCCTAGGAATACTTTGAGCTCCTCCATGCCGTAAGGGCTGGAGAAGGTCTTTGGGGTGACCAAGACGATTCCGAGGGTTGCAGAATCCATAACATCCTTGGCCAAGCAGTGAGCATGGGCATCTCTGTAGCTGCTTCTATCTGAGATGAAGCAGATTACCCCATGAAGCTGCAGCTCTGCCTGGAGCCAGTTCACGAACCGGAGAAGAGAGGGGTCATCCTCACAAAGGCCAATGTAGGCATCACAGCTCTTAACTTCGGCCGAAACAGAGGACAACAAGCATGGAGGATCACACTCATTAATCAAAACGTCACTTTCACGTTGAAGCATCAAAGAAACCTGAACCAAAAAAATAATTTTAGGAAAATCGCAGTCATTTTCCACAATCAATTCAATCAAGGATGGCAACAAAAATCACAGAAGCAAAAGATATCATTACTGCACCTGTACTTTTTGTGCATTTCAGAAGAATTACCTCATTATCTGCAATTTGTTCCTCTATAACCTCATCAACATATTCAACAGCCAAGGAATGGAATGCTTCCTCTCCTTTCATATCAGAAAGTACCGTCTCCTGAACATAATCAACACTGATAATTGGAAAATGGATCTTGGAAACTTTCAAAGTTCAAATGAAGAAAAAATAGAGGTTTGACCATCGATGTGGTATCAAAAGTTCATAAGCAATCCTACAATTCCAGAATAACAAGATAACCAATCCTTTATCGGGCATCGTTAATTTCAACTAGTACCAAATATTATATTGTTTTCAATAGGATGTTATGCATACATAAATAACTGAGTTCAAATTATACTCTTTTGAGTTTTAAGATAATTTTGAACATTTCATGTCTCACTAGCTGGTGTACTTGAATCTCGTAACTTGAGCAGAGAAGGCTGCTAGAGTTGAGAATGGTTAGAAACAGTTTATAGGCAATGATCTTACTCATAAGATATATATCTGGCAAGCACATTTGAAAGACATTTAATGTAGTTCCTTAACGAAGAGGATAAGTACTCTGAAAAGCACTGTTTGAAATACGGCTGAGATCGCAACAGCACAGAGCTAATAATACAGAGGTAAGAATTAACTATAATTAACATAAAATTTAACTCGAATGAGTAAAAAAAAGAATCAAAAAATGAGTTAAACGTAGCGTAACTGTTCAACATCTAACATCGTAAGAATGTTAACACGGATGTTCACTTCTCACGTCTTCAGAATTGTGGCACGAGCGTTAATGAATGTCACATCGATAAAGCCATCAACTAGCATGCAGGATATCCAAAAAATAAATGCTATACAGCTAGGAATTTATATCAATTAATTCGAATGATTCAACTAGATATTTGGTGATAGAAATAGATTCAAATGGCTACCAAAACACTACTTGCTACTGTACATTGGAGCATTGTGCAGGAAATAGGACAACATGATGTAATAAATATATACTACCTAGCAGGCAAAATTAAAAGATTCAAATTAAAATATATGAGAAAATACCACAATAGTAGGCTGGCTCTCACCACCATGACATACAGTTCACAACTGCAAACCACATAGATAGAGCTGAACTCCAGGGAAAAAAGCATTCAGTTAACCGAGGCACCAGATATCCCGGGGATTCATTCAGAATTTTACAGCTTTTCGTAAACTATACATTATCCACAATTAAATGAAAATTATAAAATTTCTAGAGACGATCTGGGGAGCCCTCGAATTTCATCATGCTTAGTCATGCTGACTCTGCCTGAAACACAGCAGTAATCTTCTTCTTCTGAGGAGAAACTAAATAGAAAAAAAAATTCAATAGGATTCGTATTTCCGTCAAAGACACCTAGATCTTTCTTCATGTCGCTCGAATTATGCCAGGACAATAGGGGATGCCTGAATACGGTAACACCAATCACATCCTTAACGTATCAAAGTTACTCGAGATATTCTAGAAGAATGCCTTCCCTTTTGTAACATCTGAAAGGGCAATGTTTTGCATTCAACATAGTACATTTATCATCTTCAATCGGTAGATTTATCAGAGCAAGGCTCCCGACGTCATTTGAAAATCGCTCAAAATAAATATGCCACAGGAACTAAAGACAGCTGAAAATACTTCAGGGTCGATCATCTACCAAACGATCGTGTTAACTGTCTAAATTTCCGACTTCGAACAAGTTGGGCATTTCGACGCATAAATCCTATCAACGAACAAGACGCAACTCCGAAACCAATACTATGGAAAGTGCACGGAACGAAGAGACTAATAATTTTGTACCAGATCAAATGAATGTCCCTGATCCCCATTACCTCGTCGAGGTCGCCTGGTCCGAGAGACGACTTCAGCATGTTTGCACAGACTGGCGCGTCACCATTGCTCCCAACAGCCCCCAGCAACAGGAGAAATAACGATCACATCGTTTGACAGAAGCGTGTAGAACTGGATGAGGACTCCAAAGAGAGAGAAATGAAGCCAGTAGAAAAAGCGGGCTGTTATTTTATGTGCCACAGAAAGAGAAAAGACAACGAGAGCGGACGAGAGGGTAGAGACAGAGAGACAGAAGACCGCGAGAGCGGACGAGAGGAGAGAGAAAAAGAGAGAGAGACAGACAGTCAAACAGAAACGGAAAGGAGAAGAGCGAACGAGAGGAGAGAGAGAGAGAGAGTGAACAGGAGCGGAGAGAGCGAAGCCAGAGCGAACGGGAGGAGAGAGAGAGAGTGAACAGGAGGTGGGAGAGAGAGAGAGATAGAGAGGGGAGAAGACGGAGCAGACGAGAGGGAAGGGGAGAGAGAGAGAGAGAGAAGAAAAGATAGAGAGCGAACGAGAGGGGAGAGAGGACAGAGAGAGCGAACAGGACGGGAGAGAGAGAGAGAGAGAGAGAGGACGGCGAGCGAGAACGAGATGGAGGAAAAGAAGGGTGCGCGGGAAACATCGGACAAGAGGGCAGAGGAAGACATTTGAACCCCATGAAGAGGTTTTTACTTTTATAACCCTATAAAAATGACAAATATTTGAAATTCTCTCTATATTCTAATTATTTCAGTATATGACCCTTCAAATTTAGTAAGGATATATATCAAGAGTCTTTAGGGCATGAAGCCAGAACATAATTTTCTCTACTTGTCCTTGCATTGAACTCCTCAACTGTTGTAAGATTAGAAAAGTAAGAGGGTTTTTATGCACTTGGCAATTTTACATGGGTTTGAAACAGGACATGGAACTAAATATCTTTTTGATACCTTGAACATATATTAATAATTTCAAGTTTCTTATCTCACATGGAAACTTTTAAACTATGAAATTATTATTGTCATAGTGTAAAAGACTATGATTTCTATGAATGGGGGGAGCAGGTATTATTCATTATTTTTCTCCATTTTTTGTCATAAATATAAAATATATAGTGTAATCACCCTGAAAATTATAATATAAATACAGATAAATAAATGATAATCGCTTATTGGATATTTTGTATCAATATTTAATTTAGTATTACAAGGTATGCCAAAAAGGTAGATAGCAAGATATACTTTAATTCATATATAGAATTTTAGCAATTTACCTTAAATATTTTTTTTTCTCGTTTTGACTATATAATCCATGAATTGGGGGAGAGGGTATTATTCATTAGTTTTTTCTCCAATTATCTTGTCCTAAATTAAAAATATATAGTATAATCACCCCTCAAATAAAATAATACAAATAACTAAATGATGGTCTCTTATTGGATATTTTGCAACAATACCCAATGTAGTATTATTTCCTAGAGCATAATTTAGTACAATTCATTTTTTTAGTAATTTACCTTTAATAAAGTTTTCTTGGGTTTTGACTTTGGGTATGTAAGCTCATCCAGCCCATTAACACTTCTAATTGGACCTGCCCATTGGCCCAATAGTACTCCACTAAGATCGTTGCTCGTTAATGGGCTTCCTTCTAGAGATGCTTCCATCACTTATTGCCCCCTTCGTAAGGGTTGAACATCTATTTTTTTGAGGATTTAAAATATAAATGAATGGTAACCTTTGGAATTGTTTACCTCAACCCCCCTACAAATTATTTAATTTACAGTTTTTTTAGGCTGTGGGCATTCCCACAATTTTCATTGCAAATATGGTGAAACGGCTTCTTGCTTCTCAAGATTCTTGAAGATAAGTTGGATTACTTGGGGAAAACGATGGAGGAATTCATTGTCCGTGTCCACAATTTAAATAAGTCGGAGGTCGGAGGGCTCAATTTTTGGAAGGTAAACGCTCAGACCAATTATCCAAATCCTCGTCACAAAAACACGAGCATTCAATGGCATAGCCACAATTAAAAGAAATACAGTGTACTAGCCGTAAACGTATATCCGCGAGGTATTCAGATCCTTTCAATGGCATATCCACTATTTCAGCAGTCAGAGGGGCCAGATCAATAAAACACATCACCTTCCAATTACTCAATATTCGTAGTATCCAAATTTTCAGAGAAATAATTTCAAATGGATGATGTAAAATCAGCAGATTGATGCAATCCAGATAATTAAATTATTTGTAGAAAATAAAATCGAGCGCCAGAAAATAAATAATTTGGATAAACCTTGAAAAGAACATAGAATGCCTGTCTGACTCAATCTTCTGGGTGGGGGTTTAAAGAACAGGATGAACTGCGCAATTATTTTTCTTCCATATTTAGTCATAATACCAAGCTCAGGTCAACTCCAGCCGGAATGATCTCATACAGAAAAGGAAATCCCACAGAACCGAGAAACAGATATGAAGAAGGAAGCATCAAGGACCCACTAAAAAACCAGAGCTTTCTGCATCCTGAAGTCAACCCCCCATTTTAATGGGTGGGAAGGAACGTCAACTTCCCATCTGCCCTCTTCAACAGCTCATTTAAGTAAGAGAGAGAGAGAGAGAGAGAGAGAGAGAGAGAGGGATGAAATCAGATTCTTTCCACTTAAAGTAAATCTGGAGATGGGTCGGCTGATGGAGTCTAAACCCAAACGAGCAAAAGCAGAAAAGAAACGCCGAAAATCCAGAGGCTATCACCAAAAATGATGGAGCTGCCAGACCCCATGGACCACCAAATATCAGAACACAATTTTTCAGTTAGTACGAGGGATAAGGGGCTTCTAATCCTCATCATTCTGGCTTTCATCCTTAACCAGCCTTATCATGTCGTCGATCCGAAGAATGGTTATGGCCGCCTCAGTAGCAAACTGTTCACAAAAAAAAAACCCAGAAAAGAATTATAACCTAGGGTTCATAGAGAAATGGCACATATTTCGCACATAATGAAATACAGAAGAAATCAACTATGAGAGAAGAATCCCAGAATTAACTCAAAAATAGTAAGAGCGGTGGTTAATGAATCTATAAAAAGATACTAACCCATCTGAAGCAATTATTCACATAATCAGCAAAGTATTGGAACCCATTGCCTCTAGTGCACAATAATATCTCATTACTATAGACATTAAAAGTCATATATATATATATACTCCGATGATAAATCAATGGGTTTATGTATCAGGGGATCCCAGGCAGCCTGATTTTTCTGGGTATTGGCCCAAAAACCATATATGCTAATGCATTTATGAATACATTTCAATGAGAAATCAGGGTTACCTATAGATGAAACTGGAGCAGCATGCTCTAGCTGGGCTTGGGTATCTAAACTATAGAGATATGTGTACATGTTTTGATGAGAATTGGAAGTACCAGTGGATACTGGACAAGCCTCATCTTTCTGGGCTTCGGTCACAAAACTGAGCCCAGAAGAAGAGATGGGCCCTGTCCAGCCCATTAACACCATAACGCCAAAAGAAGTAGCAAATTCATACAATAAATATCCAAGTTATCTACCTGTATTATCTTCACTTTACTCATCGCAGGTTCAATAACTCCAGCTTCAAGGTTATTACGTACAGTTCCCTTTAGAAGGTCCAACCCCATGCTGCAAGATGATGAATAAGATCATGAGTAGATAACCCTCAGAAAGAGCGAGAGAGAGAGAGAGAGAGAGAGAGGCTCATTCAAATGAAGAACCCTGCTTTAGTTTCAGCCAACAAAAAAAAAAGGAATAGAGTTGGGGGGTGGGATGGCTTCCAAAAAGATAGATCAACTGAAAGTCATGCCCTAGTTTTTCTTAGTTTTTGGATCCTCTTCAAAAACTGGTTATTTTATGATCCAGACAACTAAATTATATGATTGAAAGATATCTGGAGAGATCCTGCTCATATGCCGCAGTTTGAGCATCATGATGCTTTTCTTTTTTTATTATTGAATTTTCTTTAGAAAATCTCCATTTTCTGAAGATACCGAAGGACTATCAAATCAATCAAAACTTATTCCGAATGAAAAATACCTCGAGAGATGCTTCTCATCTGCTCATCTTATATGGTAAAGCTTGTTATTAGTGTTCCACTTTTTTACATGTTTGAATTTCCCTCTGAAAATGGTTATTTTAGCAAGTAGTCTACTAAGATTCAACAAACCTTGCTCTGATTGAAATATACCTTGAAAGATGCTGCTTATCTGCCTTGGTTTGAGCTGTATGGTGGTAGGCCCGAAGCTTGGCAACCAACTCCGTGGAGTCCTTGGCAGCGTTCACAGCGAGTACCTGGAAGATCTATTATTCAGAACGCATTCTTGGAAACGATCCTGGCCATAAAAAAATAATACAGGGTATCTACAAGTGTATTGTGATGACCTTGGGTATAATCAGAAGAGACTCCGCAAATTCAGCTATTGCCAACTGCTCTCTAGACCCTAGAGTGGTCGCGAGATTCTCCAGATACACAGATAAGGCTGCCTCCACTGCACCACCGCCAGCAACTACCTGCAACCAGGAGAAAGATGAGGGATTATATGGTATATTTCTCATCCTGGAAGCAATCTATATGAAGGTCAGATCATCGAAATAACCTGAACAGATTCAATAGTATATACAATCTAAACTGAGTATGCAGAGAGGGGGGTCTAAGTATGTAGATTCTTAATTAACAAACATTTACATTTTTAGGCATTTATATCTCACTACGTTACTAAATGGGTACCTAAGATCACACAGTGATAGTCAAGATTTTTACGAAAAAGAGCACTAATAACAAGCTTTACCATATTAGATTCGAGAGTTCTCTTCACAATACAAATTGCATCATGCAGAGCACGTTCCATCTCATCGAGCATGAAGTCATTTGCACCTCTAAGTATCAAGGAAACCTGAGATAAGAAAAAAATAGGCAAAAAGAAAGACGTTAGAAATGGAGGTTGTAAGTTTCTAAAATGAATCCGGTTAAGGAACCCGTAAAGAACACAGTGATAAAGAGGAGAGTTACTTACTGCACTGGTATTTTTTGTGCCTTTCAACAGAATCACATCATCATCGGAAATGCGTTCCTCTATCACCTCATCAGCATACCCAATGGATGAGGAATCAAATGTTTCTTCTCCTTCCATATCAGCAAATGTTGTCACCTGAACATAATCAGGAGAGGAGGCGATTAGGAAATCAGTAGCAAAGCAAAATCTACACACATTTACTCTAAGATCTCGGAGATAAGAAAAAAATAATTTAATGATTCAAAAAATAGCGAGAAAAAACAAGCCCTTTTAACCAACTGAATTAATTCCCACAAGTCCAATGTAGTGCATGGTTTCTTCAAAGGGCCATGTACGCATAAATAAGTGGGTTAAGCTCTGTATACTCTGACATTTAGTTAGGAAAATATTTTGGAGATGTCAAGTATCAGTTCTAAAATCTTTTTATTAGACCTGAGGATGTTTGCAAGCTTATAGATAGACTTGAGAAGCGTCTGACGGCAGTTATAGGAAAAAAAAATCTGCTGAAATCCATTAGGAAGAGATTTAACAATGTCACATGAAGAAGAGAATAAAGATCCAGGATACGGCTCTTGAAAAACTGCCGTCTTGAAAACAGCAAGTTATTAAGGAAGGACAGGATAATACATAGAAAAAAAATATACATGCGGACTAAATTGACGCAGATAAAATAAAGAAGGGTCATAGCCATTTCTAGGAAAGGAATTTAGCAGTAGAAAACAAATGCTTGGCTGCTACGGCTTGTAACTGTTCTCATGGACCAAAACCATGAAACTCGCAAGAGAATAGATCCATCCCGTCAGTCCATGACTGGGAATCCAAGGAATGACGGTAACACACAATAAAATCATAATGAGAACACAAACAGGGACAAGAACTAAATGCAAAAGTTGATTGGGAATGTAAGGAATAATGGTAACACACAATAAAATCACAACGAGAACACAGCCAGGGACAAGAACAAGATGGAGAATTTGAACAAATAAGCGTACCACAGTGGCACCAGTAGCCTTGGCAACATGTCGCAAATCCTCCTTCCGTACACGCCTCACAGCAATAGCCCCAGCCTCGACGAAGTACTGAAAATAAATTCAGAGATGTTAACCATGCACAGAATAGTAAGCATGTGAAAGGTGGAAGAGAAAAATATCTGGTTCATATTTAGCCAGAGTCAATTATGAGGAAACTCAAGCAGAGAAAGTCATGCCATAACCCAAGCCTCAATAGGAGCATTAAATATTTTCCCTGCCATAATACAAATAGTAAAAACCATGCCAGTCAATCATGGAATGCATCATCATCGTCGCCATCACTGTCATGCTTCCAAAGTCTCCAAGAAATATGCAATATGTAAAAAACCCAAAGTAAAATATTGCCAATTGTTTTCTACTGAAAACGGGGTAAGGTTTGGACTGATTGTCACAGTAAACCCATGGTCAATATTTCCTGAGCTATGTAACAAACGTAATCATTGAGGATAAAGGCCCTACCTTCAAAGCCATGTCATCTATTCCCTTGCTTGTTAGGATGACATTTGCTCCAGTTTTAAAAATCTTCTCAATTCGTTCCTTCGTCATGTCAGCTTCTCTGTCAGAAGAATAAGGAGAAACCAGCAATCTCATACACCAAAGAAAATAATGTGAAAGAACGTAAAGTGAAAACCCTTTTGTTTCCAGATCATGGCACCCTGGGAGTTAGTCTACTTTCTTCAAAAAACAGCACATAAGGATAGCTTTTAAGTGGCTTCAAGCACAATACAAGATGAATAAGTCACAGATATGCAAAGAAAAAAGTAGACAGGAATATCCCTGATGTCAAAGCCTGATCAAATTGAAGTAGTGCACATCTGACAACAACAAGGTGTGCTTCTGGAAGAAATGTAAACTTGCATAGTTAACTAGTTTAACTTTGGTTGACAAACCCTGTTTCCAAATCACAAATTTCCCTGATCAAGATGGTATAACAATTTTATGTTTCTCTTTTTCGGAACTATTATAATTTCATAAAACAGCATATCTCAAAGAAACCAGACTGCTCATTGAACACACTAAAAAAGTAATTTAATGACATTGAGAGCATAATACGTAACCTGGAAACTTAACCGGGGTTAAGGATTTGCAGATTTTGGAAATTTACGCACAGAAGTTCATTGCAAGTAAGAAGAGAGAAATAGCTCCAAATGTCTATGGATGAGAACAACCTTTGACGGATTTTTTCAAGTTCCCTGGGGTCTGTGACAAGGACTTGTACACCCATCTGCATTTTTGTCTTCTGAAGATTAAAATCAAGGCATGCGATTTTTGCAGGTGCAACTCTGCTAGGCATTCCTTGTGCAGCCCGACCTGTATTTAACGCATAGCCATTGAGCAAGTAGCTATCTTTTGCGCTTTTTCCATGAGCTTTCAGAATATTAATGCCCTGAAAAAAATATTTAACATAAGAAACAGAGGTAATACAGGGGCCAAATGGGCATCAAATGTATATATACGAGTGGGAGTCTCAAGATGTGAAAAGTGCACAATTGCGATTTATCTCAGCAGTGGAATGCCCTTTACTTTCCATTAGAGAGAGGAAGAGGAACTCGGTTTTATGAGTGGCAATGTTATTTTCTTAAAGGGAAAAACCAAAAAGGACTGCCAGAAATTACTAGCAGTATCCAGAGATACCCTCAACTAAATAAAATATTAAAAGACAGCTAGTAAAAAAACCTTGATCGGATATTTGACTTCTCCTCTCGAATTTGTAGTCTTTACTGATTGGACAGCGTCTACAACCTGAAGAAGATGAAGAACAGTTCAAACGATTGAGATAACCAGATGAACATGAACAATAACATGCCACATTTATTGGTTGACGGGAGACTAAGAAACATGCAGCACTGAGCAGATCTATTGACGAAACTCTACCAAACTTCTCTTGTCAGTCATAATGCATAGCTTGATCACGATGGTCAGAAAATCCAGTGATCAAGCACAAGATCCACTTTCCAGCTAAATGTTCTCAATAATTACTTGCAGAGATAAATAGAATGTATCACACAAATTTCAACACAACCTTTTAATAAGATAACCAAGGAATAATGATGCTTAGGGGCAGCATTATGAATGCAGTGGGTCACATGAATAGTATAGTTGCTTCACTTGAATGAAGCAGCTGTATCCAATTTACCAGATTTGCAAAAAAATCACTGTCACTGCTGATCAACTTTGATGACATGCTTGTCTTCGCACAATTTATAAGGGACTCTCTACCCAGCTTTTCCACCTGAAAACACACAAGTATCGATTGTAGGTAAAATAAAAAAAGATGATGACAAAGTGAACTCTAAGAGAGTAATATGACTGACAATGAGAAGTCAAGCATTCTTCAGCAACGCATTACTTACCTTTACAGAAAGTTTCTCATCAACAAACTTGCAAGCTTCCCTCATCGCCAACTGTTCACAAGAAACGTTACACAAAACATCAACCCAAAGAGAACCATGGGCAACATGGAGCTGTGCTCCCCTTTTCTTTTTTTTTTTAGTTGGGAAACAACAACAGGGCATGAGTAACAGGCGAAATGATCCGCAAAAAAATTTACAAAGTAACTACTTCAATAGTCCCAAACTCACCCTGTATCCACTGATGATCGATGTGGGGTGAATCTTGTTCCTCACCAGATCATTTGCTCTCTGTCACCATGGAAATCAGAAAATCATTCTCTGATACCAAATTATAATGGATGACATCGAGAAAAAGAGAACTGCAGCCTAAGCCGAAAAGCTCTAAGGCTACAATTGTATTAGACCTTAAGGAACTCCGCTGCAATGATAACAACTGAGGTTGTGCCATCACCAACTTCTCGATCTTGAAGTTCAGCCAGCTCTACTAGGACCTAAAATTACAAAAAGAGAAAGCCAAACTATAGAGGAGCAAGAGAGATAAGAGAGGTGTAACATAAGCAAGAGAAATGTTTTCAGATTATCAACCTTCGCAGCAGGATGTTCAACTTCTAGCATCTTAAGAATCGTGGCCCCATCATTGGTGATTGTGACATCACCAATGTCATCAACTAACATCTAATAGATTCAAAAAATACCAAATTAAGCCAGCTTACATAAATAGTCATACATTAGAATGATTTAATAGGAAATAAGAAATAACCCATTGACATTACGTTATCAAACATAAAGGTACACTAACACATAAAGGTGCACAGTAGCAAGAAAATAACAGTGAAACATAATAGAAACTAGCAAGAGGAGACAGATGCTCAGCAAAATAATGATACAAGTTTTACAAAAATAACATAGAAATGCGCACATGACATAACAATGAACCCACAATCCTCACAAAGTATAAAGTTCTTGATCATGACCCCCGCAGGTACGTTTTGATTCTGTCTTCCCCGTTTGTACCCCGGACAATCTACCATCTTTCTTCTTACAATCAAGAAGCTCACCAATCCAAAAACAATAGGTGAAGACCTTACATAAATTTTACTGCAGTCCAGGGCATTAAATCAGCCTCTTTTTTCACTCGCTCCACTCAATTTGTGTGACTCATGGTGCATAAAAAGGTGATTACAGGATTCTGGGTCCGACCCCTCAAGCAACTCTCTGGGATGCTTAAATGGAAAGAGGAGCATTTTTGAGAGGAAAGTGGCCCGCCATGATTGGGTTCTCATTTCGGATGAGTCATAGGATCAAAGAAGGGGAAAGATTTTTCTGTAGGATGGAACGAGCGGATTTTCTTATTTTATTTTGGGGGAGTCTAGACCAGAAGTGATCTACAGGGGTTCTCCAGACTAATATTCTGGCTCAGCTTGTACATTTTCTCCCTTAAATGAATGGTTATGGTACCATCCACCTTCCAAAATACATTCCCCAATACAGAATCGGTATTCTAGGGAATCCTTGGCTTAAGCTTTGTAGTGTTATGACTTCAAACAAGTCAAAGGCATTTTGAAGCACATGTGGACCAACGAACCAGAAAAATCTCTGAAAGTCGGAAATGAATTACCACACACGAAATCTTCTGACCAACACACGAAACAGATCAGACAAACGGCAGTAGAAGCAGAAGCGAGACTCGGTGATCCCATTACCTTGTCAAGGCCGACCGGTCCAAGAGATGACTTCACAATGTTTGCCACAGACTGACAGGCCACCACTGCTCACAGAAGCTCCCGAAAAAGGAGAAGAAAAACGATCAGAATGCCGGCTATTAACAAGCATAATCAAAGTAAGAAAACAAAACAGCCACTTGTAGACGTTCACATTCATTCTGCTAGGGTTTTCATCTCAGAAGTGAGCTGCGCCTGACAGTGAGACAACTCCGAATGGGAAACTACAGTGAAAGCAGGGTTTTACGAAGAAGAAGAAGAAGATGACGATGGTGATGAAGAGGAGGAAGAGGAAGAGGAAGAGGAAGGGGAAGAAGAATAAGAGGTTCACCATTCTGGGTGCGAACATCCTGGCCGGACTGGCGGTCCCCAAGGATATCGGGGGTCTGTGCTGCGATCGCCATTGCGGAAACTTGAAGTATACCTCCCTCCGCCACACAACTCGGCGCCGGGGCGAGCGAGCAACTTGGAAGAGAGAAGGGAAAGCAGAAGTCGGAGAACCGAAGAAGGCGGCAGCAAGAAGCGAGCCCTTGTTCTGACTGCTTCCGGAGTTCTCTCTCTGTTCTCTCTACCTTTCTCTCTCTACCTCTCTCCCTCTCCCTCCCCAAGCGAGGGAGCAAAGCAAGGGTTTTTCATTGGCGCCGCGATACACTGGGCCACGTGCGGAGCTCGTCCACAAGGGGGGGGGATCCCACGTGTGGAATCAAGGGCTAAGATTCGACGAGCATTGTGGGCTCACCAAGATGTGATCAAATCTCCACCGCGGGGTTTCGATCCAACGGACGTGATAAGAATCCATAATTATCAGACGAGACGACAAAAGATTTGTCGTAATACCATTAGAAAATAAGTTATATTTATTTTAATAAAAAAACCAAGGAGAGATTAAGACGTCAGATCGGAAACCTGGACCGGTCTTGGCCACCCGATCAGCCAAATGATTTACGATAATACCCTGATTAATTTAAAGACAATCAGAAATACAATTTACGTAAACTGGAAAATATATTTTCAGTCAAATTATTCAATAAAGATATAAAAAATCGAATCAACCGACATGTCAACGTCAAAGCCCGAAAAATATACACCGGCCCGCTCCTCGCAGAGCCCGTGTTTGGCCCGAAGTTTTATCACCTCCGGTGGGACCCGAGTGTCACATTGCATTCCCAGACAGGCTCAGTCAGAATCTGAGCCCCACCATTTGGGTATAAATGGGCCGGGCCGGGCCGGAGTAAACGGGCCCGAACAGTTCTTGTTCACACCTCGCAGCAAACGGGCATATATACTGCCTGAAGAGCTTAAACTAACATCAAAAGTTGTACAGAAGAGAGAGAGAGAGAGAGAGAGAGAGAGCACAACAGAGTAATTCCCAAACTGAGACCACAAGGTCTAAGAGGCCCCAGAGGAGGACACCCTTCTCTCTCTCTCTCTCTCTATAATCCTGAAGCCGGCCCAGATAAAAGCCCAGGTGAACCACCCATCTAGACATGAAACCCTGATCTCCTCTTCCAACACAAGAGAGAGAGAGAGAGAGAGAGAGAGAGAGAGAGAGAGAGAGAGAGAGAGAGAGAGAGATGTTACAGAGGGCCTGAAATGGTTGGGTCTAGATGATCTTATTTCGGATGTCCTCGAGCTTCTTGAGGATCTCACCGGGAGTTCTGTCCAGTTCATCGGCGATCTTCCTCTGCAAGTCCGGGGTCAGGGAGGGGAACTGCTCACAGAGATCCCCGTCGATCACATCCTGCACAGCAACCATTCCCCACCTTCAGATCACCCTCATAATAAGGAATAACGCAGGAAAATTCACTGACCAGAGCATTTCAAGAATAATTCCTCAGAGATGCAGAAAAAAAAAATGACTGCTCACAGAGATTAGAAAATTTTCGGAGAACTTTGGAAAAATCATTCATTAGAGATGCAGATGCAGCAAAAAAAATGACTGCTCACAGAGATTGGAAATATTTTTGGAGAACTTTGGAAAAATGTCTGCCCACAGAGATTGAAAATATTTCTGGAGAACTTTGGAAAAATGACTAACCAGATGCAGGAAAAATGTCTGCTCAAAGAGATTGGAAAAATTGTTTGTCCAACAGTTACCTACCCTTACATATTTTATAGCAATTTTATTCAAATAAAGGCTTGAAAATAGTTCTTGTGGGCCAGAAATTAGCCTATTTTTTACCTTTAATAGAAAAAAATATAATTAAGCTAGCACGCCATTCAAGCAGGCATGAATGAAGGATGAGAGTGTAGAACCCTAAAAGAAACAGCTGCTGGAAGAATTTTTGAGTTTTCCAATACGAATTCCTAGCAATTGCCTCCCCCTCAACATTTTACAAAAAACTTTATTCAGATAATAAAGTTAAGAAATAGCTCTGTTTCCATTAATCACCAACCTTCACAGCTTTTTGAAAACTTTGTTCATAACTAATCATGAAAATAGCTGTTTTTAGAGCAATTATCCTATCCCACATTGTGCGTTCTACAAAAAAAGAAATTATTCATATTGAAACTACCCAACCCCGTTGACTTATTCATATTCAAGCATAATGATTCAAGGATGAGAGTCAAACATAAGCGCCAATATCGGTATATCAAGTTATCCATCCAGGGAATAAATGGCAAACTAACACCGGAGAAGCACTCACCTTAACAGGGAAGTAGGCAGACCTATACGCCATGTGGTCCCTGCCACACAGTGGGGGGTGCTCCTGCCGTATGTGCATCTCCAGGTGAGAGAAAAAGTCAACGTCCTCCCTTGAGGTGAATGGAAGCATGGCCCCCAGGCTCCCCATCACCGTCCCATAGATCAAGCACTCACCGCCGCCAGGTATCAGTGAAGCCTTCTGAAGGCATGTGACCACATCCCCGATGTGGAACTGCACAATCTCCTCCACCTTATTGGGGGCCCCATTTAGCTTCCCTTGCTCCCACTTAATCTTGCCACCTGTCGGGTCCTCCTCGATCTCATCGGACACGTCCTGCGGTAGCCGGGCAAAGAAGATGTTTCCAAATTTGTCGGCACCAGCCACCGTGTCAAAGTCAATGTGGTGGGCTGCTGTGAGCCACCGTGGGACGGAGTCATCAGCAAAGACATAGAGCTGGTTCTCATCCCTCCGGTACTTGCAGTAGTGGAATGACTGCAAAGAAGCAGCAGGTTTCATTGGTCAACCCCATCTTGTAGACGACAATCGAGATCTAATCATTCAATAAAATAATGAAAAATCATAGTTTTGGAATGGTCTGCTGGCCCCCAAAAAAAAATAATTTTCTCATTGAACAGAAGGAAAATGTGCGCTTCACAGATAATAATTTTGCAGAGAAGATTGGGGAGATGGGAACTAATCTAGTGGCTTCCAACTTGTAATGACTTCTCCAAATATCTACGAGAAGTTGAAAATTATTCGGATTTTTAGGCCGTTTTTAGACCGTTCCCCCTTCAAAGAAATGAGTAATCTTTAAGAGGAAAATGTTCGGATTTCATTGAGTAGGTAAACTTTGCAATATCAGTGATACAACTTTGTAAATTCTTCCTTCATTGATGATGACTTTGGGATATCATAGTATGAATAACATAATTTTTTGAACATTTTACACGGCCAAAAAGAATTTAGAGAACCCTATTTCCAGAACAGACAGTCATCGTTGTTTACATCTATTTATAAATAATGTTCCATTGAAGTCCTCGCATTAGATCGTCTGGTTAATTTTGCAACATGAATCAAAAATTGGAAATGCAGAAATATATGTACTATACGTTTACCACAGAGACATCCTATGACTTACACATCTCACGCTTCAATGAAAAATCAAATATCTTTGAAAAATGGAAGAGATAAAAGATGTCCCAATGTAAGGAAATGCTTTGAAAACAGAAACCCTGCTGCCTTGCTGCCATGATACCAACAATGAAATAACTACAGAAAAACTAGTGTAGAGATAGATGATGTGTGGGCATCTTACAAAGCTTGAAGGAAACATATATCATATCTACCTTTATGTGAAACATTCACATCAAGATATTGAAAGTTTTAAGGGATCCCTTGGTTTTGAAAATTTATAGGACCAGAGGGAAACCAAACCACAGCAGGATTAGCTCGTTTGAGAGGTTTTCTGGCAAAGTTGTGGTGTACATGTGTTTGTAATTAATAATCGATAAATATAGGGATTATTGCATAATTCTAGGAGTTTCTTTTTAATAGATCATTTTGAAATAAATATATTACAATCATATCATCTTAAACTCTATAGTATAGTTAAGAAACTAAGAAAAATCATAAAGCACGACCAGAATTGTATTCCGCAGTCTTATACTACCAATTCCTTTCTTCCCTCTTATTTCAAACGGTTCCCGAACTGGGTTCATCCGTCATTCTCAAATACGTCGTTTGCAGCTTTTTGTCCACTTTCACAATTCGTGATTGACAATCTCATGAATCATTTTATGAAAATAATAAGTACAAGAAATCTAGCCTAAGTCAATCTGACTCTCCAACAGCAAAAAGGTCAATAACTGACAAAACAGGAGCCCAATACTGACCGTGCAGACAATTCAGATTTGCACATCCCCAAATGAATCTCATCTAAGCAAAGATACTGCATACACATCTGTAAATTCCAATCAAAACATGAAACAGTGATAATACTCCTAATAAGATCTAGATTTCATTCATTATCTCCAATAAACATCCACAGAGGTGCTTAAGCGAGGACTCCTAGAGAAATCTCTGCTGGCGCTATGTTCGAATTTCGAATTCTCTGAAGGTCCTAGCTCATGCACGAGAAATCATGTGCATCCACCTCCAACCTTGCACAGCAATTTTCATCAAAGGACCATGTATGACACGAGTTATGAGCATATTTTTCCTTTTCACAATGTGTAAATATTGAAATATGGCATAGAAAACAGAGCGACATCCCTTTAACATAAAAGCAATATATGCCAGTGAATCCAGCTCTTCAAAAGTGAATAGAATTTCCAGGCCACTAATCTCCTGACTGATTCAGGAGAAAACCTTGAACAGATTTCCATGGAGTGTAAAGAAAATAGACGATGAAAATGCAGGTTGGATATAGCTACTGCTATGAACCATCAACACATAAATGGCGTTCACCATCCCAATAAAGTCTCATAGAATGCGGTTATAGGAAAGCACAGTACATATTCTGAGAAGAATATGGGTATCCGTCCCATAGAAGGGTAGGAGTGGCACGTGGAGAGATCACTACGAAGAGCCAAACTAGCACTAGGCAGCCTACAGTCTGCTGAGTTGATTTCTAAAAAAATATAAATATGAACGGATATGCAATTAGCAAATCTGGTTAAGACTGACTGATCCTCGGTAACAAGTAACACAAAAAAATACTAACGATATTATAATGCTAAACCAAGAATTGAAGAATTATCGCATGTTCGGACACTGGCAGGCATCAAAGCATATGTACATAAATATCCTAATGTGAACATGTAGTTACCTCTTGAATATCACCAACGTAGATCCTGTCTCGATAGGTATGAATAGACATGATGGTATTTGGGAAAAGCTTGTTTTCACATTTCCTCAGTAATCGCTTCTTGCCAAGCTCATACAACCTAAGAACAGGCCCAATACCAGCAAGAAGCCTCCCTTGGAATTGGCAAAGGGCGAGAGGAACACCATCCACTTGTGTCTTATGCAACAGCTCAAGCCCCTTCCCGTCATCTATAAACCTATATATATGTATAAAGCCACCAATGAGACTCTTCCTGGGCAAAAACTGCAACCCTTTAGCTGTGCCAACAGCCAGGAGTGTCCCGTGTTCCTTATCATGGAAATTCACAGTGCAAACACTGAATGCTGCTTCATTATCCTGAAGTTCTAATATAGATGTTGTCTCACCTGTCCTCGGATCAAGAACCCTAATGCAGGACACCCACTTATCAGACACCGCCTTTGGGTAACCATACTGTTCATCCGAAAGAGGGTCTTTTTCTTCATCATTGTCCCCACCACCATTCTCCATCTGATCGCCATTGTTTGCAGTTCCATTTTCACCAATGCCAGTGGCTTCGAAAAACACCTTCTTGTTTTCCTCTCTCTCCTGTGCAGTGAAAGCCCCCTGGTCGCTTTCAATTATAACTAAGTGCTTCTTCTTGGGCACAAGGACAAATTTCCGGGGTGTATACCTCAGTGGGATGACTGTCTCATTAAATGTCTCTCCCAGGCGCTCAATTGTGAAAACTCTCAATGCTTCCCCAGCAACTGCAACTACACCTTCAGCGCACTGATCTGATGAGAACGAAGATGCATATTCGAGGGTCTCATAAGAGAGGGGCGTTAACAAAAAACGACCCTGGTGAATATATCCAAGCCAGGGCCGGCTAGACAAGCAGAGCATTGCTTGGCGTCCCCTGACCATAGCAGAAAAGAGCTTTGGCGGCTTTAAGCCGAGGAACCGAGACCGCGTGTCAGACAGTTGACCAGTGACCATATCTACCACAGTCCTGAAAAGCACACCATTTTGGAGACCAGCATTGAGGAAAACACTGGCAGGGTGGTCCGCACCATCTTCTCCCCCAGTTGAGGCCTTCACCTCCAGCAACAGCAGAGACTCAGGGGGTGAAGACACACTCTGCACGCTCAATATCTGCATGCAGTCATCGGGATCCAAAGACAGTATCCGGATGGTGTTGTCATATGACCCAACGGCTAGAAACCGAGATCTCTGCCTCCCTTCGGGAACTGGGGCAATATCTAGGCAAGCCACATCACCGGGCATCTCATGCTTCTCCACCTCCATCAGCTGACCTGTTATATCCATCTCAAAATAGATAAGCTCCCCACCGCTGAGGGCAATTACAACTTGCTGCCTATTCGAGCCGACTTTGACAATGGTTTTCTTTCCAGGTGTCTTCCACTCGTTGATACGGCCGTCCTCCCTGATATGCCGGATGCCATTGGGGTGAACCTGCATCAAAGAGTCCTCCCCAAGCAGGGACACTGCAAGGGAGGGTGTGGTGTCAAGGAATCCACTGTCACTAACTTCCTCAACAGTTTCACCAATGGAGAGCACAAGGGTGGCGTTGGTGAAGGACACAACGATATATGCATCAAACTCATCGTTCACATTCTTCTTGACTGTCCAGACAGCACTTGGTGTGCCCGGCAGCTGTGACACCGCCATCTCACTGATGGCCAGACCTGGGCGGAGTATGCGGAGCGAAGATCGAGGACCTCGTCCACAGAGCGTAAAGACCTGTGGAGTCTCCTCTTCAAACAGATTTGTAACCTTCATGTCCATGATGGGCATGAGGCTCTCAACCTGGTCGATTCGCAACAGGTTTTTCAGTGGGCGGGGCTGGAAGAAGACCGGCTGGAATCCCTCCTCCGTCTCCATGAGCGTGGTAGATGAGGCCTCCACGTCAGGCCCATCCCCAATGGACTGAAACTGGTAGAGGGCATGGTTACCAAACTCGGAGGCAGCGAAGAGGAATCCCGTCCTGAGAACACACATGGCCGAGGTAACTGGAATAGTATCGAAATACTTGATCTTCAGCTCTTTGACACGCTCCCCACCTTCATGGTCGAGTGTGACCTTGAAAATATCCCCGTACTCGGTCTGTAGAAGGAAGAAGAAGAGGCTCTTCTGGCGGTGGGTGGCAGCTGAGACCACCAGCACTCCCCTCTCAGCAGGCAGGTCATCACGGCGGGGTATGACGGCGCGTACATCGGGATGACCCTGGTTTTTGTAGATGACAAAATTTTCGGCGCAGACAAGAACCCCTCCAGGGCCATCGCCACCACCAGGCACAGTGACGAGCAAATTGGCCCCATTATCCACTGGCTCCGACCATTTCCGAGAGACGTGATTCAGTCCAAGGTCGAGCTCGTAGAAGGTGAGGTGCTTCTGAGCGTCCGCAGCCGCCTGGCCGGTGGGATCCAGGTCAGCCTCCGAGTAGTCAAGCTCCACAGCGGCGAAAATGGGGTTGTCGAAGCCGCAGTCTATACCCGTAACCGAGTAGCAGATAACGTGGCTCTTGTGGGCCTCTAGTGGAGAAGAAATGGTGAGGCGGGCGGCGGCATCGCGATTGAGGACGTAGACGAGCTTCTGCTTCTCGCAGGCGGCAACCATCACTGCCCGACCCTTCGGATCGACTGCCAAGTACTCCCCGGGGACGATACGGCGGCACCCTGATTTGCCGAAGGTTTCCTGATGGACCTTGTCGAAGCGGGCGGCGGCGACGTTATACTCGAGGATGACGAGGCGGCCAGAGTCCGACCCGACGACGAGGTAGTCCTTCTGGGAGCCGGTGAGGCGGAACTGAGCCAGTGACCTAATCGCACCGAAGACCTCGACGGAGTGGAGAATCTGGATCCGGCCAGCCTCATCAGGGCGGAGGAGCTCCAGCGTCTTGCCGCGGGCGACGACGATCTCCTGCGTCTTCCCCCCCACGAAACTACCATTGACGGCGCAGACCACGCCAGTGGCGCGCTGCAGGGTGAGGCTGTAGAGGTACATGGCAGCTCCTGCCGCCCTCCCTCCTACCTGCGGCCAGTAACTCCAGGAAGCACAGAAAAGCCACCGAAGACCGCAAACCTTCACACCCGACAACCTGCGAAGAAGGGAGAATGGAGGAGATCAGCTTCCTCCTCCCCTGCAGATCCTCGCTAGGGTTTCTCCCAGTTCGGTTTCCGCCAAGGTTTTGTAGACAAAACGACGGTTCTTTGAGAGAGAGAGAGAGAGAGAGAGAGAGAGAGAGATTTGGGCCTCTCATTCAAATATTTGTAAGGCCCTGATTATTTTGGACCGGCCCATTATCACTTCCAGATCGGCCCGTGCGAATAAACCCAACAAACTAATTGTATAACTCTTTAATGAACCTAAAGGAAGCTTTTTAATGAAGCTGTAAAATAAAAAATTGCATTCATATCCCTAAATGTTTGATATCTTTGCTTGGAAAATTGTCGGGCCCAAAAAAACACTTTGAGGAGAGAGAGAGAGAGAGAGAGAGAGAGAGATTGGGTCTGTTATTCAAATATCTTTAAAGGCCCTGATCAGCTCTGGCCGGCCCATTATCACCTCCAGACAGGTACAGCCAGACCGGCCCATAAGAATAAACCCAGAAAAGGGATTTTTATAACTTTTGTACCAACTATTTATCTTTATTCGTTGTCGTGTCTTGGGTCGGTTGTATAAAAGCTTTGGACGAAGTTATAAAAGAAACTTATGCACTCATATCCCTATAGGTTGTAGATATCTTGGCCTCTAAACTTGTTGGGCCCGAACTTTATCTCGAGCTATATTAGCCTCGGCCCGGCGGCCCACTAGTGCTTCTAGTTAGGCACAGCCAGGGCACAGTGGATAAATAAGTCCACTAAAGGTAAGGATATAACATTTTTAACCATAAATATTAGATTTCCAGTTTCGGATGGGGTCCACCTTTCAAACCTCCAAAGGCCCAAAGTCAGACCCAGACCATCCGTCAAGGTTAGGCTTGACCCAACCCGTTGACATTTCTATTAATGAACAAGCAAACATTGCCTCTTTCTACCGTGTAAGCAACATCTAATAGGCAATAAAAGTGGCTTATAAAATCATTAAAAAATGTTTTATGGTGAGAAATTGGTAGATTCATCAGGATAATAAAATTCTTATTAATTCGCGGTTTTTCTAATTATAATTATTCATAAAAAATCCCTTTAAATATGAAATATAATAGATAGATGCACATAATCCCGCAAGGTTTGTGGAGTAATTCTCATGAATTGTTTTCTTAATTTCCTGCATTAAAAGTAGTTGACTAATTATTTGATGATTATAAATAATTTTTAATATAATTTCCATGAATCATATGAGACATAAAAAATTAATGGTTCTAAAATGCTTGGGAATATTTGATTGATTTTAAGGTTTTATTTACTCCAAACTATTTCTTCCATAATACATCCTCTTCAAGTCCTAGAGATTTAGTCAAACAAGGTGTCCTAGTTGGCTCTCTCATTGCCTCACGGAGTGCCTTCGCATTAATCATTAAAGGGTTGCTAGATACCATCTTTTTACTATAAATGACAAGGTTTGACTTTATCAATATGGGATTAAATGAAACGAGAGAGTTGGTAAAAGTCAACAAATATATAATTTATAATTGAAAAAATAACATGATGTTAACAAATGATAAGACAATGGGGGAAGTGGGCTTTGGGTAATTTTGACCCATTTAAGCCCCTGCCACTGTCTATGGATAGCCATCAGATTCCCAACTTTGGGTCTGATACCATCAAATCGGACCTATTTTTCAAGCTTGCAATCATCTTCCTTGTCGGAATCTCATACACAACTCTCTCTCTATCTCTCACACACTCAGGGTAATTGGGTTGACTTGCATTTCGTCGAACAAGTGGCGGGCGGTATTGTCTGCCAGCTGCATTTGAATCGTAGACAAATGAGTGGTTGAAGTTACAACGTCGGCGAACCATCTACATGCAGTAGGCGGCGGTGCCGCCGTCCTTCATGAGGATGATGGCGGCGGCGTAGTGGGCCACTGCGCCGGCGACGACGAGGATGTGGAAGATCTGGTGGCTGTGTCCCGCAAGGTCAAAGCCCCCAGGCCGCCACCTCTCCGGGACCCTCGTGACGTAAAACAGCGTACCGGTGGCGTAGAACGCCGCCATGCAGGCCTCCCAGGCCAGCGCCGCCGGCCGGCGCGGGTCTTCCCAGTTGGCTACCGCGCCGTGGACGGCGGGGACCACGCCGGAGAAGGCGGTGGCGAAGAACAGCGTCGCCCGCAGTGACCGGAATTCGCCGCTGGACAGGCGTGGCGAGAAGAGCGTGAACACGGTGGCGGCGCCCATGGCGGTGACGGTGCCTAGATAGACGAACTGCCAGTGCGGCTCGCACTGGAAGACGTAGTAAATGGGCGGGAAGAAGGAGGCCACGATCATGACGGCGATCCCCACGTAGTCAACACGGAGGAGGAAGATGGTCAACCGTTGGGAGTGGCAGCAGAAGAGGTGGCAGCAGGTGCTCGACATCAGGCAGAACATCGCCCCCCCTAGGAAGACGAAGAACGGCCACCGCGCCGTCGCCTCAACGCCGCCGTCGCCGCTTTCCAGATTTGGCAAAGTCAACGCCTCCTGCAGAAACGCCCGTCAGATCCAGATCAACAATCTCTCTCTCTCTCTCTCTCTCTCTCTCTCTCTATAGAATATTTACTCACAGCGAAGATGGCGCCTTGAGTCAAGGTCACGTTGGAGCTTATCGTGGAGAAGGACCTGCGCCACCACGTGGTTAATGCTATTAGAATCAGTAATACTGTCTAGAGAGAGAGGGGGAGAGAGAGAGAGAGAGAGCGAGATCTTCCGCTGAAGATACGATTTGATGAGGGCCACATATATTCCAAGATTATGGGTAATATATATGGATATAAAACATATGAAAGAATTAATCAACAATCTTCGGCCACGCAGATAGATTTGACAGATTCGGAGGTTGGATCGGAGGGAGAGGTGGAGGGAATTCTTGGGGTCGTTGACTCACCATGAGAAGTTCTGGAGGAGGACCTCCACCTCCGGGACTTGGTGGAGATTCGTCGCCGTAAGCCACACGAACAGGGCGAACCCTACCAGGTGTCTGAAATAGAAAGATCCCAGAGATTAGACGAAGAACGGAGGACGGAGAAGGAGGAGGAAGAAGAAGAAGACGAGAAGGGGGGGGGGCTGAGAGAGGAGAAGAAAGAGGACGGAGAAGAAGGAGAAGACGGGGAGGAAGGGGTAGAGAGAGAAGGTGGACGGAGGAGAGAGAAGATGAAGAAGAAGGGGAAGACGGGGAAGAGGGGGTAGAGAGAGAAGATGATGAAGAAGAGAAGACGGGAAGGAGGGAGGGGGTAGAGAGAGAGAGAGGAGAAGGAGGAGAGAGAAGACGAAGAAGAAGGAGAACACGAGAAGGGAGGGGTTGGAGAGAGGAGGGAGGAGAGAGGAAGACGGGGGCTTACGTCCAGACGTTGAGGGTCTCGTTGTGCCATCTGAAGAGACTGAGGAGGGCGTGCTTGATCGACCATTCCATTCGGTAATGGCCGCGAATGAATTCGTTCTCCTTCATGTACTCCGGCAGCTCGTCGAAGGTCACCAGGCGGGGCTCCGCCTCTTCTCTCTCTTCGATCTTCATCGTCGTCCTCTTCTCCGCCAAGTCACCGGCGAGAGGAACACAATCGATACCTCCGTTGCACATCGTGATGGCCGCTTCCGCTTCCGCCGCCGCCGCCGCCGCCGCCTACTCTCCTGCTCCGCCTGTCTCCGCCTCTTCACTTCAATTACGACAATCCTCTCTCTATCTCTATTTCTCTCTCTGGATTTCTGTCTCTTTCGTTCTCTGACAGAAGTAGCAGGAATGCCGATCCCTCCACCACCCAATCTACTGACTCGTTCACGGAGCCGCTCCCCTCCCCTCCCCACCCACGAGCTGCACTGGCAGATCTCGAGAGAGAGCAAGCAAGGCCCCCTTTTTAAGCCACCTCGAAATGGTCATTAACTGCGCCTTCGGGTTTTCCAACTGCGTCATTCATATGCTCCCCCACCCCCTCTCTCTCTCTCTCTCTCTCTCTCCCCTCTGTGGTTCCTCTACAAGGAGACACGAAGACGACGAATGCTGGTCCAATTACTTCGTACACACTCTCTCTCCTCCTCATACTCTCTCTCCCTCTCTCTCTCTCTCTACCGCACAGAAGATGAATGCTGGCACAATTATTTCGTACAATGTTTAACCATTAAAAACAGCCCCAAAAACCGGGTCTTTTTTGTCATAATTTCCACGGGTGGGGGAGCAACCGTGAAATATGGCAGACCCATCTTGTAGACGGCAAACGCAAGGTAGATGACCCGTTCTTTGACGGGACGGACGCCTCGATCACGACGGGTTGAGCCATTGAGTGCAAGGAACTCCTCCCCACATCACACCCGTTCACATAAATCTCAACGGTGGAGATTCCTCCTCTTACTTCTCTCTCCCATAGATAGATCCTGCTGTGAATCAGTCAGATCTCGGTCAAGACCGCCCTCCCCCTCACTGATGGCTCGACATGGCTACGATCATGCCACGTGTCAATGGGACCCACTAGTCAAAGTTGGACCAGACCGGTAATCAGACGATGGATATTCAATGCGTCGTTCCATATGATGAGCTTGATGACAAGGATGATGGGGGTCACTACTTTCTCTCTCTTAGGGTTTTTCTATTAATGTGGAGGCGGCGTTGGGGAGACGGTCGACCATCAAGTCTTGGAGGAGAGGGGCGGCGGCCGACCCCAACGGCGGCGCCGTCCCCTCCTCTCTTTTGATGACGGCGTGTTCGATGAACACACGTAATTTTGCCCTTTTGGGGACGCAAAACAATACATTTACGTATTTCCATACTAAAACATTTATTTATGTTTATACACCTCCTTCTCTTAGACGTCCAACAACCACCACTTTCTTCCTCCGATGAAGACGTCTAAAGAGGCGGGTCCAAACGTTATTTTGCCTCAGCTTACGTGATGACCTTTATAAAGAGAGATTTATTTATGTGACCCTTTCAGTCTGTCTACCAAGGACTCCAATATTAGTGATAAATTACTTCAGGGCCCCTGATCTCAACGTGTTCCAATAACGTAGGACCCTGGGTGAGTATTCTTCCCTCTTAGTGAGCTACGCTTTCATGACAGAATTATCTTTATTATTGTTTTATATTTTAAATGCCCTCACTTAGGGCAACGAAGACACGCAAGGAAGGAGAGATCCATACGTAATTACCTTTTCAGGGGAGAAATTAAAATAAATTTCGAATTGACCTTGAAAGATATTTATTAGACTATTATATTTGTGTCTCTACTGGTCAATTTTTTTTAATTACATGATACGGTTTGGTGTTAATAAATGCACGGTCATTCTGTTTGGTGGCTTTTTCCAGGTTTGTTGAACCACCCCTGATGAGGAAAGGTAGGGAATGACGTAATTTTCGATTTTCAAATATTCATAACTTTTTCACTACGAAATTTCTAATAATATGCATATTATAATCTCCTACTAATTTCAAAATATTTAAATAAATTGATGTAATATTGCTTTTGCAACCTCGTATGAAAAATAAATAAAATTCAACATAGTTTACGATAAATGGGGTTAATTTTATAAATAAAGCGTATTTTTATAGGTGAGTATATAAATAAATATGATTTCAATTAAATGATGGTATATAATACGTTAAATTACTGAGATTTGAAGTGATTGAGAGGACATGATGAGGAAACTATGTCAACATTGCACAGGAGATTGACCCGTGCAACCGTTGAATTGAACCGATTTTTTTATTACACGTGGATATTTACGTGGATAATGTTGTCAGCTGAGGGATGCATGACAGCTGGCAGCCAACCCAGGCCAGTCAAGTACACTGGTGACTCAATTATTAGTGCTGACTGGGACCAGCTGCTGGAAGATTCCACGATAAAATTCTCCGGTCTTCTCGTACAACTTTCACGGGATGCCTCTGTGGGGTAGCGGGCATGGCGCAAGCCTCAAAAGGCCCCGCCAGGGATTGCACGTAGGAAACGGGCTTTGAGTCCAGATCTATTTATGGGTCGGGCTTTTGCACAGGTCCGGCCCGTTATCGCTCTTAATGCTACTAGCTGAGTAAGATGGAGGGTCAAGGGAATGATTTAGACTCGTTTTTATTTAATGATAAATACTATTTAAAATTAAGGTGATACATTAAATATGATGTGATGGTATTAGAAAAGAGGAGATTATTTGGTATTATGTTTATATAAAGGTTTGCATGCAATTGTCTAATTTCACTGGGGCTAATAATTATTTTCATTTTCGTGCTTCCCACTTGTTAGAAGCTGTACATCCCCCTCTACAGGGGGGCTGTCGGCCGCCGAGCCTGGCTTGTCATCATTGACTCGCCCGCCAACTCATCCACTCTGTGGGAAAACCTTCCTCAAATAGGTCAACCCTCGGTTGGGTTCGCAGAGGGTGGGTCAGCGCGTAACGTCCCATACCTGGTGCGTCCTCTCCCATCCAGATGCAGCTCCCAACAGCATGGCAGTGAAGTCATTCCCTGTGAGTCCACAAAGGAAAAGTCAAACCTATAATATGGTCAACACGCTTCAGTGTCTGCCAACTACTTGAAGAGAGTTGCTCTAAATGAAGACGGCCAACGGATAAGGATTGTCCGTTTAATAACAAACTTAGTCATTTAATGTCGGAATGGTCAGAGAGGCAGAACGAGAGAGTGGGTGGGGAGAGAGAGAGAGAGAGAGAGAGAGAGAGAGAGAGAGAGAGAGAGAGAGAGAGCACCCTTCCTGTTCTCTCTCTATGTACATATGCGTCGGGAGTTCGGGGAGGCCCAATTAGCCCTATATGTTTGGGGACTCAAAATAAAGCTTAGAGCGAGAAATAGGCCTGGAGTCACTCTATCTGATCTCATTCAGGGCTAGGCCATTTGCTCAAGCAACGCCTAGCCTTGAAGCTACGGCCCTAGCGTACTCATTTTCTAGGCTCCATAGAGGCAACCACTCATTTAATGGGACAGGCCATCTTTTTTCCTCAACCCTTCTCCCTCCCTCTCCTCCTATGAAGAATAATAGCTTTCTATGCGTCTATCAGTGTAATCAGTTTCAGACCCATTAAAGATGATATTAGACTATTTATTCCCCAATAATTAGTTATGAGCTGAATGGGATAGAGCTTCATACCTGATACAGGAGAGCTCAAGGCCGTTAGATTTGACTGTATTATAGTCAAACTACATTTAGTCTGATGTCCCAGTAATCTAACATAGTCAATATAATATTTTCTGAGGTATTAAAAATGCCCAAAGGACCTGGCATTAATTTTTTTGGTTAGGTTACTTGTCACTGCTCGAAAGTTGTTGGGTGTAAAGTTTTGGTGGGTTCTTTAAGAAAGTCAACTTATAGTGGAAATTATTCTTTTTAAGACCCTCCTATTTTATTTTTTAAATTATGTTTAAGTTTTGGAATATTTCTGAATGGGATTTGTAAACAAAATGAGCTTTATTGATCAATAATGAGATCATCTCACCTAACTAATTGATTTTTATAAGACTTGCATATATTTCTTTATTTAAGGACATGTGATGCTATAGATTGTCAAATGAAAATTTACCAACTAGAATGAGGATTATCTGCATTCAATTGAAAAACGCAATTGATGATAAATCATTGGCATTATGCCTGATCTCATAGGACGGTTCATCCCTAAAAGCATAGTGTTGAATGCCTAAGGAACTTCAATCAGCTCATCCTTCCTTTTTTATCCATCTTAAGTAAAAAAGAATTTGATAAATTATCTGCATTCGTGGATAGACTGGGACTATATATTTGGTGAGAAAAAACAAGTGCAGTCAACATTCTGACGGTGGTCAACTCAAAAAGGGATTTATAGGAATGATGGTAGAAATCCAACAAATTTATTTCGGTATTGATGCAAGTCAATGTAGCTGAAATGTCCTAAATGTCCAACTCGAGACTTCATATTGACTGATTTACTTCTAGTATTTTTCATTTATACAGGTTGGTGAGGCATTTCTGCTCATTTTCATAAACACATTATGATCATTAGTAATATCACTTCTCAACTAAAGTTGACAGATTTCATATTAACTTATTTTCACAATTCCTATGGATGATCCATCTTCAAAATGAAAGAGAAGATGGAAGATGTCAATGCTGTAATTATTAAATGAATGAGACTATAAACATTATGGGAAAATCCCAAAGGACAAGGAAAGACCTAGCTTTTATCATATGAATGAAAAATGGAAAATACTTCTTCCAAAAGAACTTAAATTTCAAGAAAAAATTGCTCATAAATAGATAAATGGACGAACACAAAATGCAGTCTCTATTGTTTTGTATATGAAAATTCTTTTTGAGTTGATTCTGATAGTAAAATAAAAGTTTACGAAATAAATACTATAGTTGGCAAGCCAAAATGAAGAGATAGTTAAGCTGAAGTAGGTGACTATATAGAGCATCAGATTTGTTCCTATATGATGAAATATTTTAGAACTTTGAGACTCATTTTAAGCCTTGATTATATCATTAATCTATAAAGTTATTTATAAAATATAAGATGACAAGAATAAATAATAGTGGCATAAAAGGAGCACACATTATAAAGGAGAACACAAGTTTTTATTGTTTGGTCAATGCTGAACTAATTCTGTTACCCACAGCTTGTAGATCCTAAGGTAAGATAAAGTTATGTGATAATATTCTATTTATGTTACATAATTTGGATCATATAGGTATATTTTAATTATCTTTTATAAGCATAATGTGTTGAATTGAATATGTGATGTCATTGTCATGATTTAATTAATTTTCATGTAATGGGTACGAATTATACTTCAATGTTATGTGTTTTTGATATTTCATATAACTTTTGAATTAATGTTCTTTTCTTCACATAGCTGAAGTGCTATTTTTGAATCTCATTGTTCACTTTGATTATCTAAAATATACATGAGACTGTGTCACACATTGACAGATGTTATGCTATGTTTATATTCGGAGAATATTGTGTTGTATTACTTAAATACAAAAAATATCTCAAGGACATGACTTATTGAATTCATTGTTAGTCATATGATTGTAGAGTACATAATTAACATATGTAATTTGGATGTTTTTTTAATAATGTCTCATAATGAAAAAAATTATGATGCATATAGATGAATTAAGTTTGAATTATTTAGCAATAATTTATAAATAAAATTTCTACCATATGTGTCAAAAAGCCACTATGTGTGTCAATAGTAAAGACATCTATAGTAAATATCAACTACAAGTGTTGAGTTACTAATAAAGGTTAGAAAATCTTCAAGTTTCTCTCCTACTCTAAAAATAAATGAAATCAATGGGTGGACAAAAATTTCAAAGTTCCATAGTCCAGGGGGATATTCAATAGCTGAAAGGAACTTATACTAAACATATTGAGTTTTTTTATAGGAGTTTTTGATATCATTAGAAGTGTGTATTGGTTCACATATGGTGAGCTAGTGCTAGAGTGTTTATCAGTTAATGGATAATAACTATTTCGCATAGTGGTGTAAGGTCAAGATGACACCTCTATATTCAATGAGTGTACATGTGAAGAAGTATTACTTCTAAAAGAGTGGAGTAGCTAAGTAGTTGGACACCTAAAAAATATTGGCATTTTCTTTCTATCATGAATAGGGGTTGAGTCACACAAAGTAAACTATCATATGTACTTGCATAATTTTGTGGACTTTATCTAGGTTAGAACGTTTCACATTTTTATTGTGAAAATACAAATTCACCTCTCTCCCTTGATTTGCAGACTATGATGTTACAATGCATGTTTCACCTTTTAGGAGCAGGACTAATTCTCAATAGTTTTGTTAGAAATAAAGGCATTGACTACCATAAAATTTTCTGTAATGTATAAGAATGATTCATTATAAATAATACTTTAGTAACCCATCATGAGAGTGAGCTACATTAGACACAAATGAAAACAATGTTTTTGAGTAGAGACTAAGAAGAGCAAATTAATATAATAAATTAGTATGATTTTTCCCAAATAATGATCATCAAAAGGTATTTAATATCAATACACACATGAACCTAAAAAACATCTTGATAGCTAACCATGAAATTCACAAATGCAATTGACAAGTGTTGCTTGGATTATCATCTAATACCTAGACTAATAAAACTCTTTTGAGATTTCATAATCAATAGTACTAATATCAGATTACTACAAAGTTTGAATAATGTTTTGTGGTCTTAAGGGTTTTTGTGTTGCTGTTTCAATTCAGATTTTACTAACTTTATTTTATAAACAAATTCCACTTAATTACTCTATATCAGACATAAGGCAAGTAAGAGGTCGATCCAAGGAGGCAGGAGTTCAATTTTAGATCTTTTAGTCTTAGAAATGGTAGAAATAGATTTAAAAGTTAGGAATTCACTCTTTGGGAGTTTTTCAGGACTTTAGAGAGCTTAATAAAATTTTCCCCGAATTTTATGAAATTTTACTTAGTGCAGAAAATGCAGCAAAATATTAATTATCATTTTTTTAGTATTTGTCTCTAATTTTAATTTGCCCCCCTTTTTTTTGAAATGTGAATAGAAATAATTAATTTTACGTTGTCCGCAGTTGGCGGTCGGCGGCTGAGTGAGCGGTCTAGGCAGGGGGTTACGTGGGTCGTGGATCCCCCTTGACCGCTTCCGGACTTAACCGAAATTTGAGAATCTCGGTTACCTTCGTAAGTTGAGAGAGAGAGGGTGGCGGGCACACGGTGGCTGTCGGCGGATGCACAGCAGCGGGCAGTGGCCATTCGCGTCCTGCACACGCTCAATGGCAGATGGAGAAGTGGGCTACGGGAGAAGGCAAAGAGAGAAGAAGGCTGCGGGAGAAGGCGGAGAGGGAAGGAGGCTGCGGGAGAAGGCGGAGAGAGGAGGCTGTGGGAGAAGGCAGAGAGTGAAGGAGGCTGGGGGAGAAGGCGAAGAGAGAAGGAACGGTGGGCAAAAGCAGAGGGAAACATGGAGCGGCTGGAGGAGGCGGAACGGAAGACAAAGTGATGGGAAACGGCAAAAAGGGAGGGTTCAGAGCTATAGAGAGAAGATTGGTGCTGATGTTCATCCTTTGAGCCCTCAAGATTTCTTCCTCTCGGATACTTATATTCTGTCAAGATCAGGCATTTTTCAGTGCAAGAAGGGGAAGAACTAGAGTGAACGCTTCAAAACAACATACATCTATCAGGGTGGATACCTCGGATCCTAGAAAATATCTTCTCCTGCTGGCTACCACTGCTAGAGCACATCCAAAATAGGGGCGGGAAAGAGAGAGGAAGAGAGTATTTATATAGAGGGTATAATCACTAAAATGCCCTCCTATCATTTATTGACTTTTTTCCATGTCATTTCTTCATTTTTTCTGATTAGTTGAGAGCTCCCATGACCTGAATTTCGTGCTCCTCTTTAAGAAAAAAATTCAAAGGGTTAGTGGATGGAGACAAAACCTGGCCCACATCCCTCTAGTTGATCTTTTAAAGCCCAAAACTAGAACTGGTCCATTCTGACCCAACCAATAAGCTTTAAAATCCCATGGAGAGCTTCACTCCGTTGGTAGTTATTCCACCTAGCTCTTGTAAATTTCTGCACACATAAACTTGAGAATATTCATCAGTAGTAAAATTACTCGACTTCAAAGAAGTCAAGCATTGTCAATCAAAAATATCTATAATATGCATAGAATGATATTCATATAAAGTTCAGAAATATTCACATAATTTAGTTGATCACATGATAAATTCAAGATGTAGATGATTAAACTCATATCAAATGCATGGAATTGTGGGCACATTTATCATGTTATCATATTTCAGGAAGTAAAATTCTAATGTGCTCAAATGTATACATTAACAGAAATTTAGTACATTGTGGATTTGTTGGATATTGTAATCCTATGTTATAACATTGCGTGATACAAAGAAAGTCATAAGATACATCAAAGTAACTGAATATTGCATGCTCACCTATGGTCCAATCATTTAGAGATGATAGGATTAGACTGTTTTTTTGTGGGATCAAAAGAAAATATCAAATTAATATTTTATTATTTTTTCTCTCTTGATGATTAGATAATATCATGATATAGGATGAAGAAAATAATTAACATTTTATGCACCGTAATGCCTAAGTTTACTACATGTCAGAAGGAAACTATTGGATTCTATATGTTAGTACATGACCAAGAGAGGGGTGAATTGGTAAAGTTCTAATATTTCTTGTTTTCAGTAATTTTTTCTCCCTTATTGGTTCCTAAGATCTAGACTACAAAAATGTACATCACTCATTATTTTTGAAATGGTTTAGTCACAAGCTTACCTTGCTTTCCAAGTACTGCGTATGATACTAGATTTTTAGTGAATCCTTGGTAAAATCTGTATTGAATTATGTGTTAGAGCCATCTTAAGGATTTAATAGCTCTAGTAAACTCAAGATCCCACCCAAATCTTCATGCCTCTATGGGGCCAAATACAAAATAACCCAGTTATCTAGATTCAAAGCTCTAGGATTGCAGGATATAGAAGACACATCTATCTTTTTTAAATTCAAGGATCTTGCGGGGCCAACCAAGATTACCACGAGCTAATCTCTTCTAAATTAAGCCTCTAGGTGGATCTTGGGGACCAATGCATTCTGAATGCAAAGCTAAATGTGTTACTATTCTAGGCCTTCGTCTTTATGCTTATCAAAGACTCCTGATCTTTTGATTCATCATTAGAGAAGCTTAATGTGAAGGAGTCATTAAAGAGCTTGAGCAGCAATGAATCTTTGCAATTGTCAAGTATTTAAGATTGCAACAATCTGGTGTAGGCCCCTTGGATGAAGGTGGCGGCCATTGAAGTTTTGTTTGAAATTTTCTCAAAATTCATCATCTCACAATTTTAGTCAAAGTGGGTTTATGTTCCTAATGCACAGATCATTTTATGTTAAATGGTACGCTCAGTTTTATGTGAATCTTGTGTTCTGCAAAGGTAAACAGTTCATGGAATAATCAAAGAAAATTATCTAAAACAAGTATTTTCTTTCTAAAGAAAGAAACAAATTAAACTAAATTAACAAATAAATAAAAATAGAGGCTAGGGGGTTTCAGAGGATAAATATCCACTATCGCGCACAAGTTGATGATGCCACATTGTATCCACAAGGTTGTGAAAAGGATCCATCGTAGTGGAGAGAAGAAAGAACGAGGAGAAGGAGAGAGGAGGGTGATAGGCGATAGGACAGGGGGCAATATGAGACATGTGAGAAGGATAACAGTGCCCCGGGATTGGGGGGTCAAAGGGGTTTGACTGGTCAATTATGACATGTGAGGGAGAGAAGAAGAGATAATTAAATTAATACAAGGAAAAATCATGATCAAGAGAGAGTTGTCATTCACAAACGGGGAGTCTCATTGGCAGAAGAAATTGCTAGTAAAAATGGAGGAAGAGATCAGCTAAAAACATGAAAACTGATTAAAAGGGGAAATGAGGGAGAAAAAAGACATGGGTGGAGAGAAAATATGTTAGAAAAAAGAGAAAAATGACAACGAAAATGATAATTCTAGTGAGAGAATAAGAAAAAAATGAAATTAATCAAATAATAAAAGGGAAGCATATGGAAAAGATTGGATGGGATGTAGGGAGGGAAAATGCTTCAGAAAAAGGAGAAAAATTATTAGAATAAGAAAGAACTTGCATCAAAATGAGTTTTCTCGTGAGCATGAGAATGCTCACAATCTCTGATGAATAAAATAGCAAAGGACGATTAAAAAACAAATAAAAATAATTTTAATAAGAAAATAATTTAATGAAGGAAAGAAATAGAGAGAAAAAACCATGCCAAATAGATGGAACTTGTCAACAAGAGACAAATATTAGAATATGAGGACCCAATGGGGGTTTATAGAATGTACAAATAATTGCCAGAAACATTAGGAATGTGGAAAAAAGTAATGGAATCTTAAAGAGTAAGGGAAGAAGACACTAGAGAGGTAAAAAAAATGAAGAACTCCAATATTTTACCCAAGAAGATAGAGCAAAAGAGAGTGAGAGAGTAATGAAGACTCACTAAAAACTCAAAACTAAAGATTCAAAATGTTTAAGGAAGAAGTGAGGAATGATTTCCTACTTGTCACACATGAAAAGATAAGTGAGAATAGATGAACATGAAAAGAAAAGAGAGCTCGAGAAAGCAAAGAGAGAAGAGAAAGGGGAGAAGATGGGGAGATAAGAGAATTTGGGAGAGGAGAGGTGCATATATGTATTCATTCTGTAGGGTAAACCATGAGCGCCTAAAGACTAGATTGCCCCCATCTTTTAGCCAAAAACCTCCTTTGTATCTTCAACATATAAAAAATAAATAATTTAAATTTAAATATTACTAAAAATAATATTATAACTATGAAATCATAAAATAATTCATATCATTGTCAAAACTCTTATTTGCATATTATTTTTTCATGAAATAATGATTAAAATGCAGACTTGTATCTTATTTTTTCTTAAAGATTATCATGTTTTCAATCCCTTTAGATTTTCAGCATATTGAGATGCCCCAACAGTAGTCCAATAGTTTGAAATGTGTTGCATCCTCTGTCTGAAATTTAAACTCTAGAAGTATCCATTGGTATTTTAATATCTGTAACAAATATGGGAGCTTGAGTTCTTCCATGCAATTATTTTATTGTATTCCTCTTTTAGTAATGAAAATGTTTGTTACATCAATTTTCATACAAAATTGTATCATTCAAGTTCAAATATATACTACCTTCAAACAAAGTTTTTAATTTTATTAAATATATTTATTGACTCTTTTGCCTTCAAAGAACTTTCACTTATAATTCACAAACTTCCCTCAAGACCACAACAATCAAATCACATTTATGTTCATTCTACTAGTGTGAAAATACTAAAATATTTTTCCATTCATGTCATTATCATGAAAAACAACTTAGGTTCCAAAAGCTTGGAATAACTTCATAAATACTTTAATAGAGGAATATATCACGGAGCTTCAAGAGGTTGGTGCTATTTTGAGGGTGATTGAAAAACTTCTGATTAGTAACTTTCTCCTCTTATGTAAAAATATACCCATGCTAATATGCGTCTAAATTGTGTATTTTATCTTACAAGAGAATACACAAAATCCTGATGAAAAATAGGATGTAAAATCTACAATTGTGTACCCTATGACATAGGGTTTTGTGTGTGTAAAATATTTAAAAATCATATATTTTCAACATTATAGTGAAAATCTTACGATTGTCTATAATTGATACATTCAATACGTGACATGATTTTGGTTAATTATGTTGATGATCTCAAGATTTTGTAAATTCTTTATAGTTGAAATGAAGCATAGGATTAAAGTTTTTTTCTTCTTTTATAGGAATGATTAAATGAGGTTTCTAGTTAAAGGTTAGTAAATAGTATATTGATATATGGAAAACTATGTTTGATTCAAAGGGATTTTTGCTACCATTATCAATATTGTTGGAAACCTTAAAAAAACTATGGATGGGAGTTTTATATGACCAGGTAGTAAAACGTTGCAGTGGCTAGATGGAACGATGACACCTTTGATTGTCTCTAGTAGGGATATCCCCTTTTATGGGCAAGTGAATAGTACAATTATTGACGGTCCTAGTCTCCAAACAATTCATAGCTCTAGTTTGCCACCAGTACTGATAGATGTAACTTTACATAAATGCCCTCCGTGATGGGAAGATCTGCATCTGTAATAAATAAATGTGGATGTGTATAAAGCCATCACTGGACATCATGCAAAGGGGCATAACAGGCTTCTATTTTTTTTGTTACCACATCTCCGTTAGGGTTTGGCTGCTGGGCCTCTATTGTGAATTTTTTCGATTTTAACAATTTGAGGTCTAGGAAAGGATGGCTAGGCTAGGTCAAGAACACATGAAGCCCCAAACCAGAATTGATGGGTTTTATTAGTAATAGCTCTGAATTAGCTCTTATGGAAAGAAAAATATAAAAGCATGCCTCCTCCACTGATGTTAATTGATTTCCTTGCTGAATGGCCCAACGTCTGTAGCATAAGGCTGACCTGGTTTGGGGGGGGGGGCACCGACTTCAATGCTTCCATTCTGCCGCGCTCATGAGGTTCGAGTCTCTTTCTATGGTACTTTGCTCTCATCTTACTACAGTGGGGACCTACGATTTTAGTAAAGGAGAAGATTTTACTAATTAAAAGGGAACCTAAACCTAAACTTACACCTAACCCTAAACCTTCAATGTATACTGCTGCAGAAAAAGGCCCAGGAGATGCAGTCTATAATTCCTGACATCTGTACATTGAGAACCATCTGATGGGACGGATAGAAACGGTCGATGAATTGTATGGTGTGGAGATTTCAAAACCATCTTCTATTTAATTTGGAGAGCCTGCCTGGATCTTATTCCTCCGCAACTCCTGCCGACCAGGTAATGCTACTAATGATCAATTTTATCAGGGCACGTTACGTGTATATAGTGGGCACGTTACGTGGTGGGCACGTCTCCAACAGCCTCTGGGGTGGGGATTGCAGGCCTGTTGAGTGAGTGATGGAAGTCTGCAGGAAAGGCTGGGGAAGGATGCCCGCAGCAGCGAACACCGCGCCTCCCGTTTGCCGACCGCGGCTGGTGCTGGTGATGTTTCTGCTGAACTCTGCATGGCCGCTGAGCGGTGGGTGCCTACACCGTAAAAGGGCGGCTTTACTGGAGCTGAGGTCTTCGCTGGATAGCGCCAAGGACGACTCTTACTCGAAGTTGCTCTCTTCTTGGACCCAAGGCACCGGCGACTGCTGTGGCTGGCCATTGGTCAACTACAGTGATGCATCCGGGCGGGTGACGCGGCTCCATTGGGGAAGCTGGGCGGATACCCAGATCCGGCGTATCCGTGGTCTCTGAATTTCAGCGTGTTCTCCTCCTTCGCCGAGCTCGAATACCTCGACCTCTCCGGTAACCGGATTAATGGCTGCATGGCCGCTGCCATTTCAGGTCCTACAGGTCTTCTCTGGCACCGTGAAATTTTACGTATTTACTTGCACATGTGACTCTGGGGCCTCGCCCAGTCGGTCACAAAGGACACAGTGGACTAATTTTCCTCTTGAGGACATATAACTGGAAAAATGTCACCCTGCTGAGCTTCTAGGATTGCCTGACACGTGGTTTCATGCAATGATTTATATTCATATAATATTGCAGAATAAGCTAAAAAGTACCACTTGACTACATAACTTTGTAATTTAGAACATGTGAGAATCGTTTACAGCATCCCCCATTTTCATTCTAGGTCAAGAAAGGTTAATGGTTGGATGAGCTGACGTTGCCTACATTTCCTGCAGATTTGACTTCCGTGAAGAAGTTTAGTGTTCTGGACTTGAGCTCCAACAAGTTGGAAGGTAAGGTACCCTGCTCCATACGAAGCTTAAATGGAATGACCAAATTGGATCTCATCAGGAATGACGTGGGGGGGGCTTTACCAGACTGCCTCGGAGAACTAAGCAACCTAGAGGTATTGAATCTTCGTTACAACAACTTGAGAGGAGGGATACCAACCTTTATAGGAAACTTGAGCAATTTACACGCCTTGGACCTCACGGGAAATAGACTTCAAGTGGGCGTACCTAATGTTCTCGGCCATTTAAAGAAGCTGAGGATCCTCAATCTTAGCGGAAACCAATTGGACAAAGGAATACCTTCTATTCTAGGTAACATGTCTTCCCTTCATCAATTGCATCTGCGACAAACCTCTCTAATAGGAGAGATGCCGAAGTTTCTTGGGAACATAAGCGAGCTGGGTCTGTTAGATATCGGTTGGAACAACTTGGGAGGGAAGATCCCTGAGTTCTTGGGGTGCCTAAAGAAGCTGGCCACATTAAAGATTAACAACAACAGATTTAAGGGGAGGATACCCACATCTCTTGGGAATATGACATCCCTTCGACATTTGGATATGAGTGGAAATCAGCTAGAAGGAGAAATTCATCCGACTGCATTCTACAGTCTATCTTCATTGGAAGAATTACGTCTTGATGACAACAATCTCAGGGAAAATTTCTCGTTCCAATATCTTGCCAAATGCTCTAGGCTTCGTGTCGTTTCACTCTCTGGAAATTTTATGTTGAGAGTTCAAATGGATTATGGAGAGCCAGTCTCGATCCTCCAATTGTCGGAGCTGGCTCTTTCTGACTGCGATCTAAGCAAGAATCCAAACCTTGATGAATCGTTCTTCTTGCAGTCGCAGCGTTACTTGACTTACATTGACCTTTCCAATAGTGGCATCTCAGGGTCACTTCCCACTTGGTTGTTTGAGAACAATATAAATTTAGAGCAAGTGCAGTTCAGAAATAGCTCATTGGAAGGGGAATTTCCTCTTCTGAAAACACCTTCGAGATTGATGATCTTAGATGTCGCTGATAATAAAATTGGGGGAACATTGCCGGAAAATTTCAGTATTATATTTCCTAGTCTAAATATCCTGAGTTTGAAAGCAAACAAGCTCATTGGAAGCATTCCTTCCTTACAATTCGGAAAGAGAATGATGAACTACGTGGTAATCCATCTCTCAAATAATCAGTTCAGTGGTGAAATTCCCCTATTACCAAATCAATCAGACTTTGTATTCTTCGATATTGAGAACAACATGTTATCTGGGGAAATAAGAGGAAACCTACCCCGTATCTCTTATTTGGGCGGCAACAGCTTCACTAGCTTGTCTCACAGCTTGTCAAGCATCCAAAATATTGAAATATTTGATGTGCGTGATAATGAATTGTCTGGTGAAGTTCCTGAGTTTATATTGGATTCCCAGGAATTATCTACTCTTGTTCTAAGAGGCAACGAATTTCATGGTGAAATTCCACATGATCTTTGCAAACTGGAGTCACTCACCGTGTTAGATATGTCGCACAATACGTTCTCAGGGGCTATTCCTCAGTGCTCACAATTGATGAAGTTAAATCATTTAAATCTGGCGGTGAACAACCTGTCCGGGAAAGTGCACGACAAGTTTACCGATTTTGCACAAGTTGAATTTCTAAATCTTGGAGGTAACTCATATACTGATAATCTGGACTGGACAAAAGGTTTACGACGCGTAAGAATGCTCTTACTCGGTCGGAACAACTTTTATGGTCAGATACCAACCCATCAATGCAGATTACGTTATCTTCACTTGTTAGATCTCTCTCAGAGTAGTCTTTCAGGAGTTATTCCAGAATGTTTAGATAATTCTGGTCTTGGTAGAAGAGTGGAGGGCAACCTCGAAATTGACTTGGGATCTAGTCTTCAGCAAATACTTTATCAGAAGCCTATGACGCCTATAGCAATGGAAGATGCAACATTCAGGATGAAGGGGAATTTTCATACTTTTAGAGGATATAACTTGTACTTATTGGTCGGCATGGATTTATCATCAAATCATTTAGAAGGAGAAATTCCACAAAAAATTGGAAATCTTAAATCACTAAAGTCACTCAATCTTTCCTACAATCGCCTCACTGGCTTAATCCCTAGGACATTATCCCTTCTAACGAGTATTGAAAGCTTGGACTTATCCCACAATGAATTAGAAGGCCCAATACCATCAGAGTTACAGGAACTCTCAAGCTTGGAAATATTTTCGGTTGCATACAATCGCTTGAAAGGTTGCACACCACCTTTGAAAGGACAGTTTCATACATTCGATAACAGTTCTTATGAAGGCAATGCAGACTTACATGGGGTTCCAATAGATGATGCCTGCAATTCGAAGAGTAGTGATCTTCCACAAGATGGAGATGATAACGATGACAAGGCCAAAGGCATCTTATATGGTCTTATTGTGTCTTCATTTGTGACCTTCTTTTTAGTAACATTTTCCATTTTACTATTTAATCGTTCATATGATAGAATTTTCTTATGGTTTGTAACTCTTTCTTATGGTTTGTAACTCTTTTCAGCAAGATAAAAGAATATCAAGGGAAACTTTTTTAGTCATCAAATAGATTCCCCATGTATTTTAGCTCTCAACAAACTTGTATTAATACCTTGTATTAATAGCAAATTCATGTCCATTAGATTTTGTGATGTCATTTGGTACACTTATTTCACAAGTAAATTCTTTGTGTAATTGTATATATGAAAGTGTGTATGCTTTGTTTGAATATCTACCATTTAGTCATCCACTGATTAACAACCAAAATGTTCCTATGCTGGAATGAATTCACTCAAATAGAAATAAAAATTCCATAACTTTTAAAAATAACAGTCAGTGATAAAACCTACTTATTTTTATGTTTAGATAATAATATTCCAAGGAAAATGTTTAACATGTCACACAATTGTCCTCGTTTCTTTTTACTTCAATTTATATCTTTAGTTGAAAAGAGTCATCATTTGTTCCATATTAATTTTTATACTTTATTAAATGTTTACTTCTAATGAATATGTAATATTAAAGTTGACATGGTAACGTTCTCAATGTTTCAACTACACAAATAAAACCTTACATGTGTAGGAAATAATTTTAGTTTATGATAGCTTTTTTATAAAACACACAAACTTATGTACTTGACATGACTTAGTCGTTGTATATTAAATCTCGTAAATCTAAAATTTATAAAACTAGAAAATACGAATTTTTTGATATTTAGAAGTAATTCTAAATAAATATATCAATTATAATTCAATAAAACTTTCAAAAATAGTGGTAATTTCCCAAGTCGATCACATGGATGTAATATAATATCTGGTAATTATTATAAAATTTTCTCAATGAATATGATTTTCTATAAATTTTCTAATAGAAAATGAAAAGGAAATATGTTTAAAATTCACGAAAAAGGAAAATAAGGGTATGGACGTCAGGATGACATCAGCACCTTGTGAACGTAAATCGGGTAGAAATAGAGTTCTGCTTGACGATTCTTACGTAAGTGATTACAGACGATTTAATTAATCAAATTAAGATCTATAAAAGCTGGAAGAATCGTAATAGAACAAAGTATATTTTGGTAAATTAAAATCACACAAATTATCACTAAATGAAGCGTAAAGTAAGTTGAAAGCAGGAAAACAAAGTCCTAGCGTCGTGACGGCAATGCGCCGACGATGCATTAGAATCTTGAGCGTTCGAGAGGATCGTCGTGTAGTGTCTACGGCCTCGAAGGCTCTCCTTAGACAAAGACGATGTGGGCAATCTCTATATCTCCTTGCAAAGTTTAGAGATTAATGAAATGGGTCGTCGAATTGTCTCTGGCGGCTGTCACCCGACGGAATAGAAAAACGGCAACTTTGCGGCTCTCTGGTGGCTGTCACCCGACGGAGAGAAGCTAGATGGAGGTGGGGTGTGTGTTAGGGAGCTTCATCTTTAGGTCTGCACAACAAGAGGAGGCTCTTCATTGCATCTGGTATGCTCTCGAGGTGGTGACTCGTCTCTCAGCGGATCGTCCTTTTCTTGACGACGACTTGTTCGTCGATCAATCGGAGTTGATTTACTCGATGGATTCATGATCCTTTTATTGCGAATCCTTCAACAATTTGAGTAACAATGTTCCACGAATCGCGTTGATGAGATTTTTCACTAATGATCCAACGATTCTGGTTGCTTAATCTTTCACCGGTGATCTACAAGAAAGTCGTGACAATTAGATAAAAATATGAGTTTTGGCTCTAGGAGGATTTGAACCCGTGTCAATTGCCCGCCTCTTCTAAGAAAGGTGTGACATGGGTTTAGTCCCACATTGGTTGTGTGCTGATTTTTCAGGTGAATATATAGTAATGTTAGATTTCTAAGTAAAGTTCCTTCTCTCGCGTGTACCACCATTCCTTGCCCCATAGCTGGCTGGCCACTGGTGACATGGAAGGGGAATGGCATACTCGTGCCCCTATCGGTCCAAGCCGCTCGAGCCCCTGCTCGCGGCTACTCCTTGACTGAGCTTTTGACCCGCTTGCAGGCTTGGTGGGTCCCTCCATTTTGTAATATTTTTATTTTTTTTTCTTGTTCTTTATTTATCTCAAAAGTAAGACTGTAAAAATTGTATAAAATCACATAATTACTCAAAAATTCACATTAATCAACAGAAAACCACTTTTCACACTTTAACACAAATATAAGTCTATTTATCATGAGTTAAGGCTAAAACTATATTATTTATTAATTATTAACTCATGATAATGAAGACTTATCAGTACTCATTATGGCAAAGAAATAAACTTATGAAGATTAGTTAACTCACATGACTTGGTTGGAGTTTGCAACTATTGTCTCCCAATATCTATATTACCAAAACAAGTTAGAAAGTTCAAAACTAAAAAAGAAATAATTTCTTTGAATATTTAGATATCCTCTTTAGAAATAAATATGGTAAAATAAAACATCTGAATCTGAAGCATATTGGTTTGGTCAAGTTTGGTGAGGGTATGATATTACTACAATATAATAAGTACTGTGAGTCTTAAAGAAATAATGATTTAACGACCAAAACTTATCCAAATTATCACATTATGAAGCATATTAAAAATCATGATCTCAATATTTTAATCATGATTTGGTGATTGAGAATATTAAAAATCAGTTTCAAAGTGTATTTGATAATATTGAGAAAATCATGTGCGATGAGCAATTTGAATTCAAATGATTAATTTGATGCTATAGTTATTTCAAAAGATAAAAAATTATGGGTACATAATAGAGTAGGTAAGTTTTCACACATATGGAAGTTTATAAGTTTTTGTTTATTTAATTGTCCTAATTATTAATTTCTTCATTGTTTGCTTTCTGTAGATATTGATACTTTTATTGGAAATACAAAGGAATACTTTAACAAAGTAAAATCAGCACACTAATTGAACTCAATATTATGTTTCAAGAATAAAATATAAGAATTGACACTTGTAAATATGATATTTTTATCTTGAATTATTTTTTAAACAATATCTTATGTAATCATATATCAAGAATAATTTTATCATTAATACTCTTATGAGTATTTTCCATCATCATAACAAAATATAGTTAAAAATCTAATAATCTCTTACTTTTTTATGATGAAAAAATTATACATGCAACTCATGAAGGCCAATAAATGTGAGTTTTACATTTAGAAATACTTCATATGTTGATCATAACATTTATGGGTGTATGTATGTTCAAGCTTTTGTTTGTGCGAGTATGGAACTATTCATGTCAGAAATTTAGATAGTGCAATGTAAAATTTGAATGTTTGGACCCAAGTAAAAACATTAAGTTCAACCAAAAAAAACTTCAGATAAAGTTAAAAATAAATCAATATAAACAATAGAAGTCCACCTTCCCCCTCTCTTAGTGCTCCTTTCCCCTATACTTTCTTTTGCTTCACTCCCCCATTATTTAACAAGATCTAAATTTGTTTTTGGGAATGGTGGCATTTTCATTGCAGAGTTGTCTATTTTCTCTCTTTTTGTCAGATAAAAAAGGCTAAGTGCTCCAAGCTCCTTCAAATATTGATTCTATGGTTATGTTAATATTTTTGGGCATGAAATAGATATAAGACTTGGGATCAACTGATGGAGACATCAGTGAAGAGTGGTTGCATTATGGAGTTAAGATAGAAAATGTTTACAATTTTAAGTGAAGAAGATTGAACAAAGTAAAATGCATCATTTGGAGACAAAATTGAAAGTAGAGGAAATGTGTTACTACCATAATTCTATGGATAAAGGGCTTTAAATTGAGGATGCATTCTTTCATTTGGAGATTAATTAGATCAACTAGATTTATTCTCTAACCTCAAATTAAGTGATAAGTTAAAAAATTGGTCAATATTGGTGAAACAAGTTTTGCAGCTGAGCAAAGAAGATAAATTAATTAATATATTTAAAATATCAATGTTAAGTTTTGGATGAATATGGTAGACCCATGCATGTTGTTTGGATAAAATAATGTTCATGATTTCTTTACCTCATTCTTGAGTGTAGTTTAGACTATAACTCGGAATTCTTGAGGGTTGCAGCTATTATGGTAGTAGTGATCGAGTACTCTCATATTAGTGATGAAGGTGTGTGGCTTGAGATTCAGCACCAAGTTGTAATGTCGGAGAACTATGCGGTTCTTCTAAGTTGGATGTTGTCAAGGCTAAATTTATGTGTTTTAATTAGTTTTATTATTTGATTTTATTTTTTTAACTTGAAAAATAAATATAGGATATATTGTTAATTTTAAAAGTTTGAAGTTCAAATACTTAGTGTAATTTTTGATTATTAAAATAAAAAGAATAAGATATAAAAAAAGCTTCTACTCACTAGCAAATCAGCACTCGGCAGCTGATCTAGAGGGGGAACAATGGTCGAGTGGGTATACCCAGATTAGGGAAGCCACGAGTTGGGCTGGAGTGACGAAGGCCTCGCTTTGTGCACATGTGCATTACTCCCCTTCCATGTCTTGGTGGCCAACCGATCATGGGGCAAGGAGCACCCGTACATACGTGCATGTGCGAGGATAGACCACCGTATTGCCTTCTCCCAAGATGGTCTTGAGTATTATTTTATTTCGGGAGAAGGGATCTCTATTAACACAGAAAATCTTTGATTTATATTCAAGTTAAATGATGGCAAACTTCTGATGTGGGACTAAATATTTTTGTTTGTTTCAGTACAACCATCTAGAGCACAGTGTGATCTAGTGGCATTAAGTGAGCCACAACATCAGATTAGCCTAATCTTGCAGCTAGCGAATCGCCACGATACCAGATGCGTAAAGCAATCTATCGTTAGTTCACGAATTTGATGCTGCTCAGCACACACGTGGCCTTAAAGGATGATCTGATGGCTAAGGAGGTGCCACGGTACTCGGAACTTAAGTTCCCAATCAGCAACAATTCGCGGTGGGTTGATCCTACGTCACTCAGAGTGCCACTGATAAGTCTTTATTATCATGAGTTAATAATTATTAAATAATATAGTTTTAGCCTTAACTCATGATAAATAGACTTATATTTGTGTTAAAGTGTGAAAAGTGGTTTTTAGTTGATTAATGTGAATTTTTGGGTAATTATGTGATTTTATATGATTTTTACAGTCTTACTTTTGAGATAAATGAAGAATAAGAAATAAAAATAAAAATATTGCAAAATGGTGAGACCCACTACCAGCCGGGCCTGCAAGCAGGTCAGAAGCGCAGTCGGGGAGTAGCCGTGAGCAGGGGCTCGAGCGGCTTGGTTTGGACCGATAGGGGCACGTGTGTGCCACTCTCCTTCCACGTCACCGGTGGCAAGCCGCCTGTGGGGCAAGGAGTGGTCGTACACGCGAGAGAAGTGACTTTGCTTACAAAGCTAACATTACTATATATTCGCCCGAAAAATCGGCACACAACTGATGCGGGACTAAACTCGTGTCACACCTTCCTTAGAGGCGGGCGACCGGTGTGGGTTCGAATCCTCCCAGAGTCAAAATTCATATATTTTTATCTGATTATCGTGACTTTCTTGCAAATTGCCAGTGAAGGATTAAGCAACGAGAATCGCTGGATCATCCACAAAAATCTTGTCAATGCGATTCGCGGAGCATTGCTACTAAAATTACTGAATGATTTGCGATAAAAGGATCACAAATCCATCGAGTAAATCATCTCTGATTGATCGACGAACAAACCGTCATTAGGAAGAGGACGATCCGCTGGGAGACGAGTCGCCACCTCCTGAGAGCATATTAGATGCAATGAAGAGCCTCCTTTTGTTGCGTAGACCTAAGGATGAAGCTTCTTGACACGCGCCCCACCTCCATCTAGCTCCTTTCTGTCGGGTGACAGCCACCAGAGAGTCACAAAGTCACTGTTTTTCCACTCCACTAGGTGACAGCCGCCGGAGATGACTCAACGACCCATTTCATTAATCTCTAGACTTCACGAAAAGATCTAGAGATTGCCCACATCGTATTTGTCTAAGGAGAGCCTTCGAGGCCATATACACTGCACGACGATCCTCCCGAACACTTAGGATTCTGGTGCATCACCAACACATCATCGTCGTGATGGCGGAACTCTATTTTCTTGCTTTCAACTTACATTACACTTTATTTAGTGATAGTTTTTGTGATTTTAATTTACTAAAATATACTTTGTTCTATTACGATTCTTCCGACTTTTACAGATCTTAATTTGATCAATTAAATCGTCTATAATCACTTACGTAAGAATCATCGGGCGGAACTCTATTTCTACCCAATTCGCGTTTGCCGAGCATTGATGTCATCATGATGTCCACACCCTTATTTCCCTTTTTTGAGAATTTTAAATATATTTCCTTTTCATTTCCTAGTAAAAAATTCATAGAAAATCATATTCATTGAGGAAACTTTGGAATAATTACCAGATATTATATTCCATCCCTATGATCGAGTTGAAAAATTACTACTATTTTTAGAAGTTTTTTTGAATTATAATTGATAAATTTGTTCAGAAATACTTCTAAATATCTAAAAAATTATATTTTCTAGTTTTATTAATTTTATATTTGTGTGATTTAATATACAATGACTGAGTCATGTCAGCCACGTGATTGAGCATATCTCATCCAACAGCTTGTGAAGCACCATGATACTGGAAACTTAAGTCCTCACATATATCATTACTAAGGATATAAAGATAATAATCAATTATTTTATGGTAAAATAGATATTATCAATTATCTTTAAAATCCTGATAGTAGTCACGAATACGATCGACATATCCAATAATAGGCAAGCTTCTTCCTTCCTCCCATGACTGCACTCAAGGCCTCCAACAAATGGTCAGCTCTTCCCTTCTCTCCCTAGACGACGGTGATAGTGTTGTCAACTCCTCTTTCGATAGATTTCTCTGGCAAGTGGTAGCACTTTTGGACAATATTTCTGTGACTTGCAGTGTGGTGTGACATGTCCAAATGAAACCAAGCCGACACACTAGTGTCTCTAATTGTCTAGGAGCTAGACTAAACTTGGGCAACGATTTACTTCCTACTTTTAGTATTTACTTACTTACTTTTGTCATTTATTCACATTTTACGGCAAGCTATTTCCGTTTCATGCACGTTTTGATTGAGATGAGTAGAATTAATTCAAAACTTGATGAATGATCTTTGTTCTTCTTTTGAATCCTCCAAAACTCATATGAGATTAAGCTAAGATCATTTCCAACTTGTATTCTATTCTTTTTCATAGTTGAATCTCGACATATTTATGTTCTTAGGGTTTCACAAATAACGAGTATTTTTTTGTTTTCGAATGTGCACTTGTCTAAGAATAGAAGTAACCTAAGTACATCTTGAGGAATATTAAGAATATGAAGAAGTTCACATGCAACTAAAAATCGAAGAATATGTTGATGTGATTCTTGACTAGCTAATCTATGAAATTTAGGAAACATTTGTAGAGTGCTATGACAAATATCAAAATGAACATTTTGCAAAATAGGAGATCTAACTTGCAAAGCAGGTCTATATAAATTAGGTGTATAGTAATCATCCATAAGTTTATAAGGTTGAGTATTTTCAACATTATCACTCTCTTGGGCTGGATGATCCATCTTAGGTGATTCTACTTCTATAGAAGATGGTTTTTTTCTTTTTTCTATTATTGGAGTCTCTAATATGGGTGGTAATTTTTTTTTCTTGTGCCTCTAAATTCTTAGATTCATTGGTATCTGAATTTTCTAAGATTGGTTGCAAGCTGCATCTACTATTCATAAATCAGGTTTTCAGAATTTATATCTAGCAATGATCATGACATGAAGATATGATTTTAATAAATATGTCAAATAGATGTATAAAATCAATGAAAAATTAAGATACTCAAGTAAATAAATAGAAACTAAAGATTTAAAATTCTAACTTATGCAAAAAATAGAAATCAAATGAGCCTAATAATTTATTTATTGTTATTATTTTATTAATTTATTTTTTTTGAAATACTATTTGAATGAAAATAATAAAATAATGAAAGGTATTTTTTTAAATCACTGAAATATATATTAAAAAATCAATTAACACCAATTAAAAACAAATCTCTCCAGCAACGATGTCAAAAAGATGGTGTGTACTTGTCATTATGTTTAAATACACAATATCTAATAATATTTACAACTAAGACTTAATAAAATACTAGTATAGAAGTAAGTCTCAAGTTGAACATAGTGAGATTGATTAATTTGTCGTTAAAATTAATTTAATTTATATATAAAGTGATTTTAATATTTTATTAATATTTAACAGAAATAATAAAATAGAAGAGTGAAGTGAGAAGAATAAAGGAAGGGAAGTGGAGAAAAGGAATGAGAGAATTCTCATAAGAGAGAGAAGGGATGAGATCTCTTGCAAAACGGTGCGAAAGAGAGAGGAGGAGAGAAAGCTATCACGAGAGAGAGAAGGGATGAGATCTCTCATGAAAGGAAGAGAAAGAGAGAGGAGGAGAAAAAGTTCTGACAAGAGAGAGAAGAGATGAGATCTTTTGCGAAAGGGAGAGAAAGAGAAGGAGATCAATTGAGAGAGAGGGAGAGAAAAGGAGAGATCTCATGAGAGACGGAGAGAGAAGAGAGGTCTTACGAGAGAGGGAGAGAGAGAAATGAAGAAAGAGAAAAATAAGGTCAATTTATTTTCTTGGACGAATGTGTGCTCAAGGATTTACACACTTGACATGAGGTAAGTCATGAATATGTCCAATTTATTTTAATTGTTGAATGCTCATTAATCAGTCTTTAATCTTAGTGATTTTGCATTCAAAAATAGAAAAATACTCATTATTCGCAGAACGTTGGGAACATGAATACGTCAAAATTGAACTGTGAAAATTAATAAAAAATAAGTTGAAAATGACAAGTTTCGGAGGATTCAGAAGAAGAACAAAGATCATTCATCAAGTTTTGAATTAGTTCTACTCATTTCAATCGAAATATGCATGAAACGGAAATAGCTTGCTGTAAAAAATAAATAAGTGACAAAAGTAGATAAGTAAATGCTGAAAGTAGGAAGTAAAACATTGCCCAAGTTTAGTCCACGTCTTGGGCAACTAGAGACACTGATGTGGCAGTTTGATTTCATCTAGACATGTCACACTACACTGGAAGTCGTAGAAGTATCGTCCAAAAGCACTACACTACTTGTCGAAGAGATTCGTCAAAAGAAGGGTTGATAAGTCTTCATTATCATGAGTTAATAATTAGTAAATAATATAGTTTTAGCCTTAACTCATGATAAATAGACTTATATTTGTGTTAAAGCATGAAAAGTGGTTTTCAGTTGATTAACGTGAATTTTTGGGTAATTATGTGATTTTATACGATTTTTACAGTCTTAGTTTTGAGATAAACGAAGAACAAGAAATAAAAATAAAAATATTGCAAAATGAGGGGATCCGCCGGCCAGCCGGGCCCGCAAGCGGGTCAGAAGCGCAGTCGGGGAGTAGCCGCGAGCAGGGGCTCGAGCGGCTTGCTTGGATCGATAGGGGCACGTGTGCGCCACTCCCCTTCCACGTCACCGATGGTCAGCCGGCTGTGGGGCAAGGAGTGGTCGCACATGCAAGACTTTGCCTAGAAAGCTAACTTTACTATATATTTGCTCGAATAATCCGCGCACAACCGATGTGGGACTAAACCTTCAGGGGCGGGTGACCGCCGCAGGTTCGAATCCTCTCAGAGTCAAAATTCATATATTTTTAACTGATTATCGCGACTTTCCTGCAGATCGCCGGTGAAGGATTAAGCAATCGGAATCGCTGGATCATCGGCGAAAATCTCGTCAACGCGATTCGCGGAGCATTGCTACTAAAATTTATGAACGATTCGCGATAAAAGGATCGCAATCCATCGAGTAAATCATCTCCGATTGATCGACGAACAAGCCGTCGTCGGGAAGAGGACGATCCGCCGAGAGACCAGTCGCCACCTCCTGAGAGCGTACCAGATGCGATGAAGAGCCTCCTCTTGCTGCGCGGACCTGAGGATGAAGCTCCCTAACACGCGCCTCACCTCCATCCAGCCCCTCTCCGTCGGGTGACAGCCGCCAGAAGAGCCGCAAAGTCGCCGTTTTTCCGCTCCGCCGGGTGACAGCCGCCGGAGACGATTCGACGACCCACTTCATTGGTCTCTAGACTTCGCGAGAAGATCTAGAGATTACCCACGTCGTCTTTGTCCAAGGAGAGCCTTCGAGGCCGTGGACACTGCACGACGACCCTCCCGAACGCTCAGGATTCCGGTGCATCGCCGACGCGTCGCCGTCGCGACGCCGGAACTCTGTTTTCTTGCTTTATCTAGAGATTGCCCACGTCGTCTTTGTCCAAGGAGAGCCTTCGAGGCCGTGGACACTGCACGACGACCCTCCCGAACGCTCAGGATTCCGGTGCATCGCTGACGCGTCGCCGTCGCGACGCCGGAACTCTGTTTTCCTGCTTTATCTAGAGATTGCCCACGTCGTCTTTGTCCAAGGAGAGCCTTCGAGGCCGTGGACACTGCACGACGATCCTCCCGAATGCTCAGGATTCCGGTGCATCGCCGACGCATCGTCGTCGCGACGCCGGAACTCTATTTTCCTGCTTTCAATTTAATTTACGCTTCATTTAGTGATACTTTGTTGATTTTTATTTACCAAACTATACTTCGTTCAACTACGATTCTTCCGGCTTTTACAGATCTTAATTTGATTAATTGAGTCGTCTGTAATCGCCTACGTAAGAATTGCCGGGCGGAACTCTGTTTCTGCCTGATTCGCGTTCGCCGGGCACTGACGTCATCCTGACGTCCGCACCCTTATTTCCTCTTTTTTTTGTGAATTTTAAATATATTTCCTTTTTATTTCCTAGTATAAAATTCGTAAGCAAATCATACTCATTGAGAAAAATTCTGAATAATTACCAGATATTATATTACATCCCTGTGATCGACCTGGAAAATTACCACTATTTTTGGGATTTTTATTGAATTATAATTGATATATTTATTTTGAAATACTTCTAAATATCCAAAAATTCGTATTTTCTAGTTTTATAAATTTTATATTTGCGTGATTTAATATACAACGACTGAGTCGCGTCAAATTTTGGCGCCGTTGCCGGGGATGTATTGAATAATATTTACTATTTTTCTGTTTTTCTCTTAGAGTACACAAAAAAAAAAAACTTTACGCTTGTTTTATTTTCTTTTTGCCGATTTTTATTAGAAAAAGGGAACGAAAAGAAGCACGGCAAGGACTGGAGCATCCTGAAGGAGGGTAACAGTTACTAACTTTTTCCCTCGAATTTATTGATTTTTATGCATGGTAGAAGATCCTTGCATCCAAGGTTAGAAAATCCTTTCATTATTTCATTCAAAAATAAAAATCCGAAAGAAAAATTAATTTTGATGGATCCTGAAGGAAGTACAGGTCAAACTGAGAACAATCCTATGGCCATGAAAAATCATTATATCCCTGATTCATTTCAAAGAGCATCTAATATTAGTATTAGAGTCCCATTAGCACCCACTGTTAAATTCGAAATAAATCTAGGAATTTTTCAAATGCTCCCTAATTTTCATGGATTGCCTTTAGAGGAACCTCATCAGCACTTAGAAAAATTTCATATGGTCTGTGATTTAGTTAATCTCCCTCAAGTTACACCAGAAATTATTAAGATGAAATTATTCCTTCATACACTTAGGGACAAAGCTAGTCATTGGCTATCCACATTAGATAGAGAATTAACTAGCTGGAAAGATATAGAACAGGCCTTTCTTCGAAAATTTTATCCCTTAGGAAAAACTCAAAATATGAGAAAACATATATGGAGTTTTTCTCAAAGACCAGGAGAAACTTTTCATGAGACATGGGAAAAATTCAAAGATTTACTTAGAAAGTGTCCTCATCATGCTATACCCAAGTGGCAACTCAATAGAATTTTTTATGATGGATTATTAGAACAACATAGAAATATGGTCGATTCTATATGTGGAGGAGCTTTTATGGAGAAAACTCCTGATGAGATTTACAGTCTTTATGAGAATTTAAGTGAAAGTTCTAGAGATCAAGCCTCTTTTGAATTATATGACAAGGAAATGAAGAGAGAAATTTATGAATTGCATCATGATGATAATTCTAAACTTAGAAATGAGGTTAATCAGATTAATCAAAGATTAGAAAAAATTGATTTACTTATTGATAATATTAGAAAGCCTTTTAACCCTCAACTTAATTCGAATGGTACATGTCCTATGTATGGTGAAAATGATTATTCTGAACTTCAATGTTATAATTTAGATCAATCATTTCACCCTATGCAAGAACAAGTGCAAGTAGCTCACGGTTTTAATAGAAATAGGGAAAAATTTTCAAATTCTTATAATCTTAATTGGAGGAATAATTTTTCATGGAGAGACCCAAATAATATTCAAAATCTAGAAGCACTTAGACCCAATTCAAACTCTGAATTTCGTCCAAAACAAGAAAATAGATTTCAGAAAAATCAGCCCTCTCAAACCCAACCTGATGCTATGGAAATGATGCAGCAAATGAGCCAAATGATGCAACAAACTATGAATCAAATGATGCAGCACCAGAAACAAATTATAGAGGCCCTTGGGAATAAGAGAGAAGAGGGACAGCTACCTAGTCAGCCCATAGAAAATTCAGAAAGCTGTCCAACAGTAAGATTTCAGCAAGAAGAGTCTAGCTGGATAAATTTAGAAAAAAACCCACGAAATGAAAATGTTAGGACAGTGAATATATTGAGTGAGAATATTTTACCTGATCCTTATTTCCAATTATTAGAAGAAATTGATGATCCATTAGAAGTAAATGAGAATATTAAGGCCAAAAATGTAGTAGCAGAAAATTTGAATAAAATCATTTATTACTCACAATTGATGAATGAATATAGGGAGGATGATGAGGAGAAAGAACCCTTAGATGAAGAAACAGCAACTGATCATAGAAAAATCATCCAAATTTTAGTAGAAGGGAGTAAGGACAGAAATGAAGAAAAATATATTTCAGGTGAGGAAAAATCAATTGATTTGGGAGATGTAGGAGACGAAATTAATGAATCTAATCATAATTTTGCAGCCATGGATGTTGATTGTGAGGATGATGATGTATATCATATACCAAAATTAAAAGATAGCTCTTGGGAAGATGAAGAATTTGATGAGTTGAGAAATGAAAAGCTAGAAAAAGAATTGATTCAACTAATGGGAACAAGCGAAAATAATAGAAATGAATATAGAGATAATTTTGGAGGAGAAAATTTGAATTTTACTGAATTCATTAGATCTAAGATTAAAGAAGACAATCCTTCCATCCTTCAAAACCCACAGCCCATTAGAATTATTTCTAAGCTTGAAATATTTCACTCCTCGCAAATTGAACAAATATGTATGGAAGATAAAATGGAGCAGGGGAAGATTATGCAGATAAAAGAAGACATTAAGAAATGGGTGAGTGGAAGAATTAGAGATACCAATTTAGATGAAAAAATTTTAGATTGGGCAAGAGCTAATCTGAAAATTATACAGCCTGATCACATTTTATGGTTTATTAATAGAAAGTATTTATTAATGAATGAGAGCCTAACAAAACAAGATAGAAATAAGGAAAGATTCTTTTCAAAATGGAAATATTATTTTTGGGAAAATTTTGTTAATTTCCATTTTGTTTTGGCTGAAAGTATGTCAAGGTATATATATGAAGTATATGAATTTATGCTAAATCTGAAAAAGAATATCATAAAACTTACCTTGGGATACAAATATATTTTGATGGCCATAGATCAGCTTATATGATATAAGAGCTGTCCAGCTGGAGACATTAAATTCAGCGCTGCATGGGAGGCAACCCATGGTTTTTATTTCATTCTGTTTGATTTTTTTTTAAGCTCTGTTTTTCTTAGAATTTCGCAGTACTTGTTTCTGTATTTGTTTTTCTTTCGAAAAAGTGCAGGAGGAGTGTAAGATGAAGTGGAAAATTAAAAACGAGGTTGAGGTGATGTCTTTCTGAGCTTCATCATTTATGAAAATATTTTTAATGCTTAACTTTGCAGATATGCATGCTTCACTTGAAAATTATATTTTCTGCATATTCTGTTTCGAGTTTTCTGTGTCATTGAGGACAATGTCATTTTTAAGTTGGGGGGTGAAGTATTCATTATTAATTTATGCTGTATGACGATTAAGAACATGTGTTTGCATTTTATTCAACTTAGAACAGCAACTAAAAAAATAAAAAAAATCGCCGAATTCGGAAAAACTGCAACATCTATTTTCTGGTTTTCTGTCAGGAACAACAGACTGTCAAAAACAGCAGATGAAAAAAAAAAAAAACCCAAAATTTGAAATTATAGAGACCCTTTTCTCACATTTCAATCCCCTAGATATATATTACTGAAATTCGAAATTACAGCTATAAAGAAGATAATTTTGATTTATTTTTGACAAATTTATTGCTGCTAAAATAGAACTGAAAACAGAAAACAGAACTGTCAGAACTATCTAATTTAAAAATTCCTTACATCATATTGCATGCATGAAAAATTAAATCAATTAGATTGATTGATACCAAAAGATACTAGGAAGATTATTATTGAGTCAAAAGAATGATCTAGTAGCATGAAATGTTGGAATACTCCTTGGATACATGATAGATAACATGGATTTGATTTTACAGATTTTCACTTCATGATCTTGATGGATAATATTTACTTGATGTGAAAATTTGATTGATCATTTGAGTTTAATGGAGATTTTTGCACCCTGATCTATAGGACTTGTGAGGAGAAATCACTTATTTCAAAAAAAAAAAAAAGAAAGAGCAATGTGAAAAATCTAGAAACGAAGAGTACACATGGAGGGTGTGAGACATCATTCTCATTGTCGAAAATCGTGCATAGAAAAACACTTGCTGAAAAATAAGTGGATAAAGTGAAAGCCCTGAAAATGAAGAGTACACATGGAGGGTGTGAGACATCATTCTTATTGTCGAAATTTGTCTACAGGAAAAGCTACTTATCCACTATATATATAAAAAAAAAGAAAGAAGGAAGAAATATAGTGCAAACTTCAAAAATCAAGTCATAGAAAAAGGGAAATGTAAGATCAATATTATTCTTGGATGAGTATTGATAATTGGAACATCTTGTAAATACATCTATGAGTGAAGAAGTGATAAAGATGTGAATAGAAGAAGTGAAGTCTAGATTGTTATTCCAAGGAGTGTTTAAACATTTAAGTGCTTGACATCATTCTTAAATACTTGATATAAGAATCCAAAGTGTTTAAAGGTGCATCATTTCTAATTGTATTTCTTTTCTGTATTGAATATGATGTTTGAGATTTGTAAATTTTTATTTTCGTAATTCCATTGCTAAGGGACTAGCAATGATTTAAGTTGGGGGGTGTGATAAGTCTTCATTATCATGAGTTAATAATTAGTAAATAATATAGTTTTAGCCTTAACTCATAATAAATAGACTTATATTTGTGTTAAAGAATGATTTGTGGTTTTCAATTGATTAACGTGAATTTTTGGGTAATTATGTGATTTTATACGATTTTTACAGTCTTAGTTTTGAGATAAACGAAGAACAAGAAATAAAAATAAAAATATTGCAAAATGAGGGGATCCGCCGGCCAGCCGGGCCCGCAAGCGGGTCGGAAGCGCAGTCGGGGAGTGATAAGTCTTCATTATCATGAGTTAATAATTAGTAAATAATATAGTTTTAGCCTTAACTCATGATAAATAGACTTATATTTGTGTTAAAGCATGAAAAGTGGTTTTCAGTTGATTAACGTGAATTTTTGGGTAATTATGTGATTTTATACGATTTTTACAGTCTTAGTTTTGAGATAAATGAAGAACAAGAAATAAAAATAAAAATATTGCAAAATGGGGGGACCCGCCGGCCAGCCGGGCCCGCAAGCGGGTCGGAAGCGCAGTCGGGGAGTAGCCGCGAGCAGGGGCTAGCCTTGGCGATAGCAGGGGCTCGAGCAGCTTGCTTGGATCGATAGGGGCACGTGTGCGCCACTCCCCTTCCACGTCACCGGTGGTCAGCCGGCTGTGGGGCAAGGAGTGGTCGTACACGCGAGAGGACTTTGCCTAGAAAGCTAACTTTACTATATATTTGCCCGAATAATCCGCGTACAACCGATGTGGGACTAAACCTTCAGGGGCGGGCGACCGCCGCAGGTTCGAATCCTCCCAGAGTCAAAATTCATATATTTTTAACTGATTATCGCGACTTTCCTGCAGATCGCCGGTGAAGGATTAAGCAACTGGAATCGCTGGATCATCGGCGAAAATCTCGTCAACGCGATTCGCGGAGCATTGCTACTAAAATTTATGAACGATTCGCGATAAAAGGATCGCAATCCATCGAGTAAATCATCTCCGATTGATCGACGAACAAGTCGTCGTCGGGAAGAGGACGATCCGCCGGGAGACCAGTCGCCACCTCCTGAGAGCGTACCAGATGCGATGAAGAGCCTCCTCTTGCTGCGCGGACCTGAGGATGAAGCTCCCTAACACGCGCCTCACCTCCATCCAGCCCCTCTCCGTCGGGGGACAGCCGCCGGAGAGCCGCAAAGTCGCCGTTTTTCCGCTCCGCCGGGTGACAGCCGCCGGAGACGATTCGACGACCCACTTCATTGGTCTCTAGACTTCGCGAGAAGATCTAGAGATTGCCCAAGTCGTCTTTGTCCAAGGAGAGCCTTCGAGGCCGTGGACACTGCACGACGACCCTCCCGAACGCTCAGGATTCCGGTGCATCGCCGACGCGTCGCCGTCGCGACGCCGGAACTCTGTTTTCCTGCTTTATCTAGAGATTGCCCACGTCGTCTTTGTCCAAGGAGAGCCTTCGAGGCCGTGGATACTGCACAACGATCCTCCCGAACGCTCAAGATTCCGGTGCATCGCCGACGCATCGCCGTCGCGACGCCGGAACTCTGTTTTCCTGCTTTCAATTTAATTTATGCTTCATTTAGTGATACTTTGTTGATTTTTATTTACCAAACTATACTTCGTTCAACTACGATTCTTCCGGCTTTTACAGATCTTAATTTGATTAATTGAGTCGTCTGTAATCGCCTACGTAAGAATCGCCGGGCGGAACTTTGTTTCCGCCTGATTCGCGTTCGCCTGGCGCTGACGTCATCCTGACGTCCGCACCTTTATTTCCTCTTTTTTTTTGTGAATTTTAAATATATTTCCTTTTTATTTCCTAGTATAAAATTCGTAAGAAAATCGTACTCATTGAGAAAAATTCTGAATAATTACCAGATATTATATTACATCCCTGTGATCGACCTAGAAAATTACCACTATTTTTGGGATTTTTATTGAAATATAATTGATATATTTATTTTGAAATACTTCTAAATATCCAAAAATTCGTATTTTCTAGTTTTATAAATTTTATATTTGCGTGATTTAATATACAACGATTGAGTCGCGTCAAGGGTCAACCATGCTATCACCATTATCTAGGAGGAGAAGAGAAGAGCTGATCGCTCATTGGAGGCCTTGAGTGTAGTCGGGGGAGGAAGAACCCATGAGGGGGACCGCTCTATCAAAGTAGTGAAAGGGACCTCGTTGGACGAGGAGAAACTTGCCGATTGTTGGAGACGTTGATCACTCAAAAGGAGGGAGGAATTGATTCTATATTTGTGACTATCATCAGGATTTTAAAGATAATTGATAATATCTATTTTACCAAAAAAATTGATTATTGTCTTTAGATCCCTAATAGTGATACATGTGAGAACTTAAGTTCCCAATATCATGGCACTTCACAAGTCGTTGGATGAGATATCCTTAGTCACGTGATGCTTTGAGCAATGTAGGATCAACCCACTACAAACCATTGCCAATCAGGAACTTAAGTTTTGGGTACTGTGACATCGCCTTAGCTGTTGGATCATCCTTTAAGGCCACATGTATGTTGAGCGGTGATAAGTCTTCATTATCATGAGTTAATAATTAGTAAATAATATAGTTTTAGCCTTAACTCATGATAAATAGACTTATATTTATGTTAAAGAATAATTTTTGGTTTTCAATTGATTAACACAAATTTTTGGGTAATTATGTGATTTTATACAATTTTTACAGTTTTACTTTTGAGATAAATGAAGAACAAGAAATAAAAATAAAAATATTACAAAAATAGGGGGACCCGCCGGCCAGCTGTGCCCACAAGCGGGTCGGAAGCCGCGAGTAGGGGCTCGAGCAGCTTGGCTTGGGGACCGACAGGGCACGTGAACGCCACTCCCCCTTCCACGTCACCGGTGGCCAACCGGCTGTGGGACAAGGAGTGGTCATACACGCTAGAGAAGAGACTTTGCTCACAAAGCTAACATTACTATATATTCACCCGAAAAATCGGCGTACAATTGATGTGGGACTAAACCTCCATCACACCTTCCTCAGAAGAGGCGGGCGACCGGTGCGGGTTCGAATCCTTCCAGAGTCAAAATTCATATATTTTTATTTGATTATTGTGACTTTCCTGCAGATCGCCGGTGAAGGATTAAGCAACGAGAATCGCTCGATCATCGGCGAAAACCTCGTCAACATGATTCACGGAGCATTGCTACTAAAATTGCTGAACGATTCACGATAAAAGGATCGCAAATCTATCGAGTAAATCATCTTCGGGAAGAGGATGATCCGTTGGGAGACTAGTCGCCACCTCCTGAGAGCGTACCAGATGTGATGAAGAGCCTCCTCTTGTTGCGCGGACCTGAGGATGAAGCTCCCTAACACGCGCCCCACCTCCATCCAGCTCCTCTTTGTCGGGTGACAGCTGCCGGAGAGTCGCAAAGTCGCTGTTTTTCCGCTCTGCCGGGTGACAGCTGCCGGAGACAATTCGACGACCCACTTCATTGATCTCTAGACTTCGCGAGAAGATCTAGAGATTGCCCACGTCGTCTTTGTCCAAGGAGAGCCTTTGAGGCCGTGGACACTGCACGACGATCCTGTCGAACGCTCAGGATTCCGGTGCATCGCCGACGTGACGCTAGAACTCTGTTTTCCTGGTTTCAATTTAATTTACGCTTCATTTAGTGATACTTTGTGTGATTTTAATTTACCAAACTATACTTTGTTCAATTATGATTCTTCTGGCTTTTACATATCTTAATTTGATTAATTAAGTCGTCTATAATCGCTTATGTAAGAATCGCCAGGTAGAACTCTGTTTCCGTTCGATTCGCGCTCGCCTGGCGCTGACGTCATCTTGACGTCCGCGCCCTTATTTCCCTTTTTCGTGAATTTTAAATATATTTCCTTTTTATTTCCTAGTATAAAATTCATAGAAAATCGTATTCATTGAGAAAAATTCTGAATAATTACTAGATATTATATTACATCCTTGTGATTGACCTAGAAAATTACCGTTATTTTTGGAATTTTGATTGAAGTCTAATTGATATATTTATTTATAAATACTTCTAAATATCTAGAAATTCGTATTTTCTAGTTTGATAAATTTTATATTTGCGTGATTTAATATACAACGACTGAGTCACGTCAAGCGGCATCGGATTCACGAACCGCTGATAGATCACTTTACATATTTGGTATCGTGGCAGTTCACCAGCCACAAGATCTGGCTAATATGATGACATGGCTCATTGAATGCCGCTGGATCACACTATGCTTGAGTTGGCTGCGCTGAAAATGATTAGTCCCACATTAGAAGTTTGCCATCGTTTCAACTGAATATAAATCAAAGTTTCTCTTTGTCAGCAAAGATCCCTTCTCCTAAAATAAAATAATACCTAGGACCATCTTGGGAGAAGGCAATAAGGTGGTCTACCCTCACACGTGCACGTGTGTATAGGCACTCCTTGCCCCACGACTGATTGGCCATTAGGACGTGGAAGGGGAGTAACACACATGTGCATGAAGTGAGGCCTCCGCCACTCAAGCCCAGCTCATGGCTCCCCTAGTCTAGGTCTACCCGCTCGACTACTGTCCCCCCTTCGGGTCAACTACCAAGTGCCGGCTTGCCAATAGACATAAGCTTTTTTTAGATGTTATTCTTTTTCTTTTAATAATCAAAAGTTATGCTAAGTATTTTAACTTCAAACTTTTAAAAATTAATAATATATCTTATATTTGTTTTGCAAGTTAACAAAATAAAATCAAATAATAAAACTAATTAAAACACATAAATCTAGCTTTAACATATGTAAATAGATTAATGGACTGACATGTGGATTAAATCCTAATTCAAGAAGGTAATTAATTTTGGGATGTACGTAGTCTAGGACATTAATTTTAAGTCTATTTTAATGAAATATTTAGAGTTCTTAGATGACGAATAAATGAGATTTTATATAAAATGGCTTTCCTCAAGATGAGTTTGTTCATTATTATTAGAAATGGTTGTGTTCATGCATAGTTGGTCAGTTAGTTCTAAAATCTCAAAATAGGTTATCCACGTTTATAGATGAATGATGATGAAAATAATTTGAATCCAAAGAGGTGATCATGATTTTGAGAAAAGATGATTTGCAAATCATAGATGTATTTTATAAAGAATTCTTAAAGATCAGAGCACATCAAAATAATGAATCAAGTTTCTTGAATTTTTTTTAAAGATAGCAATGAGTTAATTTTGATAATTTACTTAGAGCAGATCACTTATAGAGGACTCAACTTCAAGAATGCTAAAATTAGTTCATTTTTGAAAACGATGAGAGAAATATTATTGAAATTAATGAAAAAGGTTATAGAATCAATGATGATGTGGATAAGTTTCATTTTTGGGGCATAAGATCAGGGCCAAGATTTGATCAAGTGAATTTCGTATACTTCCACTATTGCTCAGGCTTTAAGGATGGATAAAATTTGTCAAAATGAAGATCAAGTGAAATACAAAATTTGATTCTGATGTAGTGAAATTATGAACTAGAAACTCAAACTTTATATTCTCCATGTCATTTATCCTTGGAAAGTATTCTTCAATCATTGTCCTATAATGTTGAAACAATGTGTCCTAGTTTCATCTAAGTTTATATGCTCTATTTTCTATGTTTACATTTCTTCTAGAAAATCTGTATTTTGATTTTATATGTTTATAGACTAAAGGCTTATAAAAAATTATATCACTCAAACATAAATCATCATTCGTCACATGAATTTTATCTAAAAAAAATTGAATAATTAAGAATTTCAATTAGCTTCAGGCTAATTTCTAAACATAAATAGATTTTGATTTTTAATTAGTTCAAATTATATACCTCTTTTCGTTAAACATTCTAATGTTTGTTCTAAGACTAGAAAATCATTATGCTGAAACATTTAGTGAAAACTTTGATTAGTCGAAATTCGATGTTAATAAAATTCAAAGTAATATCATTGTTATTCAATTGATTTTGAATAAGATGATGCTCAATGTATAAACTTTTCTGTTCTAGAAAAAATGGTGGAATATTTTCTTAATTGATTATATAATACCATTAGAATAAGCCCATTGGACCCACCAAGCCCATTTTTGACTTATTCTCTCTATATTCTTATTCTTCCTCTACTATCTCTACTTCTTCCTCTCTCTCTCTCTCTCTCTCTCTCTCTCTCTCTCTCTCTCTCTCTCTTTCTTCCTTTCTTCTATATAACCTCATGTACTTCTCTTCTTCAATATATCAATTCTAGGGTTTTCTCTTCCTTTTGTCAAAATGGTATCAAAGTCCTAGGATTCTCTACTGCTGCTGCTCCATTTTCTTTCGTATCTCGGTCTCACCTATCCTTTCCCGGCACAATCTCCTACAGCACCACCTTACATCATGCCTACGTGGTGCTTGATCTATGTAGCCATGTATGCTTGCCATGCCTCTTTTAGTGCACACTTGTGTGCTTGTTTGGCACTTATCCAATGTCGTTCCTACACACTCGCCTGATGTGCCGCTGCACTTGAATGCTTGACGATGCCATCTCTCGCTAGTGCCCCATGCACCGACTGCAAGTGCCGCACGCACCACCTCCTAGTGCCCCACACCTCATCTCCGACGCTGCCCTATGCCACCTCCTAGTGCCGGCCCTACATTGCCTCTTAATGTCCCATACATTGTCTCCTAACATCCTGTGTGGTTCTAAAGATGTCCCCTCCTAGTGTTATCTCATCTCTCGCTAATCCTAATCTATGGATCTAGTGGGTGAATCCTGAATTTCTCAAGCACATCTTTTGCTAGTTCTTCAGTTGACTGTTGCTCTTCCTACGATTGAGTTAGCTACTCTATGACACTTCATCACAATGCAATTCACTTGACTGACATATGTGTTTAATGGACATAATTATGCGTCGTAAGCCTCTGGATTTGACCTAGTGCCGGTCGAGATCTTTGTGTCACTTCTTACTTACAAGTAGATGACTCCTCACTTTAAGTTCATTTCGATCATCTTTAAGCCTTGTCATAAGAGCTTGCCATCTATCAACATCTGACCACTGACCTCTAGACATTCAAATGCAACCATTAGGAGTTTTTTATTAGAGTCTATTTGAGTGGACTTCTCCAATCGATTATCTCTCAAATTTGTGAGACAATCCTCTCTAGAGACTAGGTACTTGATATCTTTCAAATTTTCTTTATTGTATTTTGTGTGAGTATATGCACTCTTCCTACTATCGCCAGCATCACATCTACTCATTTGGCAATGGTCATCTCTACTCCTCAAACAACACATGTTTCTTTTACTTTATGACCAGACAGTGGATGTCCCCAATAAGGAAAGGGCCACAGTTCTTTTCCTCCATACATCTATTGCGGCAAGCAGAACCACCTATCCAACAAATATTGAAAACATCTTTGACTTAATAAGTGACATTGACCTCCACCGAGTATGAAGTAGTATGTTACTCTATTGGTACCATGGCTCATTTCTTGATCAATCTAACTTTACTTTTGAATCCTTCCACATCAAGTACACACATTCTCCTTACATCTTCATCGTCACCATAGATTATTGACTTAGGGGCCTCCATTCACATGACAGACACATCCACAATTTTATGATCATACTAGCCTACATGTCATCATCCTTTGGTTATCATTGTCGATGGTTAAACTTGTTCGATCAACATACATGACAATAATATTGTTACCTCAAGTATTCCTCTCACCTAGGTTCTCTATATTCTCGGATTTCTTGCTAACCTCTTATATATGAGTGTTATTACTCGAGTCATCCTTTACTCTATTACATTTTTCTCTTGCTAACCTCTTATATATGAGTGTTCTTCTAACCTTCAAGCTCTTTTTATTTCCTCTACAGTCACTTCATCTATTTTGTGGCATCGTTGTTTAGACAAACATCATCGTGGTTCATATTCAAGTCGAGATCAGATTCTATCTAAAATATCCTTTTACCTCATGTTATGATATTTGAGGCCCTTCTTATACTCCATCTGTCTCAAGCCAGCGCTACTATATTGTCTTTATTGATGACTATATTCGAGTGAGTTGAGTATAACTTCTCTAAGATTATACTCAAATTAATATCACAATTGTTCACTTTATTATCGAGGTCATTGACATGACTTAGTCGTTGTATAGTAAATCATGTAAATTTAAAATTTATAAAACTAAAAAATACAAATTTTTGGATATTTAAATATATTTCTAAATAAATATATCAATTATAATTTAATGAAACTTCCAAAAATAATAGTAATTTTCTAAGTCGATCATAGGGATGTAATATAATATTAGGTAATTATTTAAAATTTTTCTTTAAGAATATGAGTTTCTATGAATTTTATACTAGAAAATAAAAATAAAAATAATTTAAAATTCATAAAAAAGGGAAATAAGGATGCAGACGTTAGAATGACATCAGCACTTGACAAACACGAATTAAATAGAAATAGAGTTTTACTTGACGATTCTAATGTAAGTGATTACAGACAATTTAATTGATCAAATTAAGATTTATAAAAGTGGAAAGAATCATGATTGAATGAAGTATAGCTTGGTAAATTTAAATCACACAAATTATCACTAAATAAAATAGAAATTAATTTGAAAGTAAGAAAATAGAGTTTTGACGTCACTATGGTGATGCATCGATGATGTACTGAAATCTTGAGCATTCGAGAGGATTGTCATGTAGTGTCCATTGCCTCAACGGCTTTCATTAGACAAAGACGACATGAGAAATTTCTAGATCTTTTTACGAAGTCTAGAGATCAATGAAATGGGTCATTGAATCATCTCCAACAGCTATCACCTAGTGGAATAGAAAAACGACGACTTTGCGGCTCTCTAGCGGCTATCACTTAATAGAAGGAGTTAGATGGAGGTAGGTCACATGTTAGGGAGCTTCATCTTTAGGTCCGCACAGTAAGAGGAGTGATGTGACTTAGTTGTTGTATAGTAAATCATGCAAATTTAAAATTTATAAAACTAGAAAATATAAATTTTTAGATATTTAGAAGTATTTCTAAACAGATATATCAATTATAATTTAATAAAACCTCCAAAAATAATGATAATTTTCCAAGTCGATCACAAGGATGTAATATAATATCTGATAATTATTTAGAATTATTTGCAAAGAATACTATTTTCTATGAATTTTATACTAGAAAATAAAAATGAAATATATTTAAAATTTACAAAAAAAAGGAAATAAGGGTGCAGATGTCATGATGACATCATCACTTGGTGAACACGAATTGGGCAGAAACAGAGTTCCACCTAGTGATTTTTACGTAAGCGATTCTAGACAATTTAATTGATCAAATGAAAATTTGTAAAAGCCAGAAGAATCGTAATGGAATGAAGTGTATCTTAGTAAACTTAAAATCAAAAAATTATCACTAAATGAAGCAGAAATTAAGTTGAAAGTAGGAAAAATAGAGTTCTGGCATCACGACGATGATGCGTCGGTGATGCATCAAAATCTTGAGCACTCAGAAGGATCATTGTGTAGTGTCCACAGCCTTGAAGGCTCTCCTTAGATAAAGACGATGTGGGCAATCTCTAAATCTCTTTCCGAAGTCTAGAGATCAATGAAATGAGTCATCGAATCGTTTCCAGTGGTTGTCACCTAGTAGAGCAAAAAAATGACGACTTTGCAGCTCTCCGATAGTTGTCGCCTGACAAAGAGAAGCTGGATGGAGGTGGGCGCGTGTCAGGCAACTTCATCTTTAGGTCCGCACAATAAGAGGAGGCTCTTCATCGCATCTGGTATGTTCTCAAGAGGTGGTGACTCATCTCCCGACAGATCATTCTCTTCTCGACGACGAATTGTTCGTCGATTAATTAGAGATGCTTTACTTGATGGATTTGTAATCCTTTTATGGTGAATAATTTAGTAATTTTTGTAACAATGCTCCACAAATTATGATGACAAGATTTTTGCTGATGTTTCATTGATTATGGTTGCTTAATCCTTCACCGGTGATCTGTAAGAAAGTCGTGATAATTAGATAAAAAAATATGAGTTTTGGCAATGGGAGGATTCAAACCTGCATCAGTTGCCTGCCCTTTCTAGGGAAGGTGTGACGCAGGTTTAGTCTCACATTACTTGTGCGTCGAAGTTTCAGGCGAATATATAGTAATGTTACATTTGAAAGCAAGTCACTTTCTCACATGTGTATGACCACTCCTTGCCCCATAGCCGGTTGGCCACCGATGACATGGAAAGGGAGTGGCGCACACATGCCCCTATTGGTCCAAGCTGCTCGAACCCCTACTTGTGGCTACTCCCCAATTATGCTTCCTACCTATTTGTGGGCCCAACTAGCCAGCAAGCCCCCCTCATTTTGCTATATTTTTATTTTTATTTCTTTTTCTTCATTTATCTCAAAAGTAAGACTATAAAAATCATATAAATTTGTATAAAATCACATAATTATTCAAAAATTCACATTAATCAACTGAAAACTACTTTTCACACTTTAACACAAATATAAGTCTATTTATCATGAGTTAAGGCTAAAACTATATTATTTACTAATTATTAACTCATGATAATGAAGACTTATCAAGGAGGCTCTTCATCGCATTTGGTATGCTCTCAAGAGGTGGCGACTCATCTCCTGGCAGATCATCTTCTTCTTGACGACAACTTATTCGTTGATTAATCAGAGATGATTTACTTGATGGATTCACAATCCTTTTATTGAGAATTGTTCTACAATTTTAGTAACAATGCTCTATGAATCACGTTGATGAGATTTTTGCCAATGATCTAATGATTCTGACGGCTTAATCCTTCACCAGCAATTTGCAAGAAAGTCATGATAATTAGATAAAAATATGAGTTTTGACTCTCAAAGGATTTGAATTGAGGCCGGTTGCCCACCTTTGAAGTCTTTTGGTGGAAGGTGTGACATAGATTTAGTCCCACATCACTTGTGTGCTAAAGTTTTAGGTGAATAAATACTAATATCATATTTCTAAGCAATGAGTCCCTTTCTTCTGTGTACGACCACTCCTTGCCCCACAATCAGCTGGCCACTAGTGATGTGGAAGGGGAGTGGCATACACATTCCCCCATCAGTCTTAGCTGCTCAATCCCCTACTCACGGCTCCCTTTGACTACGCTTTCGACCCGCTTACAAGCCCGGCTGGCCAGTGAGTCCCTTCATTTTGCCATATTTTTATTTTTTTTAATCTATTTATCTAAAAAATAGGACTATAAAAATCATATAAATTTGCAAAAAATTATATAATTAACCAAAAATTTATGTTAATCAATTGAAAACCACTTTTCACAATTTAATATAAATATAAGTCTATTTATCATGAGTTAAGGCTAAAAATATATTATTTACTAATTATTAACTCATGATAATGAAGACTTATTAGTCATCACTCAGTACTCTACTATGCTGAAGATTCTTTACACTAATAATACTTTAGAGCTAGTCTAAGACTTTCTTTGTATATTTTATTTTTATTGTGGTATTTTTCATCAGATCATGTGTCCACATACATTAGTCATTGAGATGAATGTTTCTCCTTTTATGTGGTATGATGCTCTTTTGATAGTTACATATCTCTAAAATTATTTTTCTTCTAGTCCACTTTTGAGGCTATTTTACTTCATCATTTTTCAACTGATCCTTCTCTTTTTTTCGTACCCCTTTGTGTCTTGGATGCACTACTTTCATCTAAGACTACTCTCATTTTCTTTCTAAACTAGCACTTTGTGCTCTCAAAGAAGTCTTTGTTGGCTACTCACTAACACAAAAAGATTATTAGGTCTATTTTCTTGATACTCGCTGCTATGTGACATTAGCTGACATTATTTTTCATGAAGAGTTTCTCTTCTTTTTTCCAACATCAACTCCTCGATTCACTACATTTTCACCACTTGGTTTTTCTCCTATGATGGTCATTATAGATCTCTCTCTTACTCCTACTTGTCTAGTTTCTCTCTCGTCAGCTTTTCCTTTAACACCTTTGGCTTTGTTGCCATCTGACTCCTTTACTCCGAAATCAAATTCATCTTCACCCTCTACCAATGAGCCTCCTTTGGTTGTCTCTTCTCACATTCATGTAGATAACCTTCATCTTTTTATTGCTCTCTATAAAGATATGCTTGCATGCACAAAACAACTAATTTCTCACTTTAGTTTCTACAATTACCTTTCTCCTTCCTTTCATACCTTTGCTTTTTCTATGAGCTCCGAGTCGATTTCATAGTCATATGTTGAGGCTACACAAGTATTAGAACAAATGGCAGCCTTGGACTTAGAGGTGGATGCCTTAGTGTCTCAAAAAACTTAGACACTTGTATCTCATCCACACGATACCAACATCGTCACATACAAGTGGGTTTTTGTACTCAAGTATAACTTAGATGAATCTATTGCATATAACAAGACTCACTTGGTTGCTCGTGGATTAATGTAAGCCTATGACATTGACTACACCGAGATATTTCTCTAGTGGTTTCACTTAACTCTACTTGAGTTATACTCTCTATAAGGGTGAATCAAACATGGTCTTTATATCAAGTGGATATTTTTAATACCTTTCTCTATGGTGACTTTGAGGAGCAAGTGTTTATGAAACAATCTCTTGGATATGTTGCTTAGGGAGAGTCATCGAAAATGTGTCTTTTGTAGCGCCTCATTTACAGACTTAAGTAATGTCCATGTGCCTAACTCACCATGTTCAGTGGTCTTTTAGTGTAATTTAGATTCTCACCATATCTTGCAGATCTCACATTACTTAAAAAGACTACTAAAGTTGGTATTATGATCTTAGCTATTTATATGGATAATGATAAGTCTTCATTATCATGAGTAAATAATTAGTAAACAATATAGTTTTAGCCTTAACTCATATAAATAAACTTATATTTATGTTAAAGTATGTAAAGTAGTTTTTAGTTGATTAACATGAATTTTTGACTAATTATGTGATTTTTTATGAATTTATATGATTTTTCTAGTCTTATTTTTGAGATAAATGAAGAAAAAGAAATAAAAATAAAAATATAATAAAATAGGGGAGACCTACTGGCCAATTGAGCCCGCAAGCGGGTTAGAAGTGTAGTCCAAGAGGAGCTACAAGTAGAGGCTCAAGTGATTAGGACCAATGGGGGCATGTGTTTGCCACTTTCCTTCTACGTCACCGGTAGCTCGTAAGTTGTGGGACAAGGAGTAGTCGTACATGTGAGAGAAAAGGATTCATTGCTTATGTAATATTACTATATATTCGTCTGAAACTTTGGCGCACAAGTAATGTGATACTAAACTTAGTTTACACCTTCCCCCAAAAGACTTCGATGATTTTAATACCTAAAATACTCCTTATTTATAATAGAGATATACCATGATGACGTCACTTGATAAGAGCATTAGAGTACTTATTTCAATCTCTTTCATACAAGCGGGCAACTAGCACGAGTTTGAATCCTCCTAGAGTTAAAACTCGTATTTTTATCTAATTATCATGACTTTCCTAATCACCGGTGAAGGATTAAGCCACTAGAATTGTTAGATCATTAGTGAAAATCTCATCAATGTGATTCACGAAACATTGTTCTTAAAATTACTAAAAGATTCACGATAAAAGATTGCAAATCCATTAAGTAAATCATCTCCGATTGATTGACAAACAAGCCATCGTTGGGAAGAGGATGATATGTTAGGAGACGAGTCGCCACCTCTTGAGAGCGTACCAAATGCGATGAAGAGTCTCCTCTTGTTGTGAGGACCTGAGGATGAAGTTCTTTGATAAGTCTTCATTATCATGAGTTAATAATTAGTAAATAATATAGTTTTAACCTTAACTCATGATAAATATACTTATATTTATATTAAATTGTGAAAAGTGGTTTTTAATTGATTAATATATATTTTTAGGTAATTATGTGATTTTATATAAATTTATATAATTTTTACAGTCTTACTTTTGAGATAAATGAAGAAAAAGAAATAAAAATAAAAATAAAACAAAATGAGGGGGACCCACTAACCAATCAGGCCTTGCAAGCAAGTGGGGAAGTAGCCACGAGCAAGGGCTCAAGCAACTAGGACTGATAGAGGCATGTGTACACCACTCTCCTTCCATGTCATTGGTAACCAGCTAGTTGTGGGACAAGGAGTGGTCATATACATGGGAGAAAGGGACTTATTTATAAATATAATATTACTATATATTCGCCTGAAATTTTGGTGCACAAGTGATGTGAGACTAAACCCACGTCACACCTTCTCCCCAAAGGCTTCGATGATTTTAAATACCGACAATACCTCTTATTTATAATAGAAATATACCATGATGACATCATTTAATAAGGGTTTTAGAATACTTATGTCAATCTCTCTCATATAGATGGGCAACTAGTGTAGGTTCAAATTCTCTCACAATTAAAACTCATATTTTTTATTTGATTATCATGACTTTTCTGCAGATTGCTGGTGAAGGATTAAGCCGTCAAAATTGCTAAATCATCAGCGAAAATCTCATCAATGCAATTTGCGAAGTATTGTTACTAAAATTGTTGAACAATTCATGATAAAAGGATAGCAAATCTATCGAGTAAAATATCTTCGATTGATCGACGAACAAGCCGTCGTTGGGAAAAAGATTATCCACTAGGAGACAAGTCACCACCTCTTGAGAGCATACTAGATGCGATCAAGAGCCTCTTCTTGTTGCATGAACTTAAGGATGAAGCTCTCTGACACGTGCCCCACTTCTATTCAACTCCTCTTCATCGGGTGATAGCTGCTAGAGAGATGCAATGTCATTATTTTTCTGCTCCGTTGGGTGAGAGCCATTAGAGATGATTTGACGACCCATTTTATTAATTTCTAGACTTTGGAAGGAGATCTAGAGATTGTCCATGTCATCCTTATCTAAAGAGAGCCTTCAAGGTTGTGGACATTACACAATGATCCTTTCGAACGCTCAAGATTTCGATACATTGTCAACTCATCACCGCTGCAATGCTAGAATTGTATTTTCTTACTTTCAATTTAATTTCTACTTCATTTAGTGATAATTTGTGTGATTTAAATTTACCAAGATATACTTCATTCTATTACGATTCTTCTAACTTTTATAGATCTTAATTTGATCAATTAAATTGATTGTAATTGCTTATGTAATAATCATTGGGTGAAACTCTATTTCTGCTTGATTCGCATTTGCCAGGTGCTGACATCAGCTTGACGTCCACACCTTTATTTCCCTTCTTTGTGAATTTTAAATATATTTAATTTTCATTTTTAGTATAAAATTAGTAGAAAATAGTATTCTTTGAGAAAATTTTTGAATAATTATTTGATATTATATTACATCCCTATGATTGACCTAAAAAATTACTGCTATTTTTGGAAGTTTTATTGAATTATAATTGATATATTTGTTTATAAATAATTTTAATATCTAAATATTAATATTTTCTAGCTTTATAAATTTTAAATTTGTATGATTTACTATACAAGGACTAAGTCACGTCACTCCCTAACATGCGCTCCACCTCCATTCAACTCTTCTATGTCGGGTGATAGTCAATAGAGAGCCGTAAAGTTGACGTTTTTTTACTCTACTGGATGATAGCTGCTAGAGATGATTCAATGACCCATTTCATTGATCTCTAGACTTTGTAAGGAAATATAGAGATTGCCCACATCATCTTTATCCAAAGAGAGCCTTCGAGGCTATAGACACTATATGATGATCTTCTCGAACACTATATGATGTTTTTTTACTTTCAACTTAATTTTCACTTCATTTGGTGATATTTGTGTGATTGAAATTTACCAAGATATACTTCATTCCATTACAAGATACCAAGATATCTTAACTTGATCAATTGAATCATTTGTAATTACTTATATAAGAATCATTGAGCAGAACTCTATTTTTGCCCAATTCAGATTTGCCAGGCACTAATGTCATCCTTATGTTTGCACCCTTATTTCCTTTTTTTGTGAATTTTAAATATATTTAATTTTTATTTCCTAGTATAAAATTCATAAAAAATAGTATTTTTTGAGAAACATTCTAAATAATTACTTGATATTACATTACATCTTTGTGATCGACCTAGAAAATTATCATTATTTTTAGAAGTTTTATTAAATTATAATTGATATATTTATTCATAAATACTTCTAAATATCTAAAAATTGGTATTTTCTAGTTTTATAAATTTTAAATTTACATGATTCACTATACAATGACTAAGTCACATCAGATAACATTCTTGTGAATAGAAGTAATGAAGTCAATATCTAAACTCCTAATTTTACATACAACAATACTTCGGTATACAATATCTATGGGTTCAACAATACTTCTTTGGAATTGAATTCACCTTTCATGATGGTAAACTCACTCTCTCTCAATGAAAGTATACTTTTGATATGCTTCAAGAGATTGGACTACTTGGGTGCAAGTTAGAGTTGTCACTTATAGAGGCATGTCTACACTTCTTAGAAATATCGTTTTCACTCTTAGAGGATGTTAATCATAGTAATAATTATAAAGCAAGTTGATCTACCTTACCACCACTTATCTTAATATCATGTACATTATTAGTGTTCTTAATTAATTTATGTAGGGACCTCAGTGACGTGACTTAGTCATTGTATTGTAAATCATGTAATTTAAAATTGATAAAACTAAAAAATACTAATTTTTATATATTTAGAAGTATTTTTGAACAAATATATCAATTAATTCAATGAAAGTTTCAAAAATAATAGAAAATTTCTAGGTCGGTCACAAGAATACTATAATATTAGGTAATTTTTCAAAATTTTCTTGAGGACTATGATTTTTTATGAATTATCGATTAAGAAATAAAAATGATATATATTTAAAATTCATAAAAAAAAGGAAATAAGGGTGCAGATGTAAGGATGACATCAACACCTGACCAACGTAAATCGAGCAAAAATAGAGTTCTGCCAAGCAATTCCTATGTGAGCGATTACACACGATTTAATTGATCAAATTAAGATCTTTAAAAGTCAAAAGAATCATCATTTAATGAAGAATAGTTTGGTAGATTTAAATCACACAAATTATTATTAAATTAAGTGAAATTAAGTTGAAAATAGAAAAATAGAATTTTAGCGTCGCGACGGCAATACATCAGTGATGCATTGAAATCTTGAGTGTTTGAGATTATTGTCATGTAGTGTTTATGACTTTGAAGGCTCTCCTTGAATAATGATGATGTGGGCAATCTCTAGATTTTCTTACAAAGTCTAGAGATCGATGAAATGGGTCATTGAATTGCCTTTAGTAGCTATCACCTGATAGAGTGGAAAAATGATAGCTTTGTAGCTCTTCAATAGTTGTCACTTGACGGGGAGGAGCTGGATGGAGGTGGGACGATAAACTTTGATGTGACTTAGTTGTTATATAGTAAATCACGTAAATTTTAAAAAAATTAAATTAGAAAATACTAATTTATAGATATTTAAAAGTATTTATGAACAAATATATTAATTATAATTTAATAAAAGTTCTAAAAATAGTGAGAATTTTTCAAGTCAATCATAGGGATGTAATATAGTATCGGGCATGTTTTTAGAATTTTCTTCAAAGAATATGATTTTTTATAATTTATAGATTAAGAAATAAAAATAAAATATATTTAAAATTTACAAAAAAAGGAAATAAGGGTGTAGATGTCAAGATGACATCAGCACCCAATGAACACGTCGGGCGAAAACAAAATTTCACTTGGTAATTCTTACGTAAGTGATTATAAATGATTTAATGATCAAATTAAGATCTATAAAAGTCGAAAGAATTGTCATTAAATGAGGAATAATTTAATAGATTTAAATGACATAAATTATCACTAAATAAAGTAAAAATTAAGTTGAAAATAGGAAAATAGAATTTTGACGTTGCGGCAGTGATGTGACAATGATGCACCAAAATCTTAAATGTTTGAGAAGATTGTCATGTAGTGTCCACAACTTCAAAGGCTCTCTTTGGACAATGACAACGTGAGCAATCTTTAGATCTTCTTGCAAAATCTAGAGATCAATGAAGTGGGGTCGTCAAATTGTCTCCATTAGTTATCATCTGACAGAGAGAAAAAATAGCAACTTTGTAGCTTTCTTGCAGCTATCACCTAACAGTGAGGAGCTAGATGGAGGTGGGGTGCATGTTAAGAAGCTTCATCATTAGGTCAATGTAGCAAGAAGAGGCTCTTCATTGTATCTGGTACGTTTTCAAGAGGTGATGACTCGTCTCTTAGCGGGTCATCTTCTTCTCAACGATGACTTGTTCGTTGATTAATTGGAGGTGCTTTACTTAGTGGATTTGTGATCCTTTTATCACAAATTATTCAACAATTTTAGTAAGAATGCTCTACGAATCGTGTCGACGAGATTTTTGCTGATGATCGAGTGATTTTGGTGACTTAATCCTTCATCAATGATTTACAAGAAAGTCATAATTTAATCAGATAAAAATATAAATTTTGGCTCTAGTAGGATTTAAACTTGTGCTGGTCACCTGTCTACATGAGAGAGATTGAAATAAGTATTATAATACCCTTATAAAGTGATGTGATCATAGGTATATCATTGTTATAACTAAGGGATATTTTAAGTATTAAAATAAATAAAACCATTCCAAAATAGGTGTGATGTGGGTTTAGTCTCCACATTAGTTTTACACCAAAGTTTTGGGCGAATATATAGTAGTATCAACTTTTTAAATAATGAGTCCCTTTCTCTTGCATGTACAACCATTTCTTACCCCACAACTTGTTGGCCACAAGTGATGTGGAAGGAGAGTGGCACACACATGCCTCCATCGGTCCATAGCCGCTTGAGCCCTTACTCATGACTTCACCTAACTGCACTTCCGACCCACTTGCGAGCTCGGCTGGCTAGTGGGTCTCTCTCTTTTTCTATTTTTATGTTATTTTCTTTTTCTTTATTTAACACAAAGATAAATCTATTTATCATGAGTTAAGACTAAAACTATATTATTTACTAATTATTAACTCATGATAAGAAAGACTTATCACTTGATAAGTTTACTAGGAGGAAGTTTTATGAGTTATGATATACATTAAATGAGCTCATGGAAGAGGGTTTATCTATTGAAGATATGAGCATCATTTGATTGAAGCCTACTTGGATGTATGATATATTGGTGATAAGAGAGATTGCAAGCCCACCACTGATTATTACACATATGTGGGTGACAATTTTGTTACATGATGCTCTAGGAAGTAAAAGGAGGTATCTTGTTGCAATGTTGAGTTTGAGTACTGCTCCATGGCTTAGAGAGCATGAGAGATAGTGTGGCTCAGTTCACTCCTCGAAAATCTTGGTATCTCATCTCCTATGCTAATATCTATACATTGTGATAATTAAGCTGCCATCTTCATTGTTGAGAATACTATGTTTCATGAGCAGAAAAAAAGTACATTGAGATTGACTATCATTATATCTAAGATAAGATAATGTTAGGTGTTATCTCTATTCCACTCATTGTGTCATCTCATCAGCTCACAGATGTCTTCACTAAGAGTATTCTAGGGATATCCTATGACACGACATGTACCAAGCTAGGCATGTTTGACTTGTATGTTTAGCTTGAAAAAAAATGTTAGAACAAGTCCACTAGGCCAACCACGCCTATTTTGGACTTATTCTCTCCACATCTTTATTCTTCTTCCACTATCTCTACTTCTTCATCTCTCTTTCTTTCTCTTTTATGTAACCTCATATACTTCTCTTCTTCAATATATCAATTCTAAGGTTTTCTCTTCCTCTTGTCAATAAATACTTAAGTTAAGATTTTCTCATAATACTTATGTGCAATATAATCCAACAGCTATATTTAATGTCTAATAAATTAGGAACCTTCCTAGAATTATAATGATTCACTCATACTTTTTCCATCAGTTATATTTGTAATGAAATTATAATTACTATGAGTAACTAAATTCCTATGACGTTATTTTGGAAACCAAATTCTTAAATCAAGCATGTGTACAATGTACCTAAAAATTCTTTTGACCACAATTATGCATAACTCTTTTAGATCACTTTAAAATCTATCATATAAACAAACATTGAAAGTAATATCTTGAGAGTTTCCTTCACTATGAAGATAAATTACAATTTTTTATCCATATGCATTCTTTTCTTTACCTCCTAAACGATGATTTTTTGTGATAATTCTTTCACATATTTCAATTGAGAGATGGATATAAATAAATAAATAATTCCTTCCATCATATATTTCTCAATTTTTTTCTATATTCTCTAAAATTTGGCTATGTAAATTTTCAACTCACGATCTAAAAATTATATTTTCTGCATATATTTTAACCACAACTATATGTTCATATTTTCTCTTTTAATAAATTGAATAGTGTCAATACTTTCTCTTTTAAGCCGATTTCCAAGAAGAATCGAAGTTAACTTTTCATTCCAATCTGTTTAAGTTAGTTTAAGATCATATAATATTTTGAATAGTTTCTAAACATGATTAGGATATTCTGAATTTATAGATTGTGATGAGTAAGGCAAAAATATTCTTAGTTTTTAGAACTATTTGATTTAAAATGAAATTTTTATGACTTGCATATATAAGCAAAATTTTAATGTCATCTAAGGATAGTTGTATATTGTTTCATCATAGTATATTTCTTCTATTTGGGTATGTATAACCCCCAGCCTCATCTTATCTATAAAAACTTTTCCTTTTTGATTTAATTTATTCTTGATTATCCATTTGGTTCCTACATTGAACATTTCATTTTTTCTTAGTCCTAAACTGAACATTTCATTTTTCCTTGATCCCAAACTTCTGAAGTTTGCCTTTGTCAACTATATTTCACTCGGTCATAGCTTCAATCCGATTTTCATCCTTTAAAGTTTAAATTGTATTTTTGGGGCCTACTTTAGAAATCAAGGCACTTAATTTTGATATGGTTTGAACTTGTTTCTTGTCGTGCACTAATGTGGCCCATCAAATGACTCTGTACACATTTCATTCTTCAAAAATAGTCTCATTTTCCAGATTTTTTTCTGATTGAGGGAATTGAGCATCATCATTGACCAAAATATCCTAAAAATATATTTTTAATAATTCTACTCAATCATTTACATATACTTCTTTCTCTTTTTTCTCAATAAATGTCACATTTATTGCCTCCTCAACTAGCAATGTTCTTTTGCAATAAACTCTAAATGCTATTGAGTGTTCAGAATGTCCCTGAAAAGTTTCTTGATCATTTATAAGGTCAAAATTTTATATCTAGTTTTATATTTATGAGAATAAAACACTATTCAAAGAGTCAAAAGTAACCATCATATGGTGTATTTCTTTTAAATGGCTCATAATGAAGTTCTTGATTATGAGTTTAAACATGATCCTATGCATGATGTGGGATGCTGTGTTCATTAACCAGTGAAAAATATTTAGGAATTTTTTTGGCTAACTTTGTGTTAGAAACATCTAACACTATTCTCTTTTTCCTCTTAACAATTTCAGTTTTTTGAAGTATCTTAGAACACTAAAGCTGATAAATAATTTTTCAATCACAACACAATTCTGTAAATTGTAGATTTTAAAATTCTTCAACATGATCACTTTTTATTTTATTAATTATCATATCATTTTTATTTTTTTTTCTTCCTGAAATTTTAAATTTCCAAAAGATATCATTGTTATTTTCTAAAAAACATACCATAGTAATTCTTGAATATCACCTATTATCATAAACCCATGTCTTTACACCGTTGTTGGTCTAAAAAGATCCATGCAAAATAGTTCTATGGGTCAACAAGTTGTGACTGTATCTTTTTTTAGTTTGTATGATTTTATAACTAATTTTTCTCTAATGCATGTATCACAATTGAAGTCCAAGTTTGACGTTTCTCACATAATATCTAATTTTTGTTTCTTTATTATTTTCCTTATACTTAAATGTCCTAGACATTTGTCATAATTTCATCAAAATTTTGTCTAAGGCTATATAAATGCATCTATGTATATATATTATATATAATACGATTTCAACAATTTATGAAAATAAGCCATATAAACTGTGCTCTTCCTAAGATTAGTAAAAATTAGTTCATTATGAGAATTAGAAGATGACAAGAACTAATGTTTAAAATAACTTTAGAACTTTTTTCAAATAATTGAGTAATGTTAACTAGATTATACCTCAACCCTTAGATATACATCACCTTTTAATTATAGTTTATTTATTTATTTGTGTTCTTATATCCTATTGTTTTTTATTTTTCATCCCCCCCATAAGACTACTGCACATCCTTTTTTAATGAAAGTGCAAGCCATTTTTCCTCTCTCCTCATGTTTTCACCATCCATTATCAAGATAACATGGAAGTTTTGTCTCTTGAGAGAGACCCTTGAATTACTTAAAATTTATTTTTGAATGTGAATCTATACATAATCTGGATTTATATTTTTAATTGAATGTAATACTTTTTCTTAATTTTTTATATCTAATTCTTAGTTTTCATGGAATTCTATTGATTTCCTTATCTTTTAGAAACTTTCCTAGTTGTTCCCAAGAACTTTTTTGATTTTTGTATGATAAATTTTGAGGTTTCTATCACTCGTTTTCTAGTGTTGGCAGAAATTCTAAATGAGCTTACATAATAAAAAATATTTACACTCTTTTGCAATTTTAGACATCAAAATTTTGTGAGAAAAATATTCTACTTTTCACTTTTCTTTTCTTCTATCCATTTGACATACCATGTCCCTTCTCTATTCATTCAATTAAATCAACTAAGTTTGCAAGATGACACTAACTTTTGGAAAATAATTTAATTTTAATTTACCATTCCTTATTATATTCTCATGACTAATAGTCATAACATTTCAAATTATTTTCTTACTTTTATCTGGTTCTTTCAACTCAATGTTTTCATTAATAGTTCACTGATTTCCGAATTATGTACTTCAATTTATTTCATATTTGTTTCAACTGTTTAGAAAATGATTTAGTTGGTTCTTATAACTTTCCTTTCTAGATTTTCGATCTTTATTTTTCCTTAGCTAATAATTTTTATAAATCAACAAGTAATTATAATGCTTCTTTTCGTAGTATTCATCAATATGTAAATCCTTTATCTCAAGCTTGCAAGTAGTTAAAAAATATTTTTCCTTACTTTCATCTTCTGTTCGATGGAGAATTATCTTTCATCATTTCACGTACCCATCATTACTTCCTTCTCCTTTTTTCCTAATTTGAGTCTAAAGCAATCAGCTATCAGATGACTTAATTTTCTGCATTCAAAATAGATCAATTTATTCTTAGATTGGTCATTCACAATAGAAAAAAATTTCCACGCTTCTTCAAAGAAAATATTTTCTTGATTTCGTGGATATTTAATCAAATTCCTAGTCAACATAGCTAATTCTTCTGCATTCTCTTCTTCTCCTAATCTTCATAATCATATATAAATTCAGCTGATTTTAGGATGATACTTTTTCTATAGGCCTTCTATGTCTTGAAAAATTGTCATAAGATAATCCTTGTGGATTATCTTATGACAATTTTTCCAAATCCTTAGCCTCCTCAATTATTCTGACTTTAGGTCTCTAATAGCGATAAGGACATCAAAATTTTTCTATCCATGTCAGCATAGGGGAAACTTCTTCTCAAGCTTTTCAAGCCATTCATCGTATCAATAAATTTTATCACAACTAAAAAATGGTTTCATTCTTATTCACAGTAAAGATTTCATATTGATGATCTAGTTGATACATTTTGTATTCTTTCACTTGCATGGTTTCTTTGTGAATAGCTTGCAGACCATTATAAATTTTATTTCCATATTAATAAGTCAAAGATGTTAATAAATTCTTAACAACTAACTTGCTAACCAATACACTTCTAGCTCTAGAATTTACGGAATGATGTTTCCTATTTGAGGCATCCTTATTTGCTTATAATAGTTCATTGATGATAATCTCCCATAGATGATAAGACAATTTGTTAGATCAAAATATTTATCTTACTCTTATAAAAGATATCATTAATCTGTTTAATAAAGCTGGCCGATGAACTAAGCTTCCTTCCAAATAATAACATGAGGTTGTTGCCATAGGATTTACTTCGATAAAATTTCTTCTGTAAAGGTAGATACCAATTATTGATTTAATGCAACACATATAAATCAACAAGGAGGTGGCTTATATTGGCCTTACTCTTATATATTCAATCTTAATCTATAAGTTTAATGGATTGATGTGGGAGAACCTGCTGGGTTGGGTTTGATGGGCCTGACTAGGGTCATTAATGGGCCTAGGAGTAATAATGATCTGTGAGAAGATAGTTGACCATTGATTTGGCGTAATAGTTGACTTCTGATGGTTGACGATTGACTGCTGACAAGGCTGACAGGTTGTTTGAGTTGATTCTGGTTCTGACTTGAACTAGAGGGTGCGGACTGGTGCGGACCAGGTGGTCAAGCCGGTTGGGCTCAGGACAGATGGTGGGGCGGTCGGTTCAGGCCGGTTTACAGTGTCGCGAGCCGGTTGGTTGCCTTTTAATCCTAACCTGCGGAAGGCGAGGGATAACCCAATCGTTCGTGCAGGCGAAGATAGAGAAGGCGGCGATGGCGGTGACGGGGGACGGCCGCGGCAAGGCTGACAGGTTGTTTGAGTTGATTCTGGTTCTGACTTGAACTAGAGGGTGCGGACTGGTGCGGACCAGGTGGTCAAGCCGGTTGGGCTCAGGACAGATGGTGGGGCGGTCGGTTCAGGCCGGTTTACAGTGTCGCGAGCCGGTTGGTTGCCTTTTAATCCTAACCTGCGGAAGGCGAGGGATAACCCAATCGTTCGTGCAGGCGAAGATAGAGAAGGCGGCGATGGCGGTGACGGGGGACGGCCGCGGCAGCAGTGGAAATGGAAGGCGACGGCGGAGGTGGCTGAACGGCGGAACGGCAGCACCGGAGGGGGACGGCTGGAAGGCAGGATGGCAGCACTGGACTGGGACGGCAACGATGCGGCGGGTCATCAGAGGTGAAGGGGAGGAGTTGAGAACGGTGGCGGCGCCTAGATGACGTGTAGCAGAGGTGAGTCAGGCTGCAAGCTTCGACCGGGAGCGCTGGGTCCTCTCGACCAACCTTTGGGGGCGACGGTGGTCCTACCTTCCCATTGACAGGGGCGACGAGGTCCTCTCGACCATCCCACTTACCGGGGGCGACAGCGGTCCTCGCGACCAAACCCTAAACAGGGTGCAATTGTTACTCTTAACCAAATGAACTCTTAATCTTTTCTCCTTTCAATAGTCATTACAGGGATACTTTTAGATAATGAAAAGAGGCGTTAATTCACCAAATGACATGCTGACGTGGCGATGACACATCAGCCATATAGATGACATGTCATTTGATAATGGCATTTGACGATGACGTGGTATCCTCTGATGATGGGGCAACTCCGGTTCCCATCAATAATATACTGAGAATTCTTCAAACTTTTACTAATTTGTTGGTCTTGATCATTACTTTCTTTACTTCGATGTTTTCTTTTAATATTGATAATTTTCAGAAAAATATAAAAAATAATAATATCACAAGGTGAAATTAACCTGTTAACTAAAATCAACATTATGCTTCATGAATAAAATAAATGAATTCACATAAAGAAATTTGAAATTACTATTTTAAATTATTTAAATAATTTTTTATTTAATTATTTATCATACATCATTCAATGTGTTATTTGATCTTATAGATACTTATCATCATGAAAAAAAATGTATTTACCTCTCGAAAAAACTAGAAATTCCTTTAGGGTCTAACATTTTGTTATTTTTTTATAATTTCTTAAAATATATGTATAAAAACATATTATCTAGTAATTAATAAGTAGTAAATGCTTTTGGATTATACTCAATTAAGGTTGAGACACTCATGAAAGATAATTAACATCATGATATAGAATGGAAGTTTTGAATATTTATGTCATAGAGCATGACATTCATGCAACAAAACTAACACTATATGAATGTAATCAAGTAGTGTTGAAAACAGGTGAAACCACATGCTTGAAGATACCTTTTAACATTCCTCTATGGCTCTCTATGGAACAACTTCTTGAAAAGTTTAATTTATATAATGTATGGTTATTCTATATATACAACACCTTTTGAGCAAGGGAAGGGGAGAAACCTAGGCTAGAACATTAATAAATTTTTGGTCACCTAATTTAAAGTGAGGTTCACATGAAAAGAAATCATGCATGGAAATAATGTGAATATTTCAAGCATTACAAGAGATATCTAAGGGATATTTTCCAATTACTCAAGTTTTTGAAGCTTGACATAGTTAAGAAAGGTGCTACAATGAATTAACTCTTAAGCATTAACAAACAAGTGTTATAATTGATTTCTAGAGTCAGACAAAAAATTGATTTCTAGATGTTTATTGTTGCTTAGAAAGCATGTAAATATCGTGTTATAATTGCTATGAGTTATTAATAAATATAAGAAGTCTCTATTATCATGAGTTAGTGATTAGTTTAATGATATATTTTATGTATTAAGTCATGATAAATACCTTTATATTTCTCATAAATTAGAAAAAGTAATTTTTACTTCAGTAATGTGAATTTATGGTTAATTTTATATTATTTTATATGATTTTCATATCAGTATTTTAAAGTTTAATAAAGAAAGATAAAATAAATGAATATATTAAAACTGGGGAACTTGTTGGCCAGCTGGCACTTTGGCAAGTGACTAAGAAGGACGGGCTTGCACTCAAGAAAATTGACTTAGATCAAGCAAAACCACAAGTGGAGCTCAATTGACTCAAGGAACCCATAGAGGACATGTGCAGCATTCTTCTTCCATGTCAATAGGGCCAAATTAGTGCATGGGGCAAGGTATGATCTTGTCACATGTGTGCATGGGGGCAGACCACACATCTACTCTTTTCCCTACGTGGTCTGCTATTTTGTTTATGGGAGAAGGAGACTAATAGCCTACATAGCCCAAACTTATATAGATCTAAACCCCCTCAAAACAATCAATGTGAGACTAATCTCTAGTAATACTCATTAGTGTAAATCATATTTATAATGCTCTTATGTTAAGAGAAGATGGAGGATTTGTGTGTTCAGTATTTTAATAGTATAATGCTAAATAGTTTAGCTTCACTTATGTAGTCAAGTGATCATTAGAGGTTTAAAGTTTACTGATGTCAAAATCTATTTTCTTATGTATTCACTCCACATTTTTCTATAGGACAACAATCAATAGAAAAAATTGAGAAAAATAGTTGATCATTGATGAATTCTTTATCAATTTTCAATTATAAAAGATCATTGTTAGCAACTAATCGAACATTTCAAATAGAAAAAATAAGAACTTTGGGAGAAAATTAGTGTTCCTTGTTTATTAATGAATGAGCCATCATTAGGAGTAGAAGAATCTACTAAGAGATTCATTACAATCTCTTTTGAGTATTTTAAATGCGATAATGAGCTCTCTCTCTCTTGTTATGTAGACCTAAGGATGAAGCTCCTTAAGATGTGCTTTATCTATATCAAGTTTACCTTTATTAGGTGACACCACTAGAGTACATGTCCAAAGAGTGACTTGACATATGAATTTATAATATCGATGATGTATATGTCCAAAGAGATATTTTGATGTCATGGACACTATTTAGAGACCTTTTGAACTCTTATGATTTTGATGATCACCATATCAACATCAAAACTCTATTTTATTTATTTAAACATTCAATCTTTAAGTCAATGATATTTTTACTTGAATTTAAGTATCAATGCTATTCTTAGTCCATTATGATTCATTTTAGCATTTACAGATCGTGATTTCATCTAACATCATTGCTCAAAATTTTCCTCTTTCTATAATTTTTAAAAGGATTATTTATGATCTTTTAGTACAAAACTCATATTAAATTATATTCCCAGAGAAAATTCTAAAATTGTACTTCATATTAATCTTCCATCCTTGTGATTTAGTTGAATTTTTTTCATTATCTTTTAAGCTCTTTATTTAATTTAAAATTTATATATCTATGTAAAAATAATTCTTAAGAATTTAAAATTAGTATTTTTTTAGTTTTATAAATTTAAAATTTTTGATTTAATATACAATGAGCAAGTTATATTAGTGGTCAAATAAGAAAACTCTCTCCTATACAAATAAATACAAGATCAATGCCTGCTCAAAAATTGTTAAAGGTTCCATCTTCCAAAGGGCTTTTAACCACTTCATAAAGTTACAAGATCAATGCCTGCTTAATTGTTAACTTTGAGTATTTTATAGTGAAAATTATTATATCATCAGATGTGTATTGGTCGACATATGGTATGTTAATGTTCGGATGTTTAACAATTAATGCAAAATAACCATAGAGTATAGCAGGGTAAAGTCAAGATGACACCTGTCTATTCAATGAGTGTAATTATGAGGAATTATTACCTCTAAAAGAAATAAATACGTAAGTAATCGAGTCACTATAAGAACTTCAACATGGTCTATCTATCATGAAGAGGAGTTGAGCTACACAGACTAGACTTACACATTATACTAACTTGCACAAATTGTGTGGACCTAACTATGGTATGACATTTCACATTTCTATTTTGAAACAATAAAAAATCACCTCCCTTTCTTGGTTTAAGTTTCACCCTTTTAGGAATCATATTTACCATAATGATTCATGAACCCATAACACTTAAAAGAATATGGTGCAACAAGTGACTATGACAAGTCTACTTTTTATGTAAAAATGTAAAGATTGCATACTGCATATTTTACTTATCAAGAGTGAAATTACTTCTATTTAGGTTTTTTTGAAATAAAGAAATTTTTTATCATCAAGTTTCTGTATTTACTAAGAATGACTCATTACAAATAACACTTTATTAACTAATTTTCAAAGTGACCTACATTAAAGGTAAATGAAAACTAGAAGACTTGTCCCACATAAAGACTTAGAAGAGAATATTAATATAACCAAATAGAAGACTTGTCTCACATAAAGGATATCAAAAGGTTGGTAAAATTTAAAGCATACACATATATATAAGCAAAAAATCTTGACAATGAAGGGTTTAGTGAGGCTAGGTGAACCATTAGAAGGGGTGTGAATTAATTTCCTACACTTTTTGTTCTATTCTTTTATCCTTTCAATGAGTCTATGTATTAATATAGGCTTACACATAACTTCTCAATTTTGCATATAGATTTATTCAAAGTGGTCTCTCTTTCTACATGGGTTCTCACTTATTTCTCTTGTTACCACAAAGGACATAGAGTTCAATATTAATTGTTGTGGACTTGTCATTGTGTTTAAATCCACATTATCTAATAATATTCATAATTAAGACAATAAAGTATTAATATAGATGTAACTCTCACGTAGAACACAAAGAGATTGATTAATTTTTTGTGAAAAATTAATTTAGTTTATATAAAGTAACGTTAATATTACTATTATCATTTAATAGAAATAATAAGACAATAGAGTGAGTAAGAAGAATAAATGAAGAGAAGTGGAGAAAGGAAGGGAGAAAAGAGAGCTCTCATGAAAGAAAGAGAAAAAGAGGAGAAAAATCTCATGTGAGATAGAGAGAGAGAGAGAAAGGTGTCACAAGAGAGAGGGAGATTGATCAATGAAAAGAGAGGGATATTGATCGATGGAGAGAAAAAGAGAGAGAGAGAGAGATTTCATAAGAGATGGAGAGAGAAGAAGAGTCTGATAAGAGAGAAGGCAAGAGCAATAATACAATAATAAAAATAGAGAGAAATACAATCAACCTATTTTCATGATGACCATGATTATGAGATGAATGTGTGCTCAAAAATGGATAGACATGACATGAGGTCAGTTATGAATGTCTTCACCTTATTTTAATATTTTAATATTTTAATAATTATTAAGAAATCTTTAATTTTACTAATTTTGCATTAAAAAGTAAAATAGTATTTGGTATTCATGGAATACTAGGAACATGAATACATTGAGATTCGATTATAAAAATTAATCAAAAATAATTTTAAAATGATTTAAACTTGATCTTAGATGAGTTTTGGATGATTTAGAAAAGGTATGAAGATCATTAATCAAGATTTGAAGTAGTTCTACTCATTTCAATCAAAACATGCATAAAATAAAAATAAATTTCCATAAAATATAAATAAATATTAAAGTTAGTATGTCTTGTGTGCAACTAGAGACATACCACACCATGTCAGAAGTTGGTAAATGTATCATCTGAAAATGTTGTGTTGTTGGCTGAAGAGATCCTCCAAAAAGTGGGGTCAACTATGTTGCCACCATCATCTATGGGGGGGGGGGGAGGGGAAGAGTTGACTACTCACTAGAGGCCTTGAGTGTAGTTGGAGGAGGAAGGAATGAGTTTGTCAATCGTTGGAGGCATTAATCATGAAAAAAGAGAAAAAATGAATGCCATATTTGTGATTGATGTTAGAATTATAAAGATAATTAGTAATGTATATTTTATCAGATAATAATCAATTATTATATTTATATCCCTAATGATAGTATGAGAATTTAAGTTCTTGGTATCATGGCACTTTGCATGTCGTTGGATCAAATATTCTTGGTCATGTGGCATATTGAACGATGCAAGATTAACCTACCACAAACTATTGCTGATCAAAAACTTAAATCCTTAGTTCTATGGTGCTTTGCTTGCCATTGGATCATCATTTTTGGTCATGTGTGTATTAAGTGGCATTAGATTCACGAACCACTGATGGATTACTTTACACTTTGGGTATCATGGTGGTTTGCTAGTTACAAGATGTGCTTTATCTAGTAATGTGACCCGCTGAGCATCACTAGATCACATCGCGCTCTAGACTGCCTTGAAACAGACAATACCTTTTAGTCCCACATTAGAAGATTTTCATCGATTGAACTAAATATATATCAAAGTTACGATTTCTAAATAGAGATCCCTTGTCGTGGAATAAAATAATACCCAATGCCATCTTGAGAGAAGGTAAAAGGTGGTCTACCCTCATGTGCACATACGTGTTTGACGCTCCTTGCTCCATGATTGGTTGGCCACTGGGACATGGTAGGGGAGTGATGCATACATGCATGAAGTATCTTTCGCCACTCAAGCCCAGCTTGTGGCTCCCCTTAGTCTAAGTCCACCCACTCAAGGGCAGCATTGCACCGAGTCAATTGTTGAGTGCCAGCTTGTCAACATGTAATGATATTTTTATATTTTATACTTAAAATTTTCTAAAAATTTAAAATTATGCTGTCTTTTAACTTTAGACTTTCTAATTTAACAATATATTCTTATACTTATTCTATAATTTAACACCAAAAATAGAATAAGAAAATTATTTAAATATAAAAAATCTAACTTTAACACTCATTCACTCTCTTAACTATGTTTAGTCTTATAGGGTTCTTTCTACTGAAGTTCACCAGTTTTTCTTAGAAATAGATATTCATTTTATGAGATCGGTAGTCCAATCATATTAGTTTGATCTTTATAGAGATCATGATGTGTCTTAGTTGCAACACACATCTCCTTAGAGACTACACATTTCACAAACACTAATAAGCTCTCAACACCATGTGCCTTAGCCCAACCCTCTATCCACTCACGACATAAGTACCTTAATACCAAAAGGAGGTAATCAACTTTTGAAGCAAGTGTTGCCTTAAATCACCATAGTAGAATGAGATATTTGATGCAGCGTTCATATCTTTTCCAAAGCATGCAACTTGATTTTGATAGATAGAGAAGAACTTTCCTTTGTGTGAATGATGTGGTAGAGATATCTTCATTCAACATTAAGTATTTTTCATTATAAATGTATAAACTTTATTTTCAGCATCTTTCTATCTTTACATTACATGATAAATGATCACAAATTTAAATTTATTTCCATTTCTCCACCAGCATGCGGATGACCTTTACTTATTATTTAATTTGAAAATTAATATTCTCACATCCATTGTACTTGAGACAGTCTAAGGGTTCCTAATTTATCAATAGTCACTTTTACTTTTAGGCTCAAGTTCAAGTAAAGTTGTTACATTGCTTGCTATCTCCACATATTCCCAACAACATGTTACATCTAAAATATTTGAAATTAATCTTCTCTCATTCCTTACCTTGAAGCTTTTTATTTTCACATTGACAATGTTTGAAACTCGAGATGAAGATTATTGACTTATCAATGATCATGCTTGTTGTTAGTGTAAAATCCAAATAAGTCTATTTGTTATGTCATTTTCTACTTATTATGATGATGAGTCATCATCTTGAATTTGTGGTGGCAAAGACTTTCCTTTTGCTAACATGTCAATGACTTCTCAAGGATGCTTTAGATTTGTATTGTATATGTCTTGAGTTCAAATCTTCTAAAGATATTGGTGCTCATTTATATATATATATATATATATATGTTTCACTTTTCCAATGTGTCATCATTCAAGTTCCAATTCCAAATCCTACTAGACTCTTTGCTTCTCTTAGTTTTTCAAGCATTGTAGTTGAGGGTTCTGCCTTCCATCACTCAAGTCTTGAGTTTGAAACCTGCACTTGACTTAATATTTTGTTGATTTTTCTAGGTATTTTTATCATTTAGGCTTTAAATTGCCATCACTTAGGTTTTAATTTTAAATCTTACTAGTGTATTCGTATTTTTTAATTTTTCAAAAATTTCATGGCATATATTGACACTATTTTATCTTTTTTTATACACAAACTAAATGATGCTGTATTACATTCTACATAAGAATATTTCAAGGATATAACTTATTAGATTCATTTTTAGCCATGGGATTATTCTAGCATCATCAACATACTCTTCAAATGTTTCTTAAAGATATCAAACTTCAACATGCCTTCATAAAATCTATTTACTATTCATTAAATATTCAGTAAATATTTCAAAAAACTATTAATAAATAAATTCTTACTTGAAGTTTTCAAAACTTGGCAATCTCCTCCTTTTGATAATTACAAAACTCATTTGAGAAAATATTATTTATATGACTATTTGATAATTATAAATTAGTAGTTGTATCTATGCATTAATATTATATATATAGATGTTAATTAGTGGGTAGAGAAGGTAATTATACGTGTTATTGACTCATTATAACATTCTAATATTTTATCATTTAAGTACTAATATATATTATTTTATTTATTTTATTGATATTATGAGACTAAGCTCACTTAAAGTTTTTGAAGTTAAGTGGTGATTCACTCATATTTTCTTGATAATTATTTGATTGCAAAGACTTATGTGAGCTCTTATTATGAGTTAAAAGTAATAGAAAAAGTTCAAATCTTATGGAGAGGTCCGACTTACTATGTTTACAGGCCCAAGAGAGCCTGTCATCTTGGTCTGACCCATTTGGACCTTAAGTGGCACATAACCTTGGCCTAATCTATTTGAACTTAAAAGAGTTATTAAGTGATAAGATCTAGACTACTCATCTTAGGGTGCCTTAAGATGAGATTAAGAAGAGGATTAAAGTACGACCCTCATGAAAGAATTTGAGCTGTCTATTAAGAGAGTTGATTATTAATCATAACCATCTACTAGAGGAGCCTAATTCTCTAGAGGTTTAAGACCTCTTACCCCCCTCTTGGAAGGATTTTTTTGGTTCCCTCTCTCTAGTAGTGGCTAATCGAAAGAAAAAAGAAGGAAATAAAGACTCGGTCAACAACATTCTTGTATTCAAGATTGTTGTGGAGAAAAAATTACGTAGAATGTATCAAGATCGTCGCAGATCAAGCATCACTCAATTTAAGACTGACACACAATAAAGTTTGTGTAAGATCTAGATCTATGACATCCTTGTAATCTTCTCCATTGATAGCTTAACTCTAAGTTTGAACTAGTTTTATCATTTATTCTATCATTTCATTGCATTAGATCTATTATTTTTTTTTGCCACACTTTCTATTGTCTTCACCCTTTTTAGATTTGATTTTGCCCTTCATGATCTCAAGTATACCTATATATATATATAAGAAATAAAATTAAGTAAAATTCTTACTCTCATTACTCATGCTCCTTGAGGATTGACACTACTTATCCCAAACGAAGAGTGAGATTTTATAAATATTATTTGTATAAACTTGGTTGCATCACAACAACATATGAGTACCTCTAAATTGAGTTCATCACTATCCATTCAACAAAGATGAGATATCAATTAAATTCATCAAATACATTACCACATGAAATTTACATTCACATAGATAATCCCCAACTTTGGTGACATAGGTGTTCATACATTCATGGCATATCCATGTATTAAATAAATATGTGTGTAGAGACATTCACAACAGCATTTAAACAAACATATAAGTTAGTCATGTGAGATAGACATAAATAGTGTTCATTCATACATATGTAATCCTCCCCTTGAGTGAGTGCTGACCATGAGTGTACGCACTCATCGAATTTTTGCATTATCATAGCTTTTTGCTCTCTTTTTGTAAATATTAAAAAAAACGTAAATTGAGTCAAAGAGAATAGTCAAAAATGTGAATACTCCAATCTAAGGTGAGATCAAAGAAAAATGATTTAATCTTTGAAATTGTGTCTTCAAGTTCTCAAATTACTCTTCTAGCAGCTCAAGTTGCTGCTCCACTTGTTCTACACTTTTGTTAAATTTCTCAAGGATAGGGATGATGTCAAGAAATGTTAGAGTACAAGAGGAAGATGTTGAAGTGGACCATCACCTTGAAGATAGTTTATTCGATAAAGAGTTGATTTATCAATGAGATAATGGGGATAGTTGACAATGGACTATTTGGCAGAAGTGCGTACATTAAATTATTGAAGTATATGGATAGTGATGACAACAAGGAAAGAGTCAGATTATCTTTGACTATTCTCATTTTATCAAAGAATAGGGCATCAAAGTCTAGGTAAATTCTATGGATGGGATAATATAGGACAAATGCAGATTTCTCAGAAATCCTATCAAGGGCACTGCTCTTGTGCCATATGAGATGATTAATAAAAAGTACATAGCGTGGTTAGATAGAGGAAGATAAAATATTTTTATATTTTATATTGTAGTACTGCGTATACTAGTGGAGGTTGACAAGAAAGTATTGAGTGTTGTTCGGCAATGATGATGGTTGATCTTGAGGGTAAATCAAGAATAGCACCTAGAATTTCGGCATAAGATCAATCAAGATCTCTTTGACATATGTGGTAAGACTAACAGGAATTTCTATTGCATTTTGTACAATAGATTGACAAAATGAGGATAATTTTCAATAGGACAAGAAACAAGGTTTGTGAATCTAAGGGTGTGAAGAAATTCTTATTGGTTTAGTTGAGAGTTGAATAATTTCAAATCAACAGTTTTACAAAGCAGAATTTTTCTATCCTTGGATAACTACTTACATTTAATATAGTTGGAAATGATAGAGAATGATATGTTTGAGATGTAGACAAAGAAGGCTGTTGGGTTCGTGGAACTAGACTGGTTGAGATTTGACTTGAGGATCTTCCTAAGGAATGCCATTTGCAGGTCTAGTTTTTGGTGAGAGAAAGGCTGACTTATTGTTAGATTTTTGACCCATTCATGGGCCAATAGGTTTTAGCAGGTACTTTGGTACTAAAAGAAGACTTGGTTGCTTGCTCAAAATAAATGGGTAGTAGTTTTGGAGGAGAGAGGGTCTTGGTGGCTGTTGGAGAGAGTTTCTATGGATTGTGGAGTGACCGTAATGATGACTGGTGGAAGGTTTGCTTCTATGACCGGTGAAGAAACAGTTAGAGGCTGGTGGAATGGTAGTTATAGTCATCAAAAGAGAGACAGTTTTAGTGAATAGTTGAGAATATGTTGCTATGGCCCAAAGAGAGGTAGTAGAGGGTTGAATCTCTAGTTCAATCGATTCCAAAGGGATAGTGGTGTAAGAGTTTTCTAGATCTTTTTAATGGATAACCTCTGGGAGTAGTTTTTGAAGTCCCATAACAGGTCTGTTTGATGAGTTTAGGATTGGAGAGAGTTTAGAAATAGAGGATACCTACAAAGGTGCCGAAAAGGGGGTTGAAGATTTTTCAAGCATTGGAGAGGAAGGTCAAGATCAGTTAGGAGAAGAGTCAAGAACAATATTTGCTCTCATCTTTCTTTAAAATCTTAGGGCATTAGTAGGCTTTAGAAGGGGGAATTTGCATGAAAACTGGTGGGTGTCAACCATTTTAATAAGAGGATTTAGAGTTGATGGAACAAGTGGACTGTAATGAAGATGTAGTATAAGCCACAATGAGAATACTTATCTGCAAACATAGTAGATGACATCATGTGAGTGAATATTGATGAATTATGCTCTTAGGCTTCATAATTGAGAGAGTTGGAAGAAAGTTTTGGGAGTAGAAATGGAAAGTGGCAGAATGAATTTGTGTTTGCAAACAAGTGAAACCATGCTCTCTTTATAAATAGAATGAGATATGTAATAATATAACATGTATGGCTCATTCTCTCAAACTAGTCTTATGAAATAATATCATAAAGCCATATGGTTTTAAATATTCATTTGCACAATATGAGCAATATAATTCAACATAGGGTAATAATAAAAGGACTTTTGAATAAATCACACAATAATCATTTATTCATCAATTAATTACAACTCATGATAAAATATCAATTATTCTGCACATACTAAGTTCATGAATAATTGAATTAAATGATCTAAAGAGTGGTTTTATGAATATGTGAACCAACTATTTTTTATGTTTCAATGAAGTGTGGTTTGATATCCCATTTCTATACATAATCTTTGATAAAATAGTTTACTTTGATGTGTTTAGTTCTAGAGTGGAGAATTAAATTTTTAGCTAGATTATTGATAGTAATGTTGTTGCAATACATTGCTATATATTTTAGTTTCAGTCCATACTCTTTTAGTTGATGCTTTAATCAAAATATTTGTGCGCAACAACTCCATACATACACACTTGGCCTTTGTAGTGGATAAAACAATATAATTTTAAATAGCTGCCCAAAGATAAGCATGAATCACTTGTGCTTTTGGGGTCAATCTAATAACTTACAAAATCCAAAATCATATTTTCTAAAACCTAAGGCCTCTATTCAAATTATTACTTGAGGAGTCCTTTTATTGTTATGAGGTGAGATTCTGTTATATTTGACTAATATGTAGCACACATGCAAACACTAAATAAAATATCAATCACACTAATAGTCAAATAAAGTAATGATCCAATTATTATCATATACATTTTTTTATCACTTTCTTTTCCTTGTTCATCAAAGCCTAATTTTGCATTTGTACATATTAGAATTTTTTGGACTTTAGATCTCTCATTTTGAATTCTCAAGTAATTCTTCAGTATATTTTTCTTGAGATAAAAATTGTGTTCTCTAACTATTTGATTTGAAACCAAGAAATAAATTCAATTCTTCCATCCTACTCATTTCAAGTTTATTTTTCATCCATTTTGAAGTTTCATTGAATAATGATTCATTCATGCACCAAGGATAGTACATATTTGAACAATCAAAGTATGATTTTCTTTGCTTTTAATAAGCAGTGTAGTGTCTACACTTTCTCTCTAATAATTATCTTTTAATAAAAATAACATAGTTTCTAGTGTGCACTTGTCATTGTATTTAGATGCTCATCATCTAATAAAATTTATAATTAAGAGTTATAACATTTTAATACATATCTAATTATTAGGTCAAACATAGGAAGAATCATTAATCTGTGTGAAAATCCTATATAGTTTATATGACGAGCAATATTTACTTTTTAAACTTTTAGATAAGAAAGGATAAATAAAAAGGAATAGAAAGGATAAACAAAATATTATAAATATTAATGATGTAAATAACTATTTATAAAAGGAATAGAAGAGATAAGAAAGGAAAGGATGGAGAAAACAAAGAAGAAAAGAGAAATTTATTTACAAAGAAAAAGAAGGATTTTTAGGGGAAGAGAGAGAGAAAGAAAAGGAGAAAGCAAGGGAGAGATCTCTCATGAGAGGAAGAGAAAGAGATCTCATGAGAGAGAGAGAGAGTAAAAGAGAGAAAGAGGGGAAGAAATCTCTCACGAAAAGAAGAAAGAGAGGAAGAACAAGAATTAAGACAATAATAAAGAGAGAGAAATAATCAAACAATTTTTACAATGACCATGATTTTGTGACGAATGTTTGCTCAAGAATTCCCAAACATGACATAAGATCAAACGTAAATATTTCCAACTAATTTTAAGATCACTCATGAATTAACTTTTAATCTCATTAATTTTACATTCAAATTAGAAAAATAATAGTTATTTGGGAAATGTTGAGAACATAAATATTTTGAGATTTGATTCTAAATATTAATAGAAAATAAGTTGCACACAATCTAAACTAGATCTTAGATGAGTTTAAGAAGATTTTTGTAGAGGAATGAACATCATTTATTCGGTATTGAATTAGTTCTACTCATTTTTATTAGAATATCTATGAAATAAAAATAATGTGTCATAAAATATAAATACCGGTGTAGTGATTTGATTTTTTCTAGACATGCCAACATAAGTAGTGTATAGAAGTGATGCACCACTTGCCAAAGAGATCTGAGGAGAAGAGGGGTCAACTACATTGTCACAATTATTCAAAAGGAAAAGGGAAGAGCTGACCACTTTTTAGAGGAAGAAGGAGCAAGCTTGCTGATATCTAGAGGTGTTGATTGCATGAAGGAGAGAAAGAAATAGATTTCATCTTCATGATTGTTGTTGGGGTTTCAGAGATAAATTGATGATATCTATTTTATCAGATGATAATTGAGAATTATTTTTATATCTATAGTGTCGATATATGTGATAATTTAAGTTCCCAATACCATGGTACTTTACATGTTGATAAACTAACTATCTTTTGTAATGTGGCATGCTGAGCCTTGTAGGATTAACCCATCATGAACTATTACCAATTGAGAACTTAAATTTTGTCATCATTGCACTTTGCTTGCTGCAAAATCAGTTGTCTCTCATCACTTGGCATGTTCATCAATGACATGACTTAGTCGTTATATATTAAATCATGTAATTCTAAAATTTATAAAACTAGAAAATATGAATTTTTAGATATTTAGAAGTATTTCTAAATAAATATATCAATTATAATTTAATAAAACTTCCAAAAATAGCAGTAATTTTCCAAGTTGATCACAGGGATGTAATATAATATTTGGTAATTATTCAAATTTTTTCTCAATGAATACGATTTTCTATGAATTTTATACTAAGAAATAAAAAAGAAACAAGGGTGCAGACGTCAAGATGATGTTAGCACCCGACAAACGCCAATTGGGTGAAAAATAGAGTTATGCTCGGTGATTCTTACGTAAGCGATTACAAACGATTTAATTAATCAAATTAAGATCTACAAAAGCCAGAAGAATCATAATTGAACAAAGTATATTTTGGTAAATTAAAAACATAAAAATTATTACTAAATGAAGCGTAAAGTAAGTTGAAAGTAGAAAAATAGAGTTCCGACATTGCGACGGCGATATGTCGGCAATGCACCGGAATCCTGAGCATTTTGGAGGATTGTCGTGTAGTGTTCATGGCCTCGAAGGCTCTCCTTGAACAAAGACGATGTGGGCAATCTCTAGATCTTATCGCGAAGTCTAGAGATTAATGAAACGGGTCGTCGAGTCATCTCCGGCAGCTGTCACCTAGTGGAGCAGAAAAACGGCGACTTTGCAGCTCTTTGGCGGCTGTCATCTGACGGAAAGGAGCTGGATGGAGGTGGGGCACGTGTTAGGGAGTTTCATCCTCAGGTTCGCGCAGCAAGATGAGGCTTTTCATCACATCCGGTATGCTCTCAAGAGGTGGCGACTCATTTCTCGGCAGATCGTCCTCTTCCTAACGACAGCTTGTTCGTCGATCAATTGGAGATCATTTACTTGATGGATTCGTGATCCTTTTCTCGTGAATTCTTCAGCAATTTTAGTAGCAATGCTCTGCAAATTGCAATGACGAGATTTTCGTCGATGATCCAGCGATTCTCGTTGCTCAATCTTTAATTGGTGATCTACAAGAAAGTCACGATAATCAAATAAAAATATATGACTTTTGACTCTAGAAAGACTCGAACCCGCGCCGATCGCCCGCCTCTTCTGAGGAAGGTGTGAAGGAGGTTTAGTCCGACATCGGTTGTGTGCCAATTTTTTAGGTGAATATATAGTAATGTTAGCTTTGTAAACAAAGCCCCTTCTGTCGTGTGTACAATCCCTCCTTGCCCCACAGTCGGTTGGCCACTAGTGACATGGAAGGGAAGTGGCACACACGTGCCCCTATCGGTCCACACCGCTCGAGCCCCTACTCATGGCCACTCCCCGACTGAGCTTCCGACCCGCTTGCGGGCCCGATTGGTTGGCGGATTCCCCCATTTTGCAATATTTTTATTTTTATTTTTAGTTCTTTATTTATCTCAAAATTAAGATTATAAAAATTATATAAAATTATATAATTACCCAAAAATTCACGTTAATCAACTGAAAACCACTTTTCACACTTTAACACAAATATAAGTCTATTTATCATGAGTTAAGGTTAAAACTATATTATTTAGTAATTATTAACTCATGATAATGGAGACTTATCAATCAGCATAGGATCATCAAACATGAACTCTTGCCACACAAGCAATTAAAGCTTCTAGTATTGGTGGCATTGTGCCCGTCATGAGATCAGCCTTTTCTGGTCATGTGCCACTGTAGGCATTGCAAGATCTGCCAATCACAAATTGGTGTCTTGAAACATAGAAAAACTTGTCCCAAATTGGATTTTTTGGTGGAATAATACATATTTATTATAACACTTCCAAATCCTTCTAACAAGTCCCCAACTCAAGCACAAGCTTTGCTTTGGGCTGTGGGGATGGTTGCTTGTGGCTCATTAAAATATAATACAATAGGATAAATATTATATTTTATTATAAAAATATTTTTTGTTTAAAATAAGAAAGACATTAACTACTTTAACTTCTAACCTTTAAAATCAAAAATTAAAACTATATTTTCCTCTACAAATTAAAACAATAAACTACTTAAATGAAAAAAATTAAAAATTAAAAATCAAGCATTAATAGTTTCTCATACCAAGCTCTTGAGCTAGTTTCAAGCTGTATAATGTTTTCCTTAACCTAAAAGATGATTTGAAAAATTTAAACTTTCAAAAATTTAGGAGGCACTAATACATAAACCTCTTCTTTGATTAATCCATTAAGAAAGATACTCTTAACATCTCATTTGGTATAATTTAAAATGATTTTCATTTATTTTTTTCTAAAAATATAATTCTTTTTAATCACATTTTTGATGTTCAATTCTAATAACTAAATGTCGTACCTCATTTCTTTTGAATTGTTCTAATTCTTTTTGCATAAAAATCATCCAATTAGAATCCAGGCGAGCATCATCAATATTTTGTTGTTCAATTTGAGAAGTAAATGTCATATGAATTTGTTTCTTTAGTTTTGATTTATTTGTAAATATGTTGCTTAAATTTTCATTTACAGTGTCAGTTGAATGGCTTTTAGCATATTGATAAGTCTTTATTATCATGAGGTGTAATTCATTAATTATATAGTTTCAATATTAACTCATAATAAATAGACTTATATTTCTGTTAAATTGGGAAAAGTAGTTTTTAGTTGGTTAATGTGAATTTTTAGGTAATTATATGATTTTATAAAAAATTAGATAATTTTTATAATCTTTTTTTGATATAAATGAATAATAAATAAAATAAAAAGCTATAAAAGGAGGAAAATAAACCTATTGGCTAGGCGAGCCCACAAACAGGTTGGAAGCATAGTCGGGTGAAGCCACAAGCAAGGGGCTCTAGTGGCTAAAGATAGATTGATAGGGAATACATGTGTCACTACCCTTCTATATCACTAGTGGCCAATTAGGCATGGGGCAAGGAGTGGTTGTACACATGTGAGAAAGAGGTTTATTGATCATAAAATCTTCTATTATTATATATACGTCTCAAAACTCATAAAATAATTCATGTGGGACTAAACTAACTTCTCAAAGGTTTTTAATAATTTAATACTTAAAATACCTTTTATTTAAAAGAACGAGATACCCTTATGACATCTTTATAAGGTATTCTAGTACTTATTTATCTTTTTTATGTATGCGGCTGACCAACAAGGGTTCGAATCCTACTAGAGCCAAAATTTATATTTTTATTTAATTAAACTATGATTTTTATATAGATTATTAGTGGATGATTAAGTCATCATAATTGTTCAATCATCAATAAAAATTTCATCAACATGATTCATAGAGAATCGTTATAAAATTATTAAATAATTATAGAGAAAATATCATGAATGTATCAAGTAAATCATCTCTAATTGATCAACAAATAAATCATCATTAAGAAGAGTATAATTTACATGGGAGATGAGTCGTTATCTCCTAAGAGAGTATACTAGATGTGATGAATAACCTTTTCTTACTGCATGCACCTGAGGATGAAGCTCCCTAAGACATGCCCCACCTCTATCAAACTTATCTTTGTCAAAGAAACAATTGCCAAAGATTTCAAAGTCGTCATTTTTCTGTTCTGCTAGGTGACAACCATCAGAGATGATTCGATGACCCACATTGAGTTTTAGACTTCACAAGATGGTCTAAAGAATGCTCATGTCGTCTTTGTCTAAGAATAATCTTTTAGGCTGAAGACATTATACAATAATTCTCTTGAACCTAAGAATTCCCTCTCCTCTGTCTAGTTCTGCTTCGTATCCCATCGATACCTTTGGCAGGCATAGGAGAGTCATGGAGGACCAGCTCATTCTACACTAGATTGCCCCCAAGGCCCTAAACCTTTCCGCCCAGGCGCCCAGAGGTGTGGTCCCTAGGATTTGCTGTCGCGAAGCCAAAACTCTGCCTTTTCTACTTTAAACTTAATTTTCACCTAATTTAATAGCACTGTGTGATTTTAATTTTTAAAACTCTTCTTTAGACAAATATAATTCTTTTGGCTTTTACATATCTTAATTGGATCAAATAAGTGATATATAATACTTACATAGAATTGGTAGATGAAACTCTATTTCTACTCAAATCATACTTGTTGGGCTACTAACATCATCTTGACATCCACATATTTATTTCTCTTTTTCATGAATTAAAAATATATTTATATTAATTATTTAGTTTAAAAATAAAAATCTCATTATTTTAAAAAACCAATATTATCTTTCATTTTTGTGACGAACCTAAGAATTTTTCACTATTTATGAAACCTTTTATTGAATGATAATTAAATTATTTATTCTACTATAGTTCTAAAAAATTATAAATTAATATTTTATAATTTATAAATTTAAATTTTATGTTATTTATTAGACAACAACTAAGTCATGTCACATATCTCCAAGTCTAAATAAATCTTTTCCTTATTGGATCCTAAAAGCATTCATTCATCACTTTGTTGATCAAACTTTCTTATCTTCTCTTTATCATTATTAAAACTAAAATATTTACACCATTATTAAGAATAAAATAACTCACATTTAGTTTCCTATTCTTCAACAATTCATATGGAGTTTTCTTCAACTTTGATCTAATCAAAACTCTATTTATGACATAGAATTGGGAAGATCACCATTTGCTAATATCATTCTAGATAGATCAAATAAAGTTTTATTTTTCCTCAATGACTCATTTTTTTGAGTCCTAGGTATTGAAAATTCATGAGTAATTCCTAATTCATCAAAAAAATTAAAATATAATATTTTTGAATTCAATACCATGATCACTTCTAATTTTCCTTAATGGTGTACCTAGACCATTTTGTATTTTCCTTGTAAACATTACAAGTAAATCAAACATTTCATTTTTCTAAGGTAAAAGGAACACCAAATTAAATGTAGAATAGCCATTGATAATAACAATGTAGAATAGCAATCTTGCTCAGACAAAACAAGTCTAGATGAAACAAATCTAAAGGTTGTGTTGAAGAGATGAATTTTTTTCTTTGAACTATTTTCTTGTTTGTTTTCCCTTGATGCAAGTTTCACATATGTAGTTTCTATGCTTATAATTTTGGGCAGTCCTCTAACTAAATCTAGTTTTTGATAATCTTTTGATTGTCCTAATGTTCATGTTCAAGTCTTCTATGCCATGGATGTAAGTTTTTGTCATCATTTTCAGCCACAAGACATGCATTAGATTTCGCTAATTTCTTAGGATCTACAACATCTACATCTTTCACTCTATTATTTGTCAGCATAATTTCACCAATGTCAATATTTTACATTTTGGGATGACAAAAAAGAGAACATTTGTGAGTATGGAGATAATTCGTCACATGATATATCTCTTGTTTATTGGTGGATTAAAGAATAATCTAATCAGCATTAATCAATTGTGTAACAATGATATAAAATTTAGATTTCGAAAAGATAAATGTGTGATCTTAAATGTTGATTAGAATATGCTTTAATATGAATCTCTTGTCTCCAATTATTGGTGATGCTCTGTCAACAGAAAAGATATATTTAATAGAAGATTTATCATGTAAGGAAATATCTACATACTTAAAAATGTTCTTCTTTTTGTCATCTTCGAGTGTAACTTCTCCTCTATTCACTAGCACAAATCTGGAGAGCCTTTTTTGATCTTTGGTCATGTGTCTCGAACACTCACTGTCCAAGTACCATTATTAGGTGGTTCACTAGAGATCCCCTTAAAAAACATAATTCATTTTTCAGTTGGCAAACCTAAATAACTTTTGAGTTTAAATAACTTACCTTTATGTGCCTATATATATCATGTCTTGAGTAAAATTTTATTTCTACTAAAAGATCTAGTTTTTTCCTTAAGTAGACTATTGTTGATCTTTAATGTTGTTTCAATTGATTCTTCTATCCTTGAACAAGTTTCACTTAAATTTTATAAACCTTCTTCAAGGCAGAACAATCAAAAATCATTTGTACATATATTTCAGTATTGTGAAGTTAGTAGAATATTCCTCAATGCATGTTCTCATCATCTAAACAACTTAGTCTCTAAATGCCGGTAGTAACTCCATAACTACATTGTTAGACTGATATATCATGGAGCTTGAAGGGTTTAGCTCTTTTTTGAGGGTATTGAAAACTTTTTTTGACTAGTAGGTAGCAGCTTTCTTCCTCAATATTAACAAATGTACCCATGCCAATATGAATATCTATATTGTATACTTTATTCTACAAGAGAATGATCAAATTATCAAGTCCCAATCAAAATATAGGAAGTAAAATATATGACTGTAAATCCTCTGACAAAGGGATTAGTACATATGGCACAATTTTGGTTAATTCTCATTATTATTTCAAGATTTTTCTAATATCTTTCTTATTTTGTATATACAGTTGAACACGAATTGTAGAATCAAAGTTTGGCCTGATTAGCTATTTTTTATTGTGTTGTGTTAAAGGAATGATTAAATGAGGTTTCTAACTAATGATTATTAATAGTATAGGGATACATAGAAAAATATTTGATTTAAAGGACTTTTAGCTACCATGGATGTATTTTATATGACTGTGGTAAAACGTTGGAGTGGCCATATGGAATGACAATCCCTTAGTTTGTCTCTAGAAGGGAGATCTACTTTCATGGGCATGTGAAGTTACACCACAGTAGAGTACGCTAATCTCCAACGAGTTCATAACTCTAGTTCACCACCAATGCCGCTTGATCAAATCGTTCATAAATGCCCTCCTTGATGGGAAGATGTGCATCTGTAAACACATGACTGAATGTGTAAAAACTCATCATAGACATCATGCAAACGGACATAAGTGGCTGCTATATTTTTGTTACAATGCCTCTGTTAGGCTGGCTGTTGGACCTCTGTTGTGAGATTCTTTTGACTGTAAACCCCGTTGAGGTCTAGGACAGGATGGCTAGGCTAGGTCAAGAACACATAATTACGCCCCAAGTCAGACGATGGATTTCATTAAAAACAGCTCTGAATCAGTTATTATACGACTGATAGAATTAGAAAAACATGCCTCCACAACTCATTGTCACTTAATTTACTTGTTGAATGGCCCACTGTCTCTAGCATACTTAAGGCTGAGCTGGTTGGGGTGGCCTCCGACTTCAATGCTTCCATGCTGCCGTGCGCATGGGGTTCAAGTTGCTTTCTTATGTTCTTCATTATCATCTTTATCTTACTATTGTGGGGACCTATGATTTTAACAAAGGTGAAGAACTTACTAATTAAAATAATTGAACCCTTTTGAATATTAAACCCATTAAGAGACGCATAAATATTGTTTGCTACTCGGAGTCAGTGTATACTGCTGCAGAAAAATTCCCAATAAATGCTGTCTATAATTCTTGACATCTGTAAACTGAGGTCATTTTGTGCGACGGATAGAAACGGATAATGAATTGTAAGTGTGGAGATTTAATGACCATTTTCTGTTTAGGTCAGCTAGCTGACCTGGATCTAGTTCCTCCACAGTTCCTGCCGACCAGATGACACTATTAATGATCAATTTATTAGTGTGTTCCCCACAATCCCTGTCCCTCACCGCTTTCACATTGACTCCTCTCTCTCTCTCTCTCTCTCTCTCTCATTCACTCATCATTCCTCTCTCCATTTCTTTTTCTGGTGACCCATACGTTGCCTGTATATAATAGTCACGTCTCCACCAGCCAGTAGGGCGCGGATCGAAGGCGCGTTGAGCTAACGATGGAAGTCTGCAGGAGAGGTTGGGGAAGGATCCCCGCAGCAGCGGCCACCGCAACTGCCATTTCCCGACCGTGGCTGGGACTGGTGATCTTTTTGCTGAACGTCGGCTGCCCGCTAAGCTGTGGGTGTCTACAACGTGAAAGGGCGGCTTTACTGGAGCTGAGGTCTTCTTTTGAGAGCGCCAAGGACGGCTCGCACTCGAAGTTGCTCTCTTCTTGGAACCAAGGCGCCGGTGACTGCTGTAGCTGGCCATTGGTCAACTGCAGTGATGCATCCGGGAGGGTGACACGGCTCCATTTGGCGAACTTGGGCGGAGATTCAGATTCCGGGAACCCATGGTACCTGAATTTCAGCGTGTTCTCCTCCTTCGCCGAGCTCGAACACCTCGACTTCTCCGGTAACCGGATCATGGGCTCCATAGCGGCCGCCATTACGGGTCCTGCACATCTCCTTGACTCAATTGCACGCTCATGGTTTCACGCAATTGTTTACATTCACACAATATTGCAGAATAAGCTTAAATATAACACGTTGGTTAGATAACTCCGTTATTTAGACAAAGGGATAATCGTCTACGACAAAACCCGTTTACAATCTAAATCAAGAAAGTTTAATGGCTGGATGAGCTGACTTTGCCACTTACCTGCAGATTTGACTTCCGCGAAGAAGTTAAGCGTTCTGGATTTGAGCTCCAACAAGTTGGAAGGTAAGGTACCCTGCTCCATACGATTCCTAAATGGATTGACGAAATTAGATCTCAGCAGGAATGACTTGGGGGATTTACCGGACTGTCTAGGAGAACTAAGAAAGTTAGAGATACTGAATCTTCGTTACAACAACTTGAGAGGGGGGATACCAACCTTTGTAGGAAACTTGAGCAACTTACATGCCTTGGACCTCACCGGAAATGGACTTCAAGTGGGGATGCCTTATGTTCTCGGCCATTTAAAGAAGCTGAGAATCCTGAATCTTAGCGGAAACCAATTGGACAAAGGAATACCTTCTTTTCTAGGGAACATGTCTTCCCTTCGTCAATTGCATCTGCGACAAACCTCTCTAACTGGCGAGATGCCGAAGTTTCTTGGGAACATAAGCGAGCTGGCCTTGTTAGATCTCGGTTGGAATAACTTGGGCGGGAAGATCCCTGAGTTCTTGGGGTGTCTAAAGAAGCTGGCTACACTAAAGATTGACAACAACAGATTTGAGGGGAGAATGCCCATATCTCTCGGGAATATGACTTCCCTTCAACATTTGGATATGAGAGAAAATCATATAAAAGGGGAAATTCATCCAACTGCATTCTACCGCCTGTCTTCATTGGAAGAATTACGTCTCGATTACAACCAGCTCTGTGGGAATTTCTCATTCCAATATCTTACTAAATGCTCAAAACTTCGTGTTGCTTCACTCTCTGGCAATAGCTTGTTGAAAGTTCGAATAGATTATGGAGACTCAGTCGCGATCCTCCAATTGTCGGAGGTCCTTCTCTCTGACTGTGATCTAAGCGAAAATCTAAGCCTCGATAAATCTTTCTTCTTGCAGTCGCAGCGTTACTTGACTTACGTTGACCTGTCTAATAGTGGCATCTCAGGATCACTGCCTGCATGGTTGTTTGAGAACAATAGCAACTTAGAGTACGTGCAACTCAGTAACAGCTTATTGGAAGGAGAGTTTCCTCCTCTGAAAACACCATCGTTGAGGATGATGATGTTGGATCTCAATCAAAATAAGATCGGGGGAACATTGCCAGAAAATTTCAGCACTATATTTCCTGGTCTTAATTTCCTGAGTTTGAGCGGGAACAGGTTCATTGGAAGCATTCCTTCCTTACAATTCGAAAAAAGGATGATGAACTACTTTATGATCAATCTAGGAAATAATCAGTTCAGCGGAAAAATTCCTCTATTACCGAATCAATTAGACTTTGCATTCCTCAATATTGAGAACAACAAACTTTCTGGGGAGATAAGAGGAAACCTACCTCGTATCTCTTATTTGGGTGGAAACAACTTCACTAGCTTGTCTGGGAGCTTGTCAAGCATCCAAAATATTGAAATATTTGATGTGCATGATAATCAATTGTCTGGTGAAGTTCCTGAGTTTATATGGGCTTCCAAGGAATTATCTACTCTTGTTCTAAGAGGCAACAAATTTCATGGTGAAATTCCACACGATCTTTGCAAACTGGAGTCACTCACCGTGTTAGACATGTCGCACAATATGTTCTCAGGGTCCATTCCTCAGTGCTCACAATTGATGAGGTTAATTCGTTTAAATCTGGAGGTGAACAACCTGTCCGGCAAAGTGCACGACAAGTTTACCGATTTTGTACAGGTTGAATTTCTAAATCTCGGAGGTAACTCATTTACTGATAATCTGGAGTTGACAAAAGGTTTACGGCAAATAAAAATTCTCTTACTCGGTCAGAACAACTTTTATGGCGAAATACCAACGCATTTATGCAGATTGCACTATCTACACCTGTTAGATCTCTTTCACAATAATCTTTCAGGTGTTATTCCGCAATGCTTAGATAATACTGGTCTTAATAGAAGACCGGACCTCGACATTGAATTGGCGTCTAATCTTCACCTATGGGTTTCACAAGTACTTTATCAGAAGCCCATGACCCCTCTTGCAATCCAGGATGTAAACGTCAGGATAAAGGGCGCTTTTTATACTTACACGGGATATAATTTGTACCTGTTTGCCGGGATGGATTTATCATCAAATCATTTAGAGGGACAAATCCCACACAGTATTGGAAATCTTACATCTCTAAAGTCACTCAATCTTTCCTTCAATCACCTCACTGGATTGATTCCGACAACCTTATCTGGACTTCAGAGTATCGAAAGCTTGGACTTATCTCACAATGAATTAGAAGGATCAATACCATCAGAGTTGCTACAACTCTCAAGCTTGGAAATATTTTCTGTTGCATACAATCGCTTGGAAGGTTGCACTCCACCTTTGAAAGGACAGTTTCATACATTCGATAGGAGTTCTTATGAGGGCAATGCAAACTTACATGGGCCTCCTTTAGATGGATCCTGCAATTCGAAGTCTAGTGATCCACTGAAACATGGAGACGATAATGTTTACAAGGACGAAGGTATCTTATATGGTCTTATTTTGAGTTCATTCGTGACCTTCTTTTTAATAACATTTTCTGTTTTACTCTATAGTCGTTCATATGATAGAATTTTCTTATGGTTCTGAACTCTTTTAAGCAAAAGAGAATATCAACAGAAACTGTTTTATTCATCACATAGATTCCTGATCTATTTTAGACTCTCAATGAGCTCATTGATCAGCTTCAGCTCCAAAATGTAATTCTAGCCCCCCAGATGAAGTGTCCATGTAATGACATTATTACAACTAGTGATCAAAAAATTAATCACAGTTTACATCTTCATTGTGATATTATTGATTGTATGATTGATTTCTCCAATTATTTGTGTCAGTATTAATAGCACATTCATGTGCATTAGATTTTCGGTGTCATTTGGCACAGTTATAATACAAGTAAACTTTGTGTAATTGTAAATTTTAAAAGAGATGTCTGCAACTCATACGCTTTGTGACAATATCTTCCATTTAGTCACCTACTGATTAACAACAAAAATATTAATATGCTAATATGAATTCACTCAACTAATAACTCTCTTTTTTTAATTTTTAAATAATAGTGTGACAAAAGATGATTATTTTTATGTTGAGATAATAATCTTCAAAGGAAAATGTTTGACATGTAACACATTGATCTAATTTCTTCTTTCTTGCATATACATCTTTACTTGAAGAGAGTCACAATTTGTTCAATGTTAGTTTTTAATAATTTCCTTAATATTACTTCTAATGAATATGAAATATTCAAGTTGACATGGTTCATTCTCAATATTTCAACTACACAAATAAAACCCTACATGTGTTGGAAATGGTCACTTTTTATTCTCTATGTAGTTTGTGATAAGTGTCAATTTTTATATCCTTAGTCTATACAACAAGAACTTATTCTACTCTATTTTGGATATATTTAAAAAAGGACATGTGAATACCAATTTACTCATGATTTTTTAGGATTTCCCCACTATTATCTCCCAATATCTATATTACCAAAACAAGTTAAAAATTTCAACTACTAGAAAAACTAGTATGATATGTCCTTTGAATATTTACATATCCTCCTAAGAAATCCATATGCCAAAACACAACGTCTTTATTTGAAGCAGGACAGTTTGGTCAAGTTAGATCAGATTATGATCTTATTAAAATATTATAAAACTATGTATTATGATCAAATAACCAAGACTTCTGCAAATTTATTTAAGTAAAATTAGATCCTGATCTTAATATTTATAATAATGATTTTGGTGATTGAGAATATTTATAACCATTTCTCAAAGCATATTTTTTAATAATGAGAAAATCATGTGCCGCAAAATGAGTGACTTGAAAATTTGATATCATAGTTATTTGAAAAGACAGAACATTGAGTACATAATAGAATGAGTAAGATTTCACACTCATATTGTACTTTAAAAAATATTTTTGATTTAATTGTTCTAATCATTACCCTCTCTATTGTTGTCTTTTCTGCAAGTGATGATATCTTCCGTAGTAATACAAAGGAATAATCTCATAACACGAAGTTAACAATAGTAATTCAGTTTAGTATTATAAGTCATGAATAAAATAAGTGGATTAACATACATATACATATTAGATTATTACCGCGAGTTATTTTAAAAAGTGTTGTATTTAATCATATATCAAGGATAATTCTATCTTTTAATCAATCTTACTAGTTCAGTAATCTCTCCTTTTTTAATGATACAAGTCATGAAGACCAATTAATTGTGATTTTTAGGCTTAGAAATACATAATGTATAGGTCATAGCATTTTTGAGTGTATATATGTTTAATCTTTAGTCTGTATTAGCATAGAATGTTTATTAGGGCTAAGTGAAATGCTAAGAGGGGGGATAGGGGGTGAATTAGATTCGTGTTTTTGCTATATTCATTTTTTCCTCTTATTTATTAGGGTATCATTATGTGTCAACATGTGTATCCTCACAATTTCACCTTATCAAGAACACCAAATATTTTTATAGTAGTTTATCCCTCACTTGGCTATATCTGGCTTGTAAAGAATCGTTCTACCACTATTTCACTATTGTCCTTGATAAATACAAGTTGGCATTCTTGGGCTCAACCACCCAACCTTTTATGGTTATACTTGGCTACTAGCACCTTGTGCTTCACACGGTATCCTCTCCCTTCACCACCTAGTTACCTTAGGACCTGATGGAGAGCTTTTCCCTAGAATCAGATTTTAATCACTTTGCCAAAATCAGATGAGGATTAGGGTAAAGATTAGGATGAAGTTTTTTTGTATCATCATTGATGCTTGCAGTGGGAGGTGCGTGATACACTTAGAAAATCGTTAGAAAATTAATCATACTTGTCCGCAAGCCTCTTCTTATTTATCAGTTGTAATCCTTCATAGTTTTTCGACTTTTCAAGATCTCCAACATTGCGAAATTTCATTAAAAAACATGCCATTTTTGGGAATGTTTACTAAAATCTTTGACCCTTCCATAATTTGAATCTCATTATTCTATTATCTATTTCTTTAAAGTTTGGACTTAACCTTCCTTACATGACAAGAAACAACTTTTTTTTTCAGGCCCAATCCCTATCATAATGTTTTCATTAAGCTTTTCTCCATGCATGTTGTTGATGTGTTAGTCTTGGAGTCTGAGTTTGAGACGTTTTTGGCTCTTATTATGTTGAACTCTTTTGACAACTCATCCATAGGAGAGAATAAGACACTGTCTATATCCATTAAGGAGGGCAAGAAGTTGTGTGTCATGGTTAGATCAAATATATAAATAAAAATAATATTATGATCATGACTTACCGATACCCATTTAACCATTATATTCTTTTATCAAAGGATAATCCTTTACTTGATATTGATCGATGATTAGGTAACCATAGCATGATGAATATTTTAATATCAAGGATTGACACCATGAATTTGATTATTATTGATGGAATCATGAAAACATAACTATAAAAATTTCATATAAATTATAAACTATGTTAAATAAATTATATATATATAGATATACATATATTTGTAACATCAAAACCAGGTATATCAACCCTGCTCATGTCACAAATCTTGGACGATCTAATGTAAAATAGAAATATTTGAGTTCAAGTCAAACAATAAAGTTAACCAACTAAAAATTCAGAACATCAAAGTTAACATAAATCAATATAAACAATAGAAGTTGTTGTCAAGTTTTCTCCCCCCTCATGGTGCTCATTTCCCCTATGCTTTCTTTTGCTTCACTCTCCCTATTCTTTCACAAGCTGCATATTTGTCCTCTTCATGGTGTAGTATCTTTGTTGTAAGACATGCATTTTATCCCCATTTTTGTCATCATTGAGAAGACAATGTGCTCCAAGCTCCTATGATAATGCTGCTTTAATACTGTCAACTTTTTTGGGCTTGACATAGTTATACCAATGGGGATCAAATGGAGTCATCAATAGAAGAGTGGCTAGGTTATGGGGTAAGATGGAAAGTGTTACAGTATGAAGTGAAGAAGATTGAATCAAGTAAAATACTCTATTGGAAGATCAAACTGAAAGTAAAAGAGGAGATCAATTGAGGACTTACTATGGTCTTTCATCTACACATGAGTTATATCAACTAGATTTTTTCTTTGACCTCAAATAAATGATAAGTTAGAATTCAAGAACTATGGCATAGATCAATGGTAGATAAAATTTCGCTTTTATGGCATGATTATGAGTCAAGATTTGATCAAGTTAAATTCTTATTATTTCCCCTATTGATTGGGCTTTTAGGTTGGATCAAATTTGCTGAAATGACAATCAAGTGGAATAAAAAAGGTAGATTTTAATCGAATGAAACTGTGAGCTAAAAAATCAAACTTTTTTTCTCCATTTTATTGATCCTTGGCAAGTATTCTTCAATATTTTCCCTAGAACGTTAAACAATGTGTCGTCATTTCCTCTAAATTTAATGTATTTACTCAAAAGCTTAGCAAAAATATTGACTAGGTGACATTCAGTGTCAATAAAATTCAAAATAGTATCATTATTATTTACATGATTTTGAATAAGTTGATGCTTAATGTCTATGTTTTTCATAGAATAAATGAGGGGATTTTTTCCTAATTTATTTTATAATCCTTAGGATAGGATTTAACCCTTAATACATTTATGAAACATAATCTGAAAGCTATATGTTTTGTTTTAGTTGTTGGTAATGCAGCCATTCTATGTTTATTTAATGCCCACAAAATTAGGTATCCTCTTAGAATTAAACCTGATTCACTCATATCTGTTAACCCAACAATAGAGTAACACAAACTAGATGAGAAATTGATTAAAAACATGTTAAAATAGATTTAAAAGTTTAATATTGTCATCTACCTATCACCTATACTATGGAATCAGCGAAAATGACAATAAAGCGCAAAAACAATAGAAATTTGATTCATAAGTGTCACTATCGCTTGTCTCATCTCCATTGTCACCCAAGGAGAACTTACCTCGAAAAGGTTCAAAGTTGATCAATTCATCACCTTTTATTCATCCCAAAACCTTCTTCTCTTTTCCTTGAAGCTTTATTCCAATCTTAATGTACTTGTCAAAATCTAGAACTCTCTCTATTCTTTTCACTACCTAAAATAGAGCAAGAAAAATGGCATATACATAGGTGACATGGTATAACATGTTGACTTCTTGGTAACTAATTCTTACATGGCCTATAAACCATGGACACGTCCTCCTATTGATGTGGCCATGAATCACTATCTTTTTCGCTAGTTATTTTGGTTTTTCCAGAAAATCTCTTCATAAATTCATTGAAAAAATTTATGAAAAACTAATTTTCTATGTTTTAACTCAATAATTAATTTCCTATAAATTGTAAAACAATTCTCAAATTATAAACCTTAGATAATCATGTTATTAAAATTAATTAAAAATAAAAATATACTCATAATCGAATAAATTAGAAAAATTACCAAATTAAAGATAAATTCATCACAGAACTTCCAAAGTAGTACTAACACATTTTAAATTAAATAATTCATATTTTCTATTGCTTCATGAGATAATTACTTAAATTCTACCTTAATTATTATATAGAAATATATCAGTATCACTCTTCTACCTTTAAACAAATGTCACTTAAGAGTTCACAGACCTTCTTCAAGATACAATAATCAAGATCATCCATATGTACATTCTACTGTTATGAAATTAATAAAATAAGCTTCAATGCATGTTGTCATCATCAAAACAACTTAGGCTTTCAAAGATTGTAGTAACTTCAGAAGTACTTCAGTAGATGAATATATCATGGAGACTTGAGGAGTTAGCTCGATATTGAGAGTATTAAAAAAATCTTTTGATTAGTAGTTTGAAGCTTTCTTCCCCAATATTAGCAAACATGCACATGTTAGTTTGCATATCTATATTGTGTATTCTACTTTACAAGAGAATCCTCAAAATCATCAGGTCCCAATTAAAAATAGGAAGTACAGTAGATGATTTTCACCCTCTAACAATGAGATTAGTGCATAAAATATTTTAAAATATAAATTTTCAATTATATTGAAAACCTTGTGATTGCATAACGTCGATATATTCAATATGTGACATAATTCTGGTTAATTATGATCATGATTTCAGAATTTTCTAATATGTTTTTTTATGTGCTCCATATAGTTGAACATGAAGTGTAGAATTAAAGTTTTGACTGATTAGGCATATTTTATTGTGTTGTTTTAAAGGAATGATTAAATGAGGTCTCTAATTAAAGGTTAGTAATAGTATACAGATACATAAAAAATTATTGATTAAAAGGCAGTTTTGCTACCATTATCCATAGTGAAGGAAACATTTGAAAATCATGGATGTGTTCTATATGACTAAGTGGTAAAACGTTAGGGCAGCCATATGGGACAACAATCCCTTGGATTGTCTCTAATAGGGAGATCTCCTTTCATGGGCAAGTGGAGTGGCACCACTGACGCTAGTCTCCAACCAATTCAGTCACAAACGCTGGATGTGTAAAATGGCGCTATAAATACATCTGTAGATATGGCACCACTATGCCAATGCCCTCCTTGATGGGAATATGTGCATCTATAAATACATAGGTATGGATGTGTAAAAAATCATCATCACTACACATCATGCAAAGGGGCATAAGTGGGCGCTATTTTTTTGTTATAGTGTCTCTGTTAGGCTGGCTGTTGACCCTCTATTGTGAGATTTTTCGACTGTTACCCGAATTGAGGTCTAGGGCAGGATGGCTAGGCTAGGTCAAAAACACATGATGCCCCAACCAGACTGGATGGATTTCATTAAGAATAGCTTTCAATCAGTTATATAGGAATAATTGTAGGGGGATGCCTCCCGCAACTCATTGTCAACTAAATTACTTATTGAATGGCCCACTGTCTCTAGCATACTTAAAGCTGAGCTAGACGGATGGCCCCCGGCTTCAATGTTTCCATCCTGCCGTGCTCATGGGGTTCAAGTCGCTTTCTTATGTTCTTCATTATCATCTTTATCTTACTATTGTGGGGACCTATGATTTTAACAAAGGTGAAGAACTTACTAATTAAAATAATTGAACCCTTTTGAATATTAAACCCATTAAGAGACGCATAAATATTGTTTGCTACTCGGAGTCAGTGTATACTGCTGCAGAAAAATTCCCAATATATGCTGTCTATAATTCTTGACATCTGTAAACTGAGGTCATTTTGTGCGACGGATAGAAACGGATAATGAATTGTAAGTGTGGAGATTTAATGACCATTTTCTGTTTAGGTCGGCTAGCTGACCTGGATCTAGTTCCTCCACAGTTCCTGCCGACCAGAAAACGCTACTATTGATCAATTTATTAATGTGTTCTCTATCCCTGTCCCTCACCGCTCTCACCTGCAATCTCTCTCTCTCTCTCTCTCTCTCTCTCTCTCTCTCTCTCTCTCTCGCATCCTTCCTCCTCCCATTTCTTTGTCTGGCGAGCCATACGTTACGTATAGATAGTGGGGACGTCTCCACCACCTCTGGGGCGGTGATCGCAGGCCTGTTGAGTGAATAATAGAAGGCTACAGGAGGGGTTGGGGAAGCATGCCCGCAGAAGCGGCCACCGCACCTCCCATTTCCCGACCTTGGTTGGTGCTGGTAGTGGTTCTCCTGCTGAACGTCGGCTGGCCGCCGAGCGATGGGTGCCTACTTCGTGAAAGGACGGCTTTACTGGAGCTGAGGTCTTCGCAGGAGAGCGTCAAGGACGGCTCCTACTCAAAGTTGCTCTCTTCTTGGACCCAAGGCGCCGGCGACTGCTGTAGCTGGCCCTTGGTCAACTGCAGTGATGAATCCGGACGGGTGACGCGGCTCCATTTGGCGAACTTGGGCGGAGACCCAGATCTGGCGAACCCGTGGTATCTGAATTTCAGCGTGTTCTCCTCCTTCACGGAGCTCGAACACCTCGACCTCTCCGATAATCGGATCATCGGCTCCATGGCCGCCGCCATTTCAGGTCCTGCACGTCTTCTCTGGCCCAATCTACGTATTTTACTTGCACATGTGACTCTGTCTCGCCCAGCCGGTCACAAAGGCGAAGGAAACAATGGAGTAATTTTCGTCCTTAAGAGATATCTTTTAACTGGAAAAATTGTCGCCCTACCTGCGATTCTAGGCTTGCCTGACTCATTGGCACACACGGCTTAATGCGGTAGTTTATATTCGCACAAACTGCAAAATAAGCTAGAAAATACCATGTTGGTTAGGTAATTTCGCTACTTAGAACATATAATAATCGTTTAGAACATCTCCCATTTTCAACCTAGATCAACAAAAGGTTAATGGTTGGATGAGCTGATGTTGCGGCCGATTTCCTGCAGATTTGACCACCGTGAAGAAGTTGAGTGTTCTTGATTTGAGCTTCAACAAGTTGGAAGGTAAGGTACCCTGCTCGATACGATTCCTAAATGGATTGACGAAATTAGATCTCAGCAGGAATGACTTGGGGGATTTACCGGACTGTCTCGGAGAACTAAGAAAGTTAGAGATATTGAATCTTCGTTACAACAACTTGAGAGGGGGGATACCAACCTTTGTAGGAAACTTGAGCAACTTACATGCCTTGGACCTCACCGGAAATGGACTTCAAGTGGGGATGCCTTATGTTCTCGGCCATTTAAAGAAGCTGAGAATCCTGAATCTTAGCGGAAACCAATTGGACAAAGGAATACCTTCTTTTCTAGGAAACATGTCTTCCCTTCGTCAACTGCATCTGCGACACACCTCTCTAACAGGAGAGATACCGAGGTTTCTTGGGAACCTCAGCGAGCTGGGCTTGCTAGATCTCGGTTGGAACAACTTGGGAGGGAAGATCCCTGAGATTCTGGGTTGTTTAAAGAAGCTGGCCAGCTTAAAGATTAATGATAACAGCTTTGAAGGAGCGATACCCATATCTCTCGAGAATATGACTTCCCTTCGCCACTTGGATATGAGCGAAAATCAGCTAGAAGGAGAAATTCATCCAACTGCATTCTACAGCCTATCTTCATTGGAAGAATTACGTCTTGATGACAACAAGCTCAGCGGAAATTTCTCCTTCCAATATCTTGTCAAATGCTCAAGGCTTCGCGAGTTATCACTCTCTAGCAATTTTATGCTGAAAGTTCAAATGGATTATGGAGACCCAGCGTCGAACCTCCAACTATCGTCTCTTTTTCTTTCTTTCTGTGACCTAAGCGAGAATCTAAACCTTGATGAATCTTTCTTCTTGCAGTCTCAGCGTTACTTGACTTCCATTGACCTGTCTTGCAGTGGCATATCAGGATCACTGCCTACTTGGTTGTTTGAGAACAATATCAATTTACAGTATGTGGTGCTCTGTAACAGCTCATTGAAAGGGGAGTTTCCTCTTCTGAAAACACCGTCATTGAAGGTGATGATGTTAGATCTCAGTCAAAATAAGATCGGGGGGACATTGCCAGAAAATTTCAGCACTACATTTCCTGGTCTTAATTTCCTGAGTTTGAGCGGGAACAGGTTCATTGGAAGCATTCCTTCCTTACAATTCAAAAAAAGGATGATGAACTACTTTATGATCAATCTAGGAAATAATCAGTTCAGCGGAAAATTTCCTCTATTACCGAATCAATTAGACTTTGCATTCCTCAATATTGAGAACAACAAACTTTCTGGGGAGATAAGAGGAAACCTACCTCGTATCTCTTATTTGGGTGGAAACAACTTCACTAGCTTGTCTCGGAGCTTGTCAAGCATCCAAAATATTGAAATATTTGATGTGCATGATAATCAATTGTCTGGTGAAGTTCCTGAGTTTATATGGGCTTCCAAGGAATTATCTACTCTTGTTCTAAGAGGCAACAAATTTCATGGTGAAATTCCACACGATCTTTGCAAACTGGAGTCACTCACCGTGTTAGACATGTCGCACAATATGTTCTCAGGGTCCATTCCTCAGTGCTCACAATTGATGAGGTTAATTCGTTTAAATCTGGAGGTGAACAACCTGTCCGGCAAAGTGCACGACAAGTTTACCGATTTTGTACAGGTTGAATTTCTAAATCTCGGAGGTAACTCATTTACTGATAATCTGGAGTGGACAAAAGGTTTACGGCAAATAAAAATTCTCTTACTCGGTCAGAACAACTTTTATGGCGAAATACCAACGCATTTATGCAGATTGCACTATCTACACCTGTTAGATCTCTTTCACAATAATCTTTCAGGTGTTATTCCGCAATGCTTAGATAATACTGGTCTTAATAGAAGACCGGACCTCGACATTGAATTGGCGTCTAATCTTCACCTATGGGTTTCACAAGTACTTTATCAGAAGCCCATGACCCCTCTTGCAATCCAGGATGTAAACGTCAGGATAAAGGGCGCTTTTTATACTTACACGGGATATAATTTGTACCTGTTTGCCGGGATGGATTTATCATCAAATCATTTAGAGGGACAAATCCCACACAGTATTGGAAATCTTACATCTCTAAAGTCACTCAATCTTTCCTTCAATCACCTCACTGGATTGATTCCGACAACCTTATCTGGACTTCAGAGTATCGAAAGCTTGGACTTATCTCACAATGAATTAGAAGGATCAATACCATCAGAGTTGCTACAACTCTCATGCTTGGAAATATTTTCTGTTGCATACAATCGCTTGGAAGGTTGCACTCCACCTTTGAAAGGACAGTTTCATACATTCGACAGGAGTTCTTATGAGGGCAATGCAGACTTACATGGGTTTCCAATAGATGCCTGCAGGTCCAAGTCTAATTATCTAACACTGCAACACGGACGTGATGATGTTGACAAGGACAAAAGCATCTTATATGGCATTCTATTGGCGTCACTTTTGACATTCTTTTTAATAACTTGTTCTTATTTTCTCTTTAGTCGTTCATTTGATTGAATCTTTGTATTTTTAGGAACTTTTTAAGCAAGATAAGAGAATATCAACTTGTGCTATAGTCATTCAATGGATTCCCCATCTATTTTACACTCTCAACGAACTCATTGAACAACCTAAGCTCCCCAGATCAAGGGTCCATGTAATGCCGTCTCACTTTATTTAGTGTCCTACATTATTATAATTGATTATTTGATCAATTTTTTATTATGTGACCACACGTGTATTATAGTACATTTATGCAAATTAGATTGTGTGATGTCATTTGGTACACTTCTTCTACAAGTACACTCTTTGTGCAATTGTAAATTTAAAAAGAGATGCATAAACCTCGTAAGTATTGTGACAATTTATCCCATTGATAAGATTTTCACCTATCAATTGACTATCAAATGTTAATCTGATAAAATTAATTCATGTAAATGAAAATTAAAATTCCATAAATTTTCTAAATAGCATTGAGTGGTGAAAGATGCGTATTTTTCTATGATAAGGCAATAATATTCCAAGGAAATATTTCATATGTAACACAGTTGCCTTTTTCTAGCTTGAATCTTTAGATGAAGGGAGTTACAATTTATTTGATATGACTATTTTATACTTTATTAAATGTTACTTCTAATGAATATGAAATATTAAATTTTACCCATTCCTAGTATTTTAACTGCACAAAAAAATATCACATGTGTAGGAAATAATTAGATTTATTTTTTACAATAATTTATAGTGAAAATATTTATCCTTCAATATAATAACTAGTATATTTTTAATATATATATACATATTATGACTAAGAAAAATAACATGTAAAGACTAATCAACAAGAATTCTAATATCTATTAAAAACATACTTTGAGATGCACATATATCTATGTATATTTTTGCACATAAATAAAAACTATTAATGCTTTGATCTATCTGCCATACATAGTTCCTTGAACACAACACATTCCATGTGCAATCATGGTGTAAGCTAGTAACATGTGCAATCTGATGTGCCACAAAAACAGAATATGTATATTTCTTACTTTTAGGAATCAGATGATCTCAGTGATAGTTCCTCATCTGAAAACTATTCACCTAAAAGGATTTTAAACTTGGATATGTGATAATAAGTCCTTTCCAAGTAACAAATATCCTCCATGGATTCTCACTCTTCAAGTTACACATAGAACCTCAAGGAACATTACTCCATCGAGATGCATTCAGAGGAGAATAGATCATTTGAAAATGAAGGAAATAATACACAACATAAGATTCAGCCAAAATAGTGGTTTGACATTTAAATAATAAAGCATAATAATATATTTTTGATGAAATGTCCCAATATTTTAATACCTAAATAATGAGACAGTATCTTTCAGCTACATGAGACATGATATAGATGAGGTATCACTATCCAACTTCAATGAGCTTAAGAAAAGGTTTTTGAATTCCAAAGACCATTGGTGAAATAGAGACTGATGGAGTGATGCTTGAATTCACCAATGGAGACCATTGGCGAATTCCAAAGACTATTTTGAATCTGGAAGGTGAACTTGAATTTGTTATCCAAAATAAGTTTGGATCAGCTACAGGAATCTCAATGGTGAAATGGAGACAGATTATAGTGAAGGTCATCCACAATTGCTTTAAACACTATTTTGAGACAAAAATTAAAACCATGATAGATTCCCAACAATATCATACATATAGCTTTTAAGTATACATCGTAGGTTTGTTGAAGTCTTTGTTGCTCAATCTAAGATGAAATCATATTTTTCTCTCAAAATGGGTACCCAAAAAGAGGTATCATTGGAATAAAAAAAGAGGAAAGATAATCTGGCCATTACATGAGTATCTGAACTCCTAAATAATTGTAAGTCGTAAACTCTTTTTTATGGGGAATCTATTTTTGATTGCAGTATCTGGTGAATACATACTCCTAACTTCCAATTAGTTTCAAATAATCCAGATTAGCACACCGATTTAAAAAAAAAATTAAAAGAAAAATATAACCAAAACATTGATCTTATATTTCTTATCTGAATAAAAAACAAAAATTATAGTTAGAAGAAAAGAATCAGATATTTAGTTCTTTTATTCTGGTCCAATGTAGAGATAACACAACTAGGGCATGAATATTTGGAAAATGGTTCATGTGTGAAGAATAAAATGCTGAGCCATGAAGCAATTCCTAGGGCATTTACTTCACTTCATGTTGAGCACACTTTCACCTTATATTTTTCATGACCTAAAAATTCAGAGAATTCACATATAGAGTAATCATGATTCTATCATTATCATAGTATAATGTTGAGCTCAAAATTTTATTGCCAATTACACGGTGATCCTCTCTAAAAATTGGGGAGATGGGTTCACACTTTTATTTCTTCCAATTAGCCTACATTGTAAAATACTTCTCCTTCTTGAAAAAGACTAAGATTATTGAAATTTATCATAAAATCTATGAGTATATCTATCCTGGGAACGATTTGATGCATACAAAAAATAAGCATAATGAAATGATGGTGAGAAAAGTAAAAGGCTTATAAAGTCTGAGACAAAAAGGTTGCCATGTTTTAGTGTTGTGATGGTCCCTTCCTAGTTCTTTTCTTTGGAATGATTTGCCTAATTCCTTCTTCATGAACAAAAGAATCCAATCCAAGGACTTCAGACTGTTGTAGTCTCTACGGATCAACCAGATGGTTGGCACTGGTGAAAAGGCAGCAAAACCTCTTCAACAACCTCTCTAAGGATGTGGTGGATAGATGTCTAATGCCACGAGAGCTGACACACAGACCTATATTTAAATCCTGCTCTTGTCCCTCGTCACCATGATCTAACTCAATCTATTTATCACCCAGATTGTCTTTGCAATCCTCAAGATGTGCTTGGATCTCCGTGGTGATACCTACTTGTTTCATCCTGCCTCCGTCACTCCCCCCCCCTCCTGATCAGTCTCTCTCTCTTTGAGCTGGCTAGGATCATACATAACTTTTCAATTAAAAGATATAACTTCTTGATGAGTTTCAATTGAAATCATAATGTAACGGCCCATTTTATTGATTCTATTTTGCATACAAATCACCCTGCAATAGTGCACTTGGACATTGTTTATTTTTTATTTCATTGCATGTCATGTATTATGGCACACCACATATGCCAATGATTAAGAAAATAATCTCCTTACAAAATGGTGCAATTAAATCTTCATATACTTTGACAGAGATGACCATTTGACAAGCCATATATCCTTTTGGTTTCCAATGTCATATTGCTTTCTAATGACTATTTTATTTTATAAAATAATAGATTTTAGATTTTAGATTTTAGATTTTATATGACTTTGTAAATAGAGTCTAACAATCATGAATGGTCCAAGATGCACCTTGAAATATTACGTACACTTTTAAACATTTCATATTTAAATTCTTTTAAGCTTTTAGTATGCATTGTTGAAAAGATAAAGATCGTAGTTGATAAAATCTTGATTGGGGTTCAGATCTTGATAAACACCTCTATTCAAAGAAACAATAGAAATATCATTGTGCAATTGTATAGTCTATTCATGTTCGATATGAATTTCACTTAAGTCAAATTGATACCATATAAATAAATTCCTTGAATATTTTTAGCAGTTAAAGTTCTCAAGTTAGAATTTATCATCACACAGAACAGCACATTCAAGGCAAGAGTATTTGTAACAGCTTGTCTTTTTTTAAGCCACTAAATATACTTTTTGTTATAAACATCAGATTCTGCAGCAATTTGTCTGAGTCTTTTGGTTTAGTTGTTGATAAATACAAGAATAGTTTTCAACCCTAAGTTGAAGAAAAAAATAACTTGAAGAAAAGAAATTGATTGTGTTAAACTGTGCATCATATCATGGTAGGTCCCATACAACCTTTAGGGTTAACCCCAACAACTGAAATGTTAGCTTAGTGACCCAAGTGTAAAACACTTACATGGTTGTTGAATGGATATACATTTTGACTATTTTCAACAGTTGATTGTAATTTTTTAGTTTAAAAAACCAGCTTAAATGTAAGATCATTGGGCTTCCACAAATATGAGGATTCATCACGTTGTTCCCCTGTTTCTCTTGAATTCTGAGAGTGTTTAGGAGGTATTCTTACACCTGGATGGCATTGAAGTGAATGGTATAGGATGATAGCGAGGAAATTGACAAAGAAATGTTTTTCCTCAAATCTTGACAATTATTGCAAAAAAAGAATTTTTAATTCATGATTACTCGTAATGATTAAATATTAGAGGTTATAGCTTATTATGCTTGTTATGTTGAGAGAAGATTCAGTTTCAATGGAACATTGTGGTGAACTGTTCATTTTACATCATCTTACTATTATTTCAATGCATGAAATAATAGGAAATGATGTACAAGGATTTAGGAAAATTTTACATTAATCTTTGGAAAATTGTATAAGGATTTTGGGTTGAATGATCATAGTATGACCTTTTACACATATCTGGCTAAAATAAGTTAATCTAGCAGGTTGCTGCCACTAGATATGAAGAAACGTAAAACTAGACTAAACATGCATATGATGTCAGTATAACATGATAAAATTATAAAATATCATTTTAATTTTTTATAACCCATTAGAACTTTTAAATTTAAGCCATCATATACACATGCTAGAGTGAGATTTTCTCCATAAGGATTTATTATTTCGGTTATTTCCTTCTTTTATTATTCATAGTAGGTGGCTACATCTAAAAGTAGCAAGTATACTTGAGCCATTTATAAAGTTTTAAATTAAATGTCTTTACTTTGAATCTCCAGCATTTACCCATCTGTTCTAAATCTAGAGGATAAGTGAGCTAATTTTGTAACCGTTTAATTTTAATAGTGTGAGAACTCTTAGACCGTAAGAAATATATACTACAAGAGCAGATTTGGCAAGGAGTTGACTCACTTGTTCAAACCCAAAAAAGATAGTGACAGGTGTTTCTACATGAAAAAAAATCCATCCTTTTCCTTCCTTTGCAAGGAGTTGGAAATGATTTCCCATTACATCAATAGGTAGGTAAAATCTCATCTAGACGTGAAAATCTGCTAATAACCAAGATCTTAAAACCTTACAACTTCAATCATGAATGTAATGTACAACCCTATAAATATTGAAACCATGCTCCTATTCTCACAAATTTGTTGAGGCTTGAGCTCATTATAGTATGCACAAGTTGCATCTTTGCAGTATTTTCTATTAACTATCGTAACTTGTTAGATTCCCCATTAGACTTTGTATGACAATATGTTAAGTGAAGACCCAAGAGGTATGAAGGTGAACAAATTTTCATGGACCCACCATTAAATGAGCTTTGAGAATCCAGATCTAGTAGCATGATCCAACAAGCTAGAGATTGCAATGGATGGAACAAAAATTGTGATAATGATGTATCACTACTCTATGGCATAGTTGTGGTATACACTGGTGACTTGTTCCTCATATAGAGAATCCTAGATGAAGATATAATAAAAGTCCAAATCACATGAACAGCCTCAAGATCATCTCACAATAATTAGCAAAATATGGATTCATCTCTTAACCACAGAAGATAAATATTGATAGATATGGAAAATTAATCAGATTTTACTAACAAATAATGTAATAATGAGCTGTCACTCTTTGACTTGTTTGCATCTTTACTCTTCCTGAATGTAACTCTCTAATTTTATTTAGTCTTCAAATTTACTTATTTTTGAAGAAGAAAAAGGTCGTTGGATCAGTTCTCATTTCTTTCATGCCATTATAAGTTTCTATTTACTTTTGAATAAAAAGTTGATAAGACCTGGTTACCGAAAGTAAGGATCACTAAGTGACACTAAAAAGTTCATAGGAGCCTGTTGATAGTGGCTTTCCAAGTTGTGTAATGGTTTGACTTGGATGATAAGGCAATGAAAATGTCAACGAATGGTCATAAGTCCCAGCGTGCATGTGGCCTAATTTGATATTGAAAAATGATACCCATGCCACACATTGCTCTAACAGAATCCATCATGGTTAGGACACCAGATTCCATGCCCTATTTGTCATTGTACTTTCTTTTGAGTGCCACACCAGTGGCTCTTTCTAGCTACACGACTAATATTGAAAGTTCATCACTTTTAATTTTATTTGGTTAAATGCACCTTTTGTCTTTACTCTTATATGTATCTTGTAAAATCAATTCTACTCTCTCTCTCTCTCTCTCTCTCTCTCTCTCTCTCTCTCTCTCTCTCTCTCTCTCTCTCTCTCTCTCTCTCTCTCTCTCTCTCTCTCTCTACTTTTGTAATAATTCCTCAAGATGACTAAGCAAGCTATAAGCACTAATCTTTTCATTGGCCAATTAGAGGAGTAAGCTACTGATTGAGAACCATTATTACTTTATTATAGCCATCATCTAGCGAGAGAGAGAGAGAGAGAGAGAGAGAGAGAGCGGACGGAGGGGTCTGTGATACAAAAGAGCAAGGGATTAAAGAAGAACTGGAAATTCATGCGTAGATAATGGAAGGAGAAGAAGAACGATCATTTATTGAGTCTAAGCATGGTTCACTACAATTGCTTAAAGAGAAAACCTTTACATTTTCCCGGACACAAAGAAAATGATGAAAAGAATGAGATGACAAACGAAAAAAAAAAAAGAATTTCGCCACACATGATTTTAGAAGCCAAGCTTCCGGGCAAGCCAGTCCGCAGCATTGGCTATCACAAACCCAGCAAAAACCTACCGAGAGAAGAAAGAACAGCAATTCAGGGAAGAATGGGTAAGTAGATTTATCTCAATATCCATAAATAACAGTTATTTCTTGAAATTTATATGAGGGCAAAGGCACTTCTAAAAGCTTTGCCACAAAGTCTGAGATCAGTTATTTGTAACTCTACATCATTGAGGAAATCAAGGGCTATTAATGGGCCAGACAGACTAGCCCGGAAACCTTTTCTCGATTCGGATAGAAGAGATAGACCCAGAGAAGAAAAAAATCCCACCCACCCCAAACCGTAGATGTGAAGGCTGGTACGCCCCCCTTGACTAGGTCTTGGCAGAAGAAAAATGGGAGTACCCCAGCAAGCTCCTAATAGTGCTAACCCCCACCCCCTCCTTCTCTGGGCCTGCCTCTACTCATGACAGAGGATGCCCACAGTTTGTCAGGTTTGTTTCTCCTGATGGAGCGTATGTCAAGTGGGCAACAATTAACCAAACTTAGAAAGGATACCTGAGCTGAGCCGAGCACATAGATGGCTGAGTAGTGGCGGCCATGAATCATCATGTCGGCGACCATGGCAAGGGGTATGGTGAGGGACATGCCCAGTGTGGCCACCAGCGGGGTGGTCCAGACGACGCAGAGTGCCCTGTTAGCGGTGAGTCACACTCATGAGGATACACATGCATGCGCGAGCTTCAAAGACATGCCATGATTGCCATACCAAAAGTAGTCTGAGAGGACGCTTCCCACAAAGCCGTTCACAAGCACAACCTCCTCCATTTTAGCAGAGTGAGGGATTGTGAACTTGGGCTCGATCCCCAGAGCGGTCAGTGGCCATACTAGAAAAGAGAGATGAAAGAATTACTGTAATAAATACCTGTTAAAAACATACTCTTCAAACGAAATTACTATGGAAAGCAATGTCAATTGGAAACATGAGCAAATTTATTTATTTCTTACAAAGTATACATAGAACGTTTTCCCTTGAGATCCCATTCACTCCAGGAAGATCCCAAAGAGATGGTTATTGGTACATTGTGCTTATGGCCTCAACAGGCCTTCTCTTGTATGGGCCCAGTGTAATATCATTCATTAAGAATGATGTTTTAATGAATAAAATTCCCTACCTGCTCTCTCCAATATTATTTCTTTTTCAGGTTCCAAAAATGTTACCCCATTGCATGTAAGTTCCTGCTTAATTTCCCCTTTTGCATTTTTACCTTCCAAAAGATCGATTTGAGAGCAATCACCAGAGTAGGTGAGTAGAGCCGAGTATCCTTTTCTTCCTCTCAGATGGGGAAATAGCATGATAAACCAAGACCATGTGCACCAAACGGAGCCTGAAGATGAGCCACATAAGATACACCAGATGGCGTGATGAATGAGAAGGGTCCTTAAGAGGGGTGGGTCTACCCACGTTCAAATTGTCATAATTTCCTGATAGTTTTGATTTAATTGACATGTTTTCTTTGGGAATGCTTCCTAAAGCTCAATCTTCCATATTATCTAATATGCTTTCATTAGCTACGCTGAAGGTTTGGTACCCATGGCAACCTCACATTTATCCATTTTCTCACCACACGAACAAAGAAAGAAAACTAGATCAAAACGTAGGTTCATGATATAATTTGTGAGTTTTGTGTGCATTAGTGAGAGAGAGTTTTGGGGACTGAGTATAGCTTTCCATAAGGAGAAAACAAGCAAGAATAAAATATGAAACTATAAGGGAAAAAACTGGCCCAGGGTGACAGAGGTAAGTAGCTCATCGATTCAACTCAAATCAATGGCTCACAGCAAGCAAGAGAACTGTTCATAATAAAGGGATAAACAGTAACACATTCTTCAAGTGATTAAGATCCAGATCAGGGAAGATGAAAGTTTCCAAGAGAGGCTTACCGAGCCACCACAGGGCGACAAGGGTGAACAGCCCCACATATCCAAATAGTTTTTGGACGTCAACTTCTTCACCCTCCTCCCCAGCAAACTTCTTGAGGAGCACTGCATCACCACTTCCATTATATAATTGATCATCAACAAATAAACAACAAGAAGAATCCCGCCCCAAAACGACAACAACAACAACAATCCGAAGAGCCCGAAAGGCATCTCACCCGTGAACAGACCATACGACATAGCCGAAAGAAAGCTGAAAAGATCTCCTACTAAGGACCGCTCTCCAACTCTGCACATGGAAAGGAACTTCAAATGCCATTGATAAAATACCATAAGCTGCTTAGGAAAAGTTTTGCTTCCTGGAGAAGTAATGCCTGGCTGCCCAACATGGAACCAAAAGCTCAGAATTCCAAGGAGTCCAATAAAAAGATTACAGACATGGGAGCTTACGTAGAAGGGTTCAATCGTGACTCATCTGCCGCCCAAGTCTTGCCCAAGGTTGTCATGGCAACACCGGCCATGCTCACCAATACGGCAACAACTTTTGCGACATTTAGCGAGTCTTGCCCCATGAGAACACTGATAAAAAGTGTGAAGAGCCCAGAGGTTGATGATAGTACTGTTGTACTTGCAACACTGGTCCGAGCAAGTGCAGCATTTGATAAATACTGAATTTAACAGGGAAATTAATATTACTACCACACTGAAGAAAAGTTGATGATTTTATTGAAATAGAGCAGAACCATATAACCTCTGAACACAGTGGGATAAATTAACAGTGGCAGTGAGATAAACTAAACGGTGGGTGAAAAACATAATCGTGATTGGGAGTTTAAGGTCATGATATTATACTCAATCTGATATGAAAGGATCGACAAATTGTTGAGTAGAGAGATCAACAGCCTCACCTCAGTCATAAACCATATAGGGGCCAGATAAAGACCATACATAGCAATTTCCTTCGTGGTGAACTCCTTCTTCGTCCTCACTGAATCAACTTCATCTTTGCGTTTAGCAATAAAGGGTACTCCCTCTTCCTGTGAAGAGAGGTCCGGTTCACTGTCCTTCCGAGCTAAAGAGCTTTGCAACTCCATTTCCAGTGTCTTTTCCATTTCAACATAGTTAAGAGGAGGAGCGAGTATCCCAGAAGATTTTCGCGCAAGCTCTACATTCCTACTGCTTCGGCGAGAATGCTTTCTGAATACACCGCACAGCCAATCCTTAATGAATGAAATGGGTAGATACACCACCATAAGTGAGGCTCCCAAATAAGTAATAGCAAATGGTTGTCTGTAGTCATTAAATATGCTCTGCACAGACGACAATACTAAACAGTATTAAGCAGCAGCATGAGGAAAACTTAACAAAACATCACCATACTGGCAAGCTACAAGGATCATAACCACAAACAGAAGCAAAGAGACGGTAAATGCCAGAAATAGATTTTTTTCTATCCTCCAAGAATATCATAGAAAATGACTAAATGCTCTTGCGATCAGGAAAGGTAAAAGCAACCAATCTCTAGAATACTTGATATCAATAGCAATTGCTGACTCCATTGAGAATGGATTAGAGTGTTAAAGTTTTATATTATTAAAGAAGACTACATCCTCATGGTAAGATAACCGTCATGATTTTCAGTTCTGATTAGAGCTGCTGGTTTACGTGAAAAATGAATGGGAAATCGTCTAGCAGAACCACAGAAAACATAATATCATTGAGGCATTATTTCTTGAACCATAAGCACCAGTCCACCCAAGTGATCATCAATACATAGTGCGCATATCCACCACCTAAAGCTGATAAAAACCCAAGGTACTGCACCTGTAACAAGTATTAAGCGCCTAATTCAAACCTCTCAGAGTACACACCAACACAAATGATAAGGAAATTTGGTATATAGACTCCATCAGATAATTGAAAGTTCAAATGTCCATGATATGCAAGGCTTCAAACAGTTTTATAATTATTAAATACCCATCAAGATAAAGGATTGAACAACTTGTACAACAGTTGATCTGGTAACAAGCATCAAGAAACAACAATGTTAGCTGATTTCAGCATCAGAAATACATCAAATTCCAGGGCGTGCATAGAAATAAAAGAAATGACGACAAGCATCGAGAAAAAACAGATGGAACAGGTACGATAGTTTGCCCAGACGAACATAGAAAAACTCAGACACATTTCTGCCTACTTGAAGACGAAAAACCTGCCCCATCCCTTTCTTTTTGTATCAGAAGCAAAGAAGACGATACAGAAAAACTTTACATGAAATATAATGAGCACACAGGTTGAAAAAGGCTCCTTCAAAAGTTACCTCATTAGGAATCTCAGTGATGAAGGTACCATTAGGTCTCTTGAAGTCTTATGAAGGAATTGAGTTAAACCAAGAATAATACATGATGAGGCGTTTTTCTCTCGGATACATATGGTCAAATCATCCAGAAAAAGAGCAAAAAATTGAAACTCAAATATGCTCCTTCTTGGCAAACCACTCATATTTCAGTCATCAAAGTCTTAGACTGGCTCTTCTAGCATCGGTCCATGATCCATACAACTTTGAAGAATTCTTCTTTTCTACCCCACCAATTGAAGTGGTAAGAATTGAAGGACAATCATTCTAGCTCAAAGTGAGCCAACTTTTTCAGCTTGCAAGAACATTAACTATTTAGGAGGAAGGTGACAAGTACCAAAGTTGGGCCACAATTTAGGAGCTGAGGGAAAGAACTAAATGCTAAGGATCCCACAGGTTGGGGCTTACTCGTAAACACTAAACTGCATTATAATACATTTATTCAATCCTTTATTCAGGTTAGTCAAATTGTCCTTGTAGATTCACTAATCTTGACTGTGGCCCGGATGAGTTCTTCTTAGCGTTCTGTTGCCACTGAGAATAGAACCAGCTTGCAGTTGGCAAAAGCCTTTGAAGATTTTCCCTTCCTCCCCTTTCAATATCAAATAAAGAAGGTAAATTTACTAAAAGTATTTGTCTTGCAAATATGACCGGAGAGAGAGGGAGAGAGAGAGAGGACTGAAATATGACCAGTCTGCCTGAAACATACCGATCCATGCTCGCTCACATTTTCTTTAATTCGATTCATCTGCTTTTCATCTCGGAACCCTGCCCACAGATCTTCAGAAGATCAGGTTAATTCCAAACGCCACATTTCAAAACAAGGAGTTTATTGACCATCTGATGCCCGCCCTTCACAATCTCTCACCATGATAACCAACTATCTCGATCATTATCTAATTTCTTGAACCATAAGGGATAATTTCGTAGCCCTTACTAGGCTATCTAAACCTCCATATAAAAGAGATTTGAACCCCAAATTTCAATCCTGTCAAGCAGAATAAACTAGACATCTTTGACATCCTCCTAGCCTACTAGGAGAAATTTCCTTGCCCAGATTCGGATTCATAAGATTACCAGGAGATGAAGGACACAGTGCAGCCTCACAGCTGCATGAGACCAGCTCGTTACCAGCTATCAATGTAGGCACCATGCAGTCCCTGAGATCTGGGGATTCCGATCTCCATTGAAAATGAGGATCCCATTGGAGAGAACCTCATTAGATGTCTTCCTTCTGCTGACCAGGTCGACTGATACTCAGAAAACCATCAAAATGTTATACGATCTATGCAGGGGAGCAGGGTATGATCACCTATTCGACAGAAGCACCTTCCATAGAAACCATGGTATTATGATGGCATTGGATACTCAAAGGGAATGGGTAGCTTTAATGGGACTGCTCAGAAGAATTTCTTCTGGAGCTTTGACTACATTCTTGTAGAGCTCAGAGATTACATTAATCCCCTCCCCCCCCAGATTTAGATCTGGCCTCTTCTTTTCTCCCAACGAAGTTCAGAATCATAGCAAGGCGACTGTCGGCTGGCTTCCACGAGCACAAGTCTCACTCAGCAATATTGAGCTATGTAGCACTAGTAATCCAGCCGATTGGAAGTTTTCAAGGAAAGTTCAATCATATATGCCTCACAGAGGAAGGATTAGGGGCCCCAGACTGAATTATCTTTGTTCTACAGCCAGCAGAAACACCATATCACAGATTCATCCACGAAAAAAGAACAGAGATACAGAGAGAAAGATAGAGAAATAGAGAACTGAGGGTGCAGTCGAAGCAGAGATAGAGAGATGGGGGAGATGAATGAGGGGGAGAGAACTGAGGGTGCAGTCGATTAGCGAGGAAGATGCAGGCAATCGATGAAATCGAATTCGGATTTCGAAAGGGAGCGAAGAGGAAGAGATCTAGCGGAGAGAACCTGCGTGACTTCGGCGGAGGTGACCCAGATGATGACCACGGTCCCGATGAGCACCAGCCCCGCCTTGTACCTCCAACCCATCTTCCACCAGCGCGAACCACCGCCTTTGACCCAGAGAGAGAGAGAGAGAGAGCACCGACAGACCTAGAAACAGAGGGATCTACCGTCAAGATCTCAGATCCCCCACGTTGCTCTTCGCCGGCAGGAACCCAGATGCCTCGCGCCACCGTCCGACGGCCATGGTGGTGCTGTGAGAGGGGTTGCAGCCACCAGGAGCACCGCCCAAAGCGGGGCGTAGGCGGGACGGGTCGCGACCACCACCAGTACCTCGGAGTTTCTCTCTCTAACAAGGATTTTACTCGGCAGAAGAGAATGCCGAGGAGGAGAGGAGGCCCTGTGGGCTCTGACTCCAAGCTTCTCTGAATATTTTAATGAACCTGGCCGAGAAGTCGATGTGAACGCCGCAGCGACCTCCTCCTCCGCCCTCCTAACGGAGAGACGAGGTCTAGAGAGAGAAAGAGAGCGAGAGAGGCGGGAGGGAGGGAGGGAGAGAGAAGAGGGAATGCCTCTCAATAATTGCCGGCCATGGAATCCATCGGGGAAGGGAAACCAGCGGGTGTGCCGTTGCTGTCCCTGCTGCTCGAGCTCCTCATCGTAACTCGCAGAAGGACAGTTGATCCGCAGAATTCGCACCAGGCGCAGACCTCCGTTCGACGAAAACGATGGCCTTCAAAATTGCCCAGATTAAAATAAGAAGGAAACATTCGCACTAAACATCAAAATTTGGCCATTTTCAGGAAAAGGGCCCATTCTGGGTGGGCCAGCAGACTTGCGAAATTTCTGATTCCTCCATGAAACAGCCTGATCAACAAATAAATAAACCTCCTTCGTCCGAATCTCTAGACTTGTGACCTTTCGGGTAATTGTTCTTGATGAAAGTCAACGCCTGATTTATTTTCAAAACGAGCTTCAACCCATGAAATCCTGGTACGAAAACTAGGCTTACCTTAGATCTTCTTTGATAAATTCCCCATCCGGAAAAAGGGTCAGGCTAGAAACTTGCATGCTTTCAGACCCATTCCGACATTAAAGAAGTCAACGCGTAACGTTACATCAGGACTATTATTTTCGTCCCCAAAATCCAAAAAAAAAAATGCAACATCAGATCAGACACCCACCACCACCGGGCACTAATCGAGACATAAATAATATAATTAAATTAAAAAACTTCGTCTTAAGTATCAAGATTAAGGGCTTTTGTGTAAAATAGCCAAGCGACGGGGACCTTCTGATTTTTCAGGACAAACTGTCTTTTTGTATACTTTTTAATTATGAAATGCTCACATTAATGCGGTTAAATGGGCTTTAATTGATGGTAGTATATGTACAATTTCTTTCTCGGAAGGGCTTTGTGCATATGTGTAACTTTCCCGTAATGGGAATCCCACTAACCACCGCCAACCAGTGGAGCACCGCCAAACTTTGGGGCCCCACCTTCCATTAGACCGTTAGGCAGGCACCTTGCGGCCCGGACCACTCTGAACTAAAACCCATTCTTTTGTTGCCGACAGAATGTTCCCAAAAAGACGGAATATTCCATAAAATCCGATTTTTTATCGAAAAATTAGTTATTAGGATGAAAAATTCGACAGAAGTTTCGTCCTCTACTCCAAAGTCAACGCATGCTCTGGTCTGGTATCCCCAAGCGAACTCAGCATGAGAAGATAGCAGCAATAGAAAAAATTCCAGTTTTAGGCCACACACCGAACAGCCGATCTCTCCCTCTCTCTCTCTCTCTCTCTCTCTCTCTCTCTCTCTCTCTCTCTCTCTGGCCTCTGTTCGGTCGCCAATATCCTGAAACCAATCCTCGAGGGAGGAGACGGCGGCCGCCTGTTCTTATTGGGTATCCAAAAGCCAACTTCCCAACACGAACAAGATGCCGAAATCGGCAGACAATCCCAAGGTCTACACTAGAGGCCTTCAGTCTCTGCCCGATAACTCAACGGGGAACGACCCGTTCTGAGCTGGGCCCACCTGACCGGTTCGCTGTGATCTTGGTCCTGCTCTAGTGTGTTCATCACAAGAACGTCGAACCTCCCCCGCTGGCTGCTCTGCATGGCGTTGACTGGTTCCAGGTGTCCTCCGGCTGCCACCGGAAGGGCTCAAAATCTGAAGTCAATGGGGAATGACCCGTTCTGAGCTGGGCCCACCTGACCGGTCCGCTGTGATCTTGGGCCCTGCTCCAGTGGCTACCGGTGTTCATCACTAGAACGTCGAACCTCCCGGGTTGGCTGCTCTGCATGGCGTTGACCGGCTCCAGCTGGCCTTCGGCTGCCACCGGAAGGTCTCAAAATCTGAAGTCAACGTCTTAGTGAACGCGTTCTCAAACAAGAACTTAAACGAAGCTTCTGCGACGAACTAGAGATCCATGATAGAAATCACTGCACAGCTGAGTACACGACTGCTAAAAATAATCTTCAGCAGATGGTGATCATGAATACTATGATTTCAGAGAGAAATTAACCGGAGATCTGCCATTTATTTCCCCATTAATTTCTCTCGCAAAGAACTAAACTGGTTGGTTTGTTAGCATTACCCGTTGGATTAGTACGAAAGGAGACGTATGTCTCATGGGTCATGCAAAGTCATTATCCAAGTAAAGTACTCTCTACCTTTCGCTCTAATGCCTTGAGGCTTCTTTACTGGAGAACTTGGAAGGATCGGTTGTTGCTCTCTCTGTCTCTCTCTCTCTCTCTCACTCTCACAGCATCTCCTGAATCCATAGGGAACTCTGACGAACTACAGTTTTTTTTATATATATAATTTTGGTATTAATGGAAGAAAAATAAGATGAGATGGAAACCTTGTGGGACAGCATCCAGTTGTTCTTGCAGCAGAATAAGGCAGGCCACAAGCAGCATGGTCTTTTCGCAGGCCCATGAAAGAAGACATGCTAAGAATATAGTGATCATAAATAGAGAAAGTTATTTCCCTCTCACACCATGGAGATTATCTCCTTTCATCTTCAAATGAATACTCTTTTCCTACGAGTCAGTAGAAATTAGGATTGTTTCCCATATAAAAATCATCTTTTATTGGATGAAAACGAAGCAAAAATTAGTAAACATATTCTACAATTAAAATTCAAATAATCTTTGATGCCATGATACTTGCAACATTTGCCTGAGAAGTGAAATAATTACAGTGTGACAAACTCTAAGGTGTGCATATTATTATAAAATTTATATATGAGCTTGGATTACATAGTTAGGCAATCTAAATCAATATAGGCAGCCAATATATTGTCATGAACTATGAGATCATCACTAGCACAACAAAAGACATGCAAAACACAAGAGAGAGAAAAAAGGAGAGAGAAGAAAAAATAATGGAACACACCAGATTTAACATGATTTGAGCAATGCTCTTATGTCTTCAGTTGTATAAACATCTTCTACATTCAAAATTGAGAATATCATAGAATCACACAAAGTTTACATCATTGATACCTTTTGACTATCATAAATAAACGTTTATTGAAAATCACTTATTCATATTTTAGATTAAGAAAAATAAAAATGGGTTTTGATTATGTATTCTACTTATAATTGATGTGAAGTTAACATCCATATATGCAATGATTTCATCATGTCAATCACAAATTGAATTTTTACTCAAATTATTATAATTTTTCAATTCAAGATTTCTTTTAAAATTAAGGAATATTTATTTTAAAATAAGATTTCAAGTGTGACATGGAAAAGTTGAGCAAAATATTTAATATTCCTCAAACTGACAAGAAATCAAAACTTGAAGATTACATGATCCTCTTTTAGTATATGGATTTTATATTTTTATAATAAGTTTTTTTCAAGTATAAATTATTTAATCACTAACATGTTGCTCAATATAGGCTTGGTCCATTAACTACCACTTGAAGGTTTAGTCCTAAAACCTTGAATTAGTCTTTAAGGCTTAGTCTACCACTTGAAAGATTCTAGCATACTACTTGGATCAAGTCCAGGACGTCTAATAGCACCAAATCGGCAAAGTCCATAGTCTTATACAGCCCATATTCCAATCAGTCACTTAGGCCCAAAGTCCAATAATATCTACATCTTGACTAGTAGTTGAAGCCCAAACTATAAGAAACCTTAACACCAAGTAGTATTGAGCAAAGTGGCCAGCTCCAACAAGCCCCAGGATAAATTAAGTTTATTTACTAGAATTAGGGGATAGAGATAATTAAAAGAATGATGAAGAGGAGATAGAGAGAGAGAGAGAGAGAATAACATGCACATGAAATTTCTCCCGATCTTATTTTCCTTTTTCTCCCAATACTCATGGGTGTGAACCTCAGCACAGAATCATCTTCTACTCAAGCATCTAAGAGGAGACAAACTAAGATCATAATCTAAACTAACATCTCTCAAAATAAATGATATTACCTCTAACTTAGACTTAGATGTGTGGATGGTATTTTCAGTTTTTGTGTGAGCATTTATGGTGTCCTCAGTTGTTGTGTGAGAATATTTGGTGCACTGAGTAGTTGTGTAATAATTGCTAGAAATGTACTTCTAATGAATTTCATAGATTTGTTGAGTATATGATGTAAGAGGTAGTGGTCCAAGAAAGTCTGGCTTTAACATCCCAAACCACTATAAAATCATTATCAACTATTGATCTTTTTACTTCTCTTTCATGTTCATAGATACTACATTTGACTTAATAGGAAAAAAAGAAAAACAATAGAAAAAAAATTAAAAATCAAATCAACATTGTTAAAAGAATAGATTCAACTCAACTTCCTCCATTTATTAGAAAGTCATAAGTGAGCAACAATTGACTTAAGTGGGGCAATTGAGAGAGAGAGAGAGAGAGATGAAGAGAGAGTCTATTTTCTAAAATAATAATTTATTTATACTTTTTTGGAATATTAAAAAAATTAAATTCAAAAAATAATGTATTATTAAAAATATGTTTAAATATGAAAAAATAATATAAAAGTTTGATATCCAAGCTGAATTTATTCCCAAACATATAGGACTTCTGTATAAAGCATGAGACTAATGAGAATTAAAGTAATTAAAAAAATTCAATTTTCTTAGGGATGATACCCTGATAAAAAGCTTGGAACGTCCCATCACTTAAAAAAATGAAAACAATTCCTATCAACTTATTGTGTAATTAAATCATTCCTCCGTTAAACATTCAATTCTCCTTTCTCACTAAACATCTCACCTATGATTATTATTATTATTATTATTATTATTACTATTGATATACTTATCTATAATACGATAAATAGTTTAAAGGATGGATTCGCCAAAATAAAAGTCAACTTGCCAAAAATCTAAGTCGACTTAAATTGGTGGGTAGATCCTCCTTTCCCCATCTCGGCGTACATCAAAACCCAATTGGAGTCTCAAAAACTTTGAAAAATTGATATCAAAATTAAATGACAATATTTACTGACCTAAAATTTGGTAGAGATTGAAAATTGTCACCCTAGATAGAATCTAGGATTCTGATCGGACGATCAGGAGTGTGCTGAGCCAGAAATGGTGGACCCCACACTCGGAACACGTACTTTATTTAAAGCGCACAGGGATGAATGAGCAATATTTTAAGGGGCATCAAGAAGAAACAAAATAATATATGTTTTTCTGCAAAACGACTAGATTTTGTCGTCATCGGAAGCGACAAAAAGATCCGTCTTCCACGTGTGCACGCCTTCAAAGTCTGTGGTCGGTCACATGGGATGGTAACCTTACCCAAAAGAATTTAGACTATATTAGGTAAATTATTATTATTTTAATTAACGTACGGAAATTATTCTATAAATAGAAGAATTATGTGTAAAATGCTGAATATTTTTTTTATTATAGATCTAGAAAGAGGGACAGAGAGTAGAGAGAGAGGGACAGAGAATAGAGAGAGAGGGAAAGAGAGAGAACGGGAGGTTAGATGTATAGAGTACCTTCCACCAGCCCCACATCATTTAACTTCGAGTCAGTGACGGTAGCTATGAGTAGAGAGAGAGAGAGAGATTCCACCACCTCTACGTCATTTATCTTCGGGGTGGGTGCTCGGGTGATGAAAGAGGTGCTGCTGGTCATCCGTGGGTTTCTTTAACCCGTAAGAAACAGTCTTCTCTCTCATCGGCTTCTCCTTCCACTACAGTTACAGCTGTTGCTGTTGCTACAAGACATTCGGAGCTCACCACCAGCTAAATCTCCCCCCATAATTGAAGAACCTCGGGTCGCCGTCACCATCTTCCTCCCCTCATTCTCTTCTCCTCATCACCACTCCCTTCCTCTCTCCCTTCCTCTCTCCCTCCCTCTCTCTCTCTCTCTCTCTCTCTCTCTCTCATGGCGGCGTTAACGTCGATGGTACCTGTCTATGGGGGTGGCAGGGGAGAGGGAAAGGCGGTCCAGTGGTCGGCGTGGCTGTCGAGGACGGGGCTGGACCCGGCGGCGGCGCACCAGTACGCCGTGCTGTTCGCTGAGAACGAGCTGGAGGAAGAGGACATCGCCCACTTCGACCACGAGTTCCTGCTCAGCATGGGCATCTCCATCGCCAAGCACCGCCTGGAGATCCTCAAGCTCGCCCACCGGGAGCTGCGGCGCCGCCACCCGCCGCCGTCCCGCCCGGTGGCCAGGCTCCTCGCCGCCGCCGGCAGCGCAAGGCGGCGCCTCGTCCGCTGCCTCCGCTCCCTCGCTAGCGGCGGCGGCGGCGGTGGCGCGGGGCCGCCCTCTTCCGCACTGGTGGCCCCTCACCGGAGCCCGTTTCCCGGCGGGATCTGGGCCAGCGCCGTCGTGAAGTGGGGCGGCAGAAAGCCGCTCCGACGGGGGAAGCCGATGCTCACCGACGGAAGTCGCCGTCGGAACGGCGGCGGCAGCGGCAATGGCGGTGGCGACGAGAGGAGGTGGGACTGCATGTTCCAGGACTTGAGGCCAACCTGAGTGTTCGAGCTTCTTCCTCCTGGATTCCCACTATTTCTGGCCCGCAGACCAGTTCGTATATAATCTACTTGCTGTGTTAATCTGTTGGCAAGATCAAATAATAGCTTCGAATAAAAATCTGGCATTTTTTTTTCTCCACTCTCGAGTTTGGGAGTAGATCATTCTGGACAAGATCTATTATTTTTCAGTTTTAGTTTAATTTTCTCGAGTAAAAAATGGTCATAATAAATATGCGTTCAAATTATCATGGTGTAGATTAAGTATGATCGACTAACCAAGTATCAAAAATAATGGATAAAACATTATGTATAACTATCTACCTTATAAATTTGAGAAAATACTGGATCAAGACAAATTTGCTCATATAACATTAAACCTTTTTTTAATTGAAATATTGTTTTATAATTATTTCTTCTTTTCTTAGCCATGGAAAAGAGAGAAAAGAATTCCATTTTTAAAACCAAATAAAACATTTGATCTACACCTGATCTTCATAGATATTAAAAAAAAAAATCAAACCAAATAAAAAAATCCATTTCTTTAACAATCCTCCACCTAATCTACATAATATTATGAGATTCAAAATGAAAATTACAAAACAGGAAATTTCTGGAATTTGTGGATCACCATGGAGGTTCAGATTAGATTCATCGTATATTCTATATCTAATAATTAAGAAATGCTCAATACTGTTCTTTGGGGATAATGCATTGCCCTGCCTCTCAGAAATATCCCATCAGCATGAAACCAACTCCCAATCAACAAGCGTTTTCTAGAAAATTCTCTCCAGCAATCACTCTCCATCAATCCTTTCTGCCAAAGGAGGCGCACCTTGGAGCTTGTTTGCCACAGATAGGCGTCCATCCCCTAACCAGAGGGGAGGAACCAAAGCTCATAAGCATATCAAGGAAGAGTCAGACCCAAACCCAGATAAAAAAGAACTCATTTTTCCTGCTGGGTTATCACCATCAGTGACCTGAGCTCCTGCCAGTGGAGAAGGAGCCACCAGAGTAGAGCATCTGGTACACCGGTCTCACTCTCAAGGTCAGGACCAAGCTCAAGAGGAAACCCACTCCACAGAATGCAGCAAGCAAGAGGAAGGTGAGTCGGAAGCATTCGGGCCCCACGCATGAGGCCACAGTGGGACCCACATCACCTTGGTGCTGCCTGGCCGCCGCTTCATCATACACAGACCCTGCCAGAAGCCCGGAGAACAAGAGGGCCCCCATGGGGTTCCCCAGGGACAGGAAATTGTAGATGACACCAAAGTGCTTCAGCCCAAAGAGCTCGGACGCAGTGGGCACCATGATACAGATTTGGACACCGTAGCAGATGCCAAGCAGGGCCAGAGACGCATGGAGGGCCCCATTGATAGCCGAAGCAAAGAGCAGGAAGATGAAGACCATGGTCAGCTGCGTGAAGGCTATCCATATGGTTCTGGGAAGTGCTCTGGATCTGACAATACAATTCACAAGTGTTAGAAATAGTCTCGTACCGGTTATTACCGAGAAAACCCACAGATCGAATAGTCCTGAACTAGTTATGATAGAAGGAGACAGTGATTCTGAAAATTTCAAGAAAAAGTCAACTGGGGTTTTACCTGACAAAGTGTTCAGAGATGACACCCCCACCGAGCCGCCCAATGAAGTTGCAGAAGCTGAAGAGGGTCAACAGGATAGTGGTATCTTCCACATATGAGGCAGTTGCAATCTGAGCCAGATTGTTGAGGACAGTGACCCCTGAGCCGACCCCCAGGAAGTACACCAGGAACAGAAGCCAGAAGTCAGCCTTGACAAGGGCCTCACGGAATCTGAAATCATCCCCTCTCCTGGGCCTTCTCTTCATCTTCACTGCCCCCTCCCCTTCAGCAAGAAGGATGCCCATTTCAGAGGCATCGTCAAGCTCCTGGGAGCTCCTGAGAATGACCGACGAAGAAGACTTACTCAACAGTACCTCTTTCAACTCAGGCTCCTCTGGGTCTACCGGGGCAGAGGGGCCATTCTTCTTGTCCGTAGCAGGGAAAACCGTCATCTTCAATGGAATCCCGAGGGGGGCTAGGAGCAAGAGCACCATGCCACCCACAAATGTGTAGGAGACGGCATCATTCAAACTAAACGCATCATCCAGCACAACGGTGATCACCAGATAAAGGCCCAGTAGAACACTGGAAGCCTGAACGAATAGAAAATGGCCCCCTTCTGTGGTGTTATCCCCTGAAGCTGGCGTGCATGGCCTGACGAAACTCATCAACAAGATGGAGACTAAAGGAATACCCAGAGTGAGTAGAAGCAAGATGCTCGTGGATGAATTGTGTAGGATTCCAGCGTAAATTCCAGTGTAGACAGCGGCGCTGAGCCCAGCATAGCCCTTCAAGAGGCCTGCGACTGTTCCCCTGCTGAGAGGGAAGTTCCTCATGTTGGTCACCACCACGCCAGTGCCCAGCCAGGCGCTGCTATTGGTTGCCACGACCAATGCGATCCATAACTGGTAATTGACATCAAGATATATATGAAAAGACTATCAGCTAAAGAAATTTATACTTGTAGGATACAGGATTTCAATGTAAGAGCACCAGATAACATGGAGAATGTACAAGCTGGAAGTCGATGTCAGAATACCTATATGTAACAAGATTGTCAGCTACAGAAGCTCATATCTGTATGTACAAGACTTCCGTGTAAGAACTTCTGGTAATTCGAGGAACCTGCTGTGATCCATGACTGGTGTAATTATAGTAACACTTCACAAAGAATAATGGCTAATGTGATCCATAACTGGTGATCGATATCAGGATATCTATAAATAACAAAATTGTCACCTACAGAAGATGGAATTTGTAGAAATATAGTATTTATGTTGGCAGACATTCTCTGTTACCATGATGATCATTTACAACCCATTCTATAAACTAGTAAGGACTAATGACACCAAAATGGCTCGAAAGTTATTTATCGTCCTTTCAAAAGCAACATTATTTATATGCTGCCATGAAAGCCTCCATAATCGTAGTTGTAATCCTTGTGCCTTGATTTAGATTCAGAAGGACGCAGATGCCCTCATCTTCTCCTCCATAATAAAGTTTATATTAGTAGCTATTTCCGTTAGATAAATATTTTTTGAATAATTGGTTGACTTAAATCAAGTCAAGGCAATACACAGAATATTTCTTCAGACTTAGGGTCATGGAGTCTGATAAGATTCAGGGACGTCGAATTCTCTCTTAGTGGCAATATTGCATTCCAATTTGCTCGATGTTTATGAAAAACTGGGTGGCTCGTGCTATGGCCCAGATGTTTGTTATTCAGGAAGACTGAACACTTAATTTTTACATATCAGCATCAATCAAGATGGAATAGAAGTCCCAACTAGATGATAGCTTCGAAAACCTTCAAACTTCAGGGCCAGTCTCCAACTCATCAAGTATTTCAGCAATTATTTTATTTCACAACTGGGACAAAGGGAATATTATGCTTTAGTCAGGATCATATAACGGCAATTGGAACAATCACGGGTCGCGATGAGTAGAGAGATGACTAACTGTGCATTTCTTACGAGAGAGAACTAGCGGAAGATAAAGAAGATTAGGAAAGAGGGCTGACCAGCCAATACGGTATGGAGGTGACGGTGCGGCTGACGGCGAGCCAGAGAGCGCCGAACCCGGCAAAGCTGCAGGCAGCGCCGACAAGCAGGATGCCCCAGGGGGGTATCCGGTTGCAGAGGACCCCAGGGAGCACACCGATGTTCTCACCGACGTCATTGGCAACTCCGAGGATGGTGAGCTGCTGCTGCGTCAGTCCCAGGGCCGACTTGAGGGCAGGAGAGTAGAGAGGGAAGGTGTAGCCGCATCCCGCTGCCATCTGAACCCACACCGCCGCCCCCAGCCCCACCCACGGCGGCCGAGAGCCGTTCTTCACCGCCATCGCCGGCATCTTTCCCCCACCAATCGGCCTGCAGAACTTCACGCAGTGAATAGGGCAGGGGATGGTCCAATGGAGAGCGCTGCAGTGCTCGAAGCTCGTTTCCGCTAAGGGTATCGAATAGCAGTGGCAGTTCCCCGCGTGTGAGAATGAGCCGACGGACCTCTCTTTAGGTGACGCGTGTCCTTTTAGCGGGCGCCAAATGCAGTGAATGATATGCTTGGTGAACTACGCTGCCGCCGACGTTTGCCACCTGAAGGGTTAAGCAGATGCCACGTTTGGAGACGAAAATGGGCCGGTAGGCTATTATCCATCTTCCATCACGCTATCACTAGTTCGGCCCAAAATGAGATGGAGCAAGCGGGTCGGCCCAAACTCCTGAGAACAACTAGCGACTCGGGCCCAAAATCTGAGGAACCCAGCCCAATAACGCTTCTGATTACGTTATACAGCTCCCCGCAGTCAATTTACGTCAGTTTCCTATTCCTAGTTTTTAGAGGGGTTTATTCGCTAATTTCGCATAACAGGTGATGTGTTTTTCCAGGATTTCTTCATAAATACCCCAAAACATTGAAAAAAGGAGACTTTTAAAAACGAACAACTAATTTAACTATTTTATTGTTTTTATATATATATATATATTATTTTTCGTTTTGTTTTAATAATCCCAAATGTGCAAGTGTTTCAATGACACTTATACCCTTAATCTAGCAGTAGTTGGCAGCTCCCACGTGTGAAAATGGCTGTGCTGATGTGATTCTGTTGGCATCCTATCCCTTTATTATCTCGCCGTCAACCGCACCATCATTGTCATACCCTACTGGCTGGTCAGATCTCTTTCTAATCTTCTTTTATCTTCCGCTAGATCTCTCTCATACAGTGCTCATTTAATCATCTCACTACACGTCACAACATGTGAATGTCCTAATTGCCGTCATATGATCCTGAGTGAAGCATAATATTCTATTTGTCCCCGTTGTGGAATTAAATAATTGTTGAAATACTTGATGAGTTGGAGATTGGTCCTGAAACTTGAAGGTTTCTGAATCTATCATCTAGTTGGGACTTCTATTCCATCTTGATTTATGTTGTTGTGTAAAAATTAAGTCTTAAGTCTCTCTTAAAAATAAACATATGCGTCAAATATTTTTATTTTATTTATCAACAATACTAAAATATTATTAGTTTATCTAAAATGTTTAAATACTTTTTTATCTAAAATGGTGATAAAACCCTACCACTTTATTATTACATAATATTTGTTTTAAAACTAGAATTTTTGTGCTTTAATTAGTTCTCTTACTAAAACATACCATTAATCAATGAGATTGTCTAAGTAGGCTACAAGTACATATTTCTCACAGAATTTATCCTTCATTTGGGCCCAAGTTTGTATAGAATTCTCTTGTCAATTTTGAATAGAAAACTCAACATTTTTCTAAAAGATCTTCACCTGTCTTCCTAATTTCATCTCTACGAATTTAACCTTCCTAAACTCAAGTATGTCATACTATTTAAAATAACTATTTAGTTTGAATTCCCAATCAAGATAGTCCTTAAGATCTCTAAAACCCTCAAAATACGGAGCATCAGCTTGAATACTTTTCTAGATTTGATTCCAATGGTTATTGAGATCGGGTAAACGTTGATCACAACCGTTATGCAGGTTGTAGGGATCATAAAGAGCAGGTGGACATCTATCATGATCATTGGGGTTATTATAATGATCATAGGGATCAAGATGATGACAAGCACGATTGAAGAATTGGGTAGCATAAGGGGTAGGATTAGAAGAAAATGGAGTAAGGGGTGGCTCATCAAGCGTAGGAGAATGATGAGAGGTTTGACCTAGGACCTAGATGGGAGGGGGTGAACGATGTGGGTTTCTTCGGACTTGCAATTCAAGTCGGCGAGTGTATTTGATAAGTCTTCATTATCATGAGTTAATAATTACTAAATAATATAGTTTTAGTCTTAACTCATGATAAATAGACTTCTATTTATGTTAAAGTGTGAAAATTTATTTTTAGTTGATTAATGTGAATTTTTGGGTAATTATATGATTTTATATAAATTTATATGATTTTTATAGTCTTACTTTTGAGATAAATAAAGAAAAAGAAATAAAAATAAAAATATTATAAAATGGGGGGACCCGCCGGCCAGCTGGGCCCATAAGCATGTCCAAAGCACAGTCGGGGAGGAGCCGCGAGCAGGGGCTCAAGTGGCTTGGACTGATAGAGGCATGTGTGTGCCACTCCCTTTCCACGTCACTGGTGGTCAGTCGACTGTAGGGTAAGGAGTGGTCGTACATGCGCGAGAAAGGGACTTGCTTAGAAATCTAACATTACTATATATTTGCCTGAATATTAGACGCACAACCGATGTGGGACTAAACTTGTGTCACTTTTCCAAAAGTGGCGGGGCAACTAGCGCAGGTTCGAATCCTTTCAAAGTCAAAATTCATATTTTTATCTGATTATCGTGACTTTCTTGCAGATCACTAGTGAAGGATTAAGCAACCAGAATCGCTAGATCATCAGCAAAAATCTTGTCAACATGATTCACGGAGTGTTGTTACTAAAATTATTGAACGATTTGTGATAAAATGATAGCAAATCTATCAAGTAAAGCCTCCCCATTTAGTCGATGAACAAGCCGTCGTCGAGAAAAGGATGATCTACTAGGAGACGAGTCACCATCTCTTGAGAGCGTACTAGATGCAATGAAGAGCCTCCTCTTGCTACACAGACTTGAGGATGAAGTTCCCTAACATGTGCCCCACCTCCATCCAACTCCTCTCCGTTAGGTGATAACTGCCAAAGAGCTGCAAAGTCATCATTTTTCCGCTCTACTGAGTGACAGCAGCTAGAGACGATTCGACAACCCATTTTATTGATCTTTAGACTTCACAAGGAGATCTAGAGATTGCTCACGTTGTCCTTGTCTAAGGAGAGCCTTCGAGGCCGTGGACACTATACGACGATCCTCCTAAACACTCAGGATTCTAGTGCATCGCCAATGCATCACCGCCGTGACATTAAAACTTTGTTTTCATGCTTTCAACTTAATTTTCCTTTTTTTAGTGATAATTTGTTGATTTTAAACTACGATAAACTTCATTTCATTATGATTCTTCCGGTTTTTAAAGAGATTATAATATAAAAATATGGCCTTGTACATGGATAGAGAAAAAAAAAAAAAAAGAAAGGTTGAGTGAGGCTACTGAGTTCCCAAGAGTCAACTGGATATCCCTTTGAAGCTGTGTATTCCATGAAGGCACGGGCATTGCTCGAGTTCTAGGGACCAGCCCAAACACCACTGCGCATTTTGTGTCTCCCATGCAATGCATTTAGGCCAAATGTGACAATGACTCTGAGCAAGGGAGAAGAAGGGAGATAGTGCGAGTTGAGACCAAAATACAGAAATAAAAACTTATTATAATTAATATTTGATGGCATTCAGATCATGGTTCGACAAAAAATGAAAACCAACTTCGTGATGGTTTGGTTACATGGTTTTGATTCATCAGATATTTATTGAAAATCACATATTCCACACCTGATTTTCAAGAAATTTTCAAAAAAAATTCATTCCGGTTTAGTCTAGAGTTCTCTGATGCCCCGATTTTAAGAGTTTATATTCAGTTTTCATTCATTGAATCTTCATGGCTGGCCAAGTGATCTTTGACCCAGTTTAAACCACAAAAATGGCTCATATTTTTACTGAAAATGATTTAGAATAGAAACAGACTTCTATTTAGAGATTCATGATTTCATGATGGAGCCAACCTTTCAATTTCTTTGATGGCAGGTTTAAAATTTAACAAAAATTTAAGACCATGATAATACAAAAAATGTTCATATGCATAAAATTAATACAATTTACTTTTTAAAATAAATAAATTTTAGTAACACTATCTGCAATTTAGGCTGAGATGCCTCAAGAGGACCTCGGAGATGTAAACAATTAATGCTTGCTATAACATCATTGTAATGCCTACTTGGATAAAGGTCCAGATTAGGAACAATTTACTATTCACATAAACCTTTCAAGCCTTGGTGGGCTGTTGTCATTCTATATGTTCTTGATTCAGCCTTCAACCCCTTGAGGATAAGAATCGGTGGTTCCCTGCAAGACCAGCTGGTTTATGAGGAGCCAAGCATGGGCTATCCATGACACCCACTTCAAGAAGCAGACGGATGGGATGTTTGGGTTCTCTGGAGAATCCTTGAGTAGGGCGAAGTGGGACGAGCTCAACCTCGTATTTATGAAGAGTGAGTATATGTGAGAGCTCTCTGTGATTCGTTGGATTTTTATTCTATCACATAAAAGGATTTTATTGTCAAAATGGAAATAAAAGGATAGTCTGTGAATTCTTAGAATTTTTAGTATGACATTGAAGAACGATTAAACCTAGATGGGAAATTATTCTAATTTCCTAAAGATCAAACCAGCACATATTTTCATTACATGGTTTTGATTCATGATATATTTATTTAAAATGACATATTCCACACTTGATTTTCAAGAGATTTTCAATTTTCTTGCATATTCCCTGCTGCCTTGATTTTAATAATTTATATTCAGTTTTCATTCATTGAATCTTCATGGCTGGTGGAATGTTCTTCGACCTAGTTTAAAGCACAAAAATGGCTCATATTTTTATGGAAAATGAAGAAAACCCGATGGAGTCTCCTGAATCTATCAGGTATTCATTAAAATAGTAAATAGGTCAGCCATAAAGATCTAAAGTCATTCATCTAAATTCTATCCACCCTTGCACATTCTCATAGCTAATTTTTCTTTCAGAAAAATTATGAGTTATATCCTATCTGGGTTGAATCTGATTTCTTCAAATTTTAAAAAAATTATCTATTTTTTTATTTTTCAGATAATAAAATCCTTAATATTTTTCGTATGCTTTAATAGTTTCCATTTCCACAACAAAATCCTTTATATGTGATAGAATAAAAATCCAATGACTCACAGAGAACTGTCACACATACCTAGTATTCATAAATAGGAGGTTGAGCTCGTCCCACTTCACCCTACTCATACATCCTCTAGAGGGCCCAAACATCCCATTTGCCTACTCGGATGGGCGGGATAGATAACCCATGCTTGGCTCCTCATAAACCAGCTGGTCTTGCAGAGAGCCACTGATTCTTATCCTCAAGGGGTTGAAGGCTGAACCACGCACAGATAGAATGAAAACAGCCCACTAGGAATTCAAAGGTTTCTATGAATAGAAATTGTTCCTAATCTGGACATTTATCCAAGTAGGCATTAATAATTTGATTATAATAATGTTATGGAGAATAATTTTTTTTTGTAGAAAACATTAATTGTTTACATCTTCGAGGTCCTCTGTATGTGATACTAAATATTTATTTAAAAATAAATAAATTCTAGAAATTGCATGCATATGAATCATCAAAACGAAATCTACAAATAGAAAGCTATTTCTGATCTGAACCATCAGCCACATAATTACTTCTCATAATTTTTTGAAAAAAATTATCCTAAGAAAACATACAGAAAGAAAGCTTCAGCTGCTACCACCACCCCCCATGTCTTTTGTAAAATCTCAACCGTGATATAAAATATTTTTAAAAGATTAAATTTTAATTTTTTTCTACACACAAACTCACCATGTATTGAAATATTTTAAAGCAACCTCACATTCTAACTAAGGAATCAAAACTTGTAGTAATTTACGAATCAAACAACTGTATTAGAACCTGTCTCTCTATATAAAGCCTTAAGGTAATATGAGTGGTCAGTAAATAGAAGATAATGTTAAAACACGAGGTGCTGAGGACTAGATTACACTTGTGAAAGGTATTTTTCTTTGAGGAGAACTATGTCCCGACTTCAGCACACAATGTCATGAGACAAGACCTACCCTTAGAGGGGTGAGATCTCTTGGAGATCAAACAACTATGTTGGAAAAACAAGACCTATGAAGTTAGATATATTTTCATTTACAAATAATAGAAATCTAGATGAAAGATCTTCTAATATTGAACTTAACATAAGGAAGGGTGAACCAATATAAAATCTATGTGCCCATCATCATTAAGAGTAAGAGAAAGAGAAAAAGAAACTAAAATGACCACACAATGAAGATAAGATTTTTAAGTTAAATTATATATAGATTTCATAAACTATGTTAGAACGTGTGTCAACACTTATACATATATGCATAAAATGTAAGAAACTAATTCACCCCTCCTCTTGGTACTTCACATAGCCACATAGAACCCAACATGTTGGTCTCCCTCTAAGTGGTGGTTAGATTCAATAGAGTACTCTCCAATGTGGCTTGTGTTTGCTTTATTATCTTTGTTAGATTCATCATCTTTGTTTGTTATGCTCTATTTAATTTAATTTAATTAGTCATAACTAAATACTTTCTTTTCTCTCTTAATTTCAAACTGATGTGTACTTGTCATTATGTTTAAATGCACATTATCTAATAATATTTATAACTAATACTTACTAAAACATTAATATAGAATTAAGTCTCAAGTCGAATATAGGGAGATTGATTAATTTGTTGTGAAAACTAATTTAATTTATATATAAAGTGATTTTAATATTTTATGAATATTTAATAGAAATAATAAAATAAAAAGGTGAGAAGGGAAGCATAAAGAAAGGGAAGCAAAGAAAAGGTAGGAGAAAAAGAGAGAGAAGAGAGAGAGAAGATAAATGAGGAAATCTCATGCGAGTCGAAGAGAGAGAAAGGACACAAAGAGAGAGAGAGAGGGAGAGAGAAGGAGAAGGAAGGAGATCAATCAATGGAAAGAAAGTGGAGATTGATTGAGAGAGAGAGAGAGAGAGAGAGAGAGATTTTATGAGAGATATAGAGAAAAGAAGTGGTCTCACGAGAGAGGGTGAGAGAGAAATAAGATGATAATAAGAAAAGAGAGAAATACAGTCAAGTCGTTTTCATGATGACTATTATTCTTGGACAAATGTGTGCTCAAAAATTTGCACACATGACATGAGGTCAACTATGAATGTCTCCATATTATTTTAACAGTTCATGATCATTAAGTAGCTTTTAATCTCAATGATTTCATATTCAAAAATACAAGAATAATCATTATTTGTAAGATATCGAGAACATAGATACATTAAGATTCGACTGTAAAAATCAATAGAAAATAAGTTAAAAATGATCTTAACTTAATCTCAAACGAGTTTCAGAGGATTTAGAAGAAGAACGAAGATCATTCATCAAGTTTTGAATTAGTTCTACTCATTTCAATCAAAACACATAAGAAATGGAAATAACTTGTTGTAAAATGTAAATAAATGGTGGGGCAGAACCCTAGTTCCACCATCGACGACCATGACACCATTGGACTCCACGTCACCTCCTTCGGAGACCCTCCAAACTATCAAGGCCACTCCACATCGCTGTTGGTAGACTTGAGCTCCATATCTAAACTTCTATTACTATTAAGATTTACCCATATTTAATTCTTTTTATTTACTTTAGGTTGTAATCCTCTCTCTCCTCCCAAGGCCTATAAATAGGCCTAAGGTTTCTATTGAATGACAGTTTTGATCTTTATAAGAGTTTTCTTATACAAGAGATCATGCCCTAAGGGATTTGTGTGACTGCCAGCGCTGTCGCGTGGCTCCCCCCCTACTCTATGGCCAACCCCCTTTGTCGTCACTAGCGGGTCTCTTTGTCAACATTCGTGTGCCAGACAACGTGCAGATTAGCGTCCCTCGGAGCACTAGTAATGTGCCACATATGAGTCTTCCACGGGCGCTCATGTGTCCCGTGCATCTTGCCCAAGCACTCGTGCATCCCACACCTGGCGGACGTGCCACGACGACTCGCCTTGCACACCAACCTTTCACCCTGCACATCGATCGTACACACCCTGCAGACAAAGCTCCACGATGGGCTCGTCCTCCTCCACTCTACCATCGACGTCAACATTGCGGCGTGCAAATGCCAAAGGTTTCCTCTCAGCCATCTCTGGTGATCATGTGTTTTGATTTCATCCTGTCTTTCCTCATGTGTGTTTCCACCACCATCAGATTCAACTATGTGGGCTCGAGACTTGTTGAGTGGGCTGCAATTTCATTGCTTGAAGGTCGACTAAGATTTTGAAATGTGAAGCTTTGTTTTATCACGGTGACTTGAGGTAGTGCTCCCACCCTCGATCGAGGAATGGAATGGTCTTCTCACCTCATCATAGTTGGTTTTCAAAGGTTTAGATTCGATCGTGTGTGAGTTTCGTGGCTTGTTATATACCCCTGTATTTCCTATCCATTTCATCTGCATTAGTCATATTCATCCTGTATCAAATTTGGTATCAAAGCCTAACATGTGTCCTTGACCCTTCCATGAAGTAGTTGTGTTCATTCTTCATCCCATTCATATGGTCTGATAAATGCATCATCATGAATGATCACCCCAATGATTCCTGTGAGGATCCTCTCCTTACTAAGAACCCACCACCACCACCACCATCATGTAGTGATATGAGTCATGTCTTAGATGCCATTCGTGATCTAAGTACTCGTGTCACTAACATAGATACTCGCTTTGACTAGTTCTATCGAGGCGGTGCATGAATGCACTCGCCGACTTAAATTGTAAGTCCGAGGAAACCCACATCATTCACCCCCTCCCATCTAGGTCCTAGGTCAAACCTCTCATCATTCTCCTACGCTTGATGAGCCACCCCTTACTCCATTTCCTTCCGATCCTACCCCTCATGCTACCCAATTCTTCAATCGTGCTTGTCATCATCTTGATCCCTATGATCATTATAATAACCCCAATGATCATGATAGATGTCCACCTGCTCTTTATGATCCCTACAACCTGCATAACGGTTGTGATCAACGTTTACCCGATCTCAATAACCATTGGAATCAAATCTAGAAAAGTATTCAAGCTGATGCTCCGTATTTTGAGGGTTTTAGAGATCTTAAGGACTATCTTGATTGGGAATTCAAACTAAATAGTTATTTTAAATAGTATGACATACTTGAGTTTAGGAAGGTTAAATTCGTAGAGATGAAATTAGGAAGACAGGTGAAGATCTTTTAGAAAAATGTTGAGTTTTCTATTCAAAATTGACAAGAGAATTCTATAGAAACTTGGGCCCAAATGAAGGATAAATTCTGTGAGAAATATGTACTTGTAGCCTACTTAGACAATCTCATTGATTAATGGTATGTTTTAGTAAGAGAACTAATTAAAGCACAAAAATTCTAGTTTTAAAACAAATATTATGTAATAATAAAGTGGTAGGGTTTTATCACCATTTTAGATAAAAAAGTATTTAAACATTTTAGATAAACTAATAATATTTTAGTATTGTTGATAAATAAAATAAAAATATTTGACGCATATGTTTCTTTTTAAGAGAGACTTAAGACTTAATTTTTACACAACAACATAAATCAAGATGGAATAGAAGTCCCAACTAGATGATAGATTCAGAAACCTTCAAGTTTCAAGACCAGTCTCCAACTCATCAAGTATTTCAACAATTATTTAATTCCACAACGGGGACAAATAGAATATTATGCTTCACTCAGGATCATATGACGGCAATTGGGCCGGTTCCTCAGATTTTGGGCCCGAGTCGCTAGTTGTTCTCAGGAGTTTGGGCCGACCCGCTTGCTCCATCTCATTTTGGGCCGAACCAGTGATAGCGTGATGGAAGATGGATAATAGCCTACCGGCCCATTTTCGTCTCCAAACGTGGCATCTGCTTAACCCTTCAGGTGGCAAAGGTTGGCGGCAGCGTAGTTCACCAAGCATATCATTCACTGCATTTGGCGCCCGCTAAAAGGACACGCGTCACCTAAAGAGAGGTCCGTCGGGTCATTCTCACACGCGGGGAACTGCCACTGCTATTCGATACCCTTAGCGGAAACGAGCTTCGAGCACTGCAGCGCTCTCCATTGGACCATCCCCTGCCCTATTCACTGCGTGAAGTTCTGCAGGCCGATTGGTGGGGGAAAGATGCCGGCGATGGCGGTGAAGAACGGCTCTCGGCCGCCGTGGGTGGGGCTGGGGGCGGCGGTGTGGGTTCAGATGGCAGCGGGATGCGGCTACACCTTCCCTCTCTACTCTCCTGCCCTCAAGTCGGCCCTGGGACTGACGCAGCAGCAGCTCACCATCCTCGGAGTTGCCAATGGCGTCGGTGAGAACATCGGTGTGCTCCCTGGGGTCTTCTGCAACCGGATACCCCCATGGGGCATCCTCCTTGTCGGCGCCGCCCGTCATCAGCCGGTTTCGGCGCGATCTGGCTCGCCATCAGCCGCACCGTCACCTCCATACCCTACTGGCTGGTCAGCCCTCTTGATGAAGGGAAGGGGCAGTGAAGAGGGAGAGGATGGCCTCCTACGTCTGCAACAATGAGATGTGGCTGCTCTCTTCCGCAAGCGGCGACCGGCTCCAACATATGCTCATTAACTTAGACTTAGAGAGAGAGAGAGAGAGAGAGAGAGTATTGTTCTGATTGTTGTCGGGAGCAGAAGGGTTCATGCGCAGCAGGGAGGGGCGTGGAAGTAGGGGAAGACGACGAAGGCAACGGAGAGGGGCATGATCCGGATTGGGGACTGCCGAGGAACCAGCAGAGGATCCATGGCGGGGATATCTCCGCCGGCGGTGAGCTCCAGGGGGACACCGTTCAGCAGCACCGTCTTGCTCCGGGGGCGGCCATCCTTCCCGGTGAGGTGGTACTCCTCCCGGCAGCCGCCGGCGGCGGCGCCGCCACCTTCCGAGGCCTCCCTCCCGATCCAGGCCACCGCGCTCTTGAGCCCGTGCATCAGAGCGCTGTCCCTAACAACGCCGGAGAACAGGTGGCCGTCGCCGTCGACGATGAAATCAGTGCTGTTGCTGAGGTTGATGAAGAGCAGGGAGAGTCCCCCCTGCAGAAGACCCAATCAAAAGTCAACCCCCCGTCACCCATCAACCTTGATACATATTCCAACGCAAATTAACCATTTTCCTGCAAGAGTCCAAGGGAGGAGGAGGAGGAGGAAGAGAAGCCAGAAGCCAAACCCTGTTCTTGGTGCAGTGGGCATAGGCCCGCAGGAAGGGCGAGCCTGTGAGGTTGACCTCTAGAACGCCCCTCCCCATCAGCCGATGCCACAACAGGGCGCTGGAGAAGAGAAGAAGCCATTTTGATGCAAATAATATCATAATTGGCGCAATCCATCAATTTTAAGCGGACTTTTTGGGGAGGGACTGGTTTACCCATAATAATCAGGGTTTGGGATGAAGGTGTTGAGGTCAAGGAGCCCATAATTGCCGCCAATCAAACTCTGCCTGCAATAGCACCTGGTACTGTGCTTGGCAGCCATACCCATCTGGTCTAAGTACCTGGATCATGAGAAAGACAGTGGCAGTGGGGATTCAAGAATGCCAGAAAAGCGCAGGCAGTAATGACACGAGAGAGAGACGCAGACCAGAAGCTGTCTAAGAAGGTGTCAGAGATTAGACGGCCGCCGCTGTTGTAGGCCCCACCGGACTCGCTGATCCAGGTGGAAGCCCATGGCCCGTCCTTCTGGACCAGGGTCCGGAGATCTTGGAATGTGGAGGTTATCCGGCTCAGGTACTGGGGATCCAGGATCCTATTAATAACCTGAGGATCGTTACCTGGAAAGAACAAAAAGACCGAGGATTCTTTAAAGAGGCAATTCAATATTTGCTATAACAGGAATAAAAATTGAGTATTTCTGGGTGAAGTCAACGGGTTTTTCTCATAAAATTATGAAAATTGATAAAATTACTAACCTGCGCCCAGGTTGTATATATGATGTGTGATGACATCAGCAACTCCAGGTCCTGAAGCACGAAGAAGGTCCATATACCATTGGTGATCAAAGAATCCCCCTGGGGCCAAGACTAGAGGCTGCGAAGACCACCCCTCATACAATTCCTTCACAGTTCCTTTCAGTTTGATCAGGTCCTTCCCATAGACGCCAGCGTTGACCCTCGCCCCAACTCCAGACCCAGATAGCTCGTTTCCTAATATAATTATAATGTGTGAAAATGGGCTATCATCTGACAACAAGATTTTAATAAATAAATGAAAGGAATCAATCATTATAATACAATATGCTCTTTGAAGAAGAACAGGAAAAAAATAAAAAATAAAAAAAGGATACTATGTAGAGGTTACCAGATTTCCAAAATTACCATCATAAAAATAATTAAAGAGATTATAATATGAAAATATGGCCTTGTACATGAATAGAGAAAAAAAAAAAAAGAAAGGTTGAGTGAGGCTACCGAGTTCCCAAGAGTCGACTGGATATCCCTTTGAAGCTGTGTATTCCATGAAGGCACGGGCATTGCTCGAGTTCCAGGGACCAGCCCAAACACCACTGCGCGTTTGGTGTCTCCCATGCAGTGCATTTAGGCCAAATGTGACAATCACTCTGAGCAAGAGAGAAGAAGGGAGATAGTGCGAGTTGAGACCAAAATACAGAAATAAAAACTTATTATAATTAATATTTGATAGCATTCAGATCATGGTTCGACAAAAAATGAAAACCAACTTCGTGATGGTTTGGTTACATGGTTTTGATTCATCTGATATTTATTGAAAATCACATATTCTACACCTGATTTTCAGGAAATTTTCAAAAAAAATTCATTCCGGTTTAGTCTAGAGTTCTCTGATACCCCGATTTTAAGAGTTTATATTCAGTTTTCATTCATTGAATCTTCATGGCTGGCCAAGTGTTCTTTGACCCAGTTTAAACCACAAAAATGGCTCATATTTTTATTGAAAATGAAGAAAAGCCGATGGAGTCTTCTGAATCTATCAGGTATCCATTAAAATAGTAAAATAGGTCAGCCATAAAGATCTATAAAGTCATTCATCTGAAATTCTATCCACCTTTGCTCATTCTCATAGCTAATTTATCTCTCAGGAAATTTATTAATTATATCCTATCTGGGTTGAATCTGATTTCTTCAAATTCTAAAAATCTATCTAGTTTTGTTTATTTTTCAGATAATAAAATCCTCATGATTTTTCGTATGATGTAATAGTTTCCATGTCGACAATAAAATCATTTATGTGATAGCTCTCACACATACCCAGTGTTCATAAATAGGAGGTTGAGCTCGTCCCACTTCGCCCTGCTCAAACATCCTGTGGAGAACCCAAACATCCCATCTGCCTGCTTCTCGAATGGGCGGCATGGATAGCCCATGCTTGGCTCCTCATAAACCAGCTGGTCTTGCAGAGAGCCACCGATTCTTATCCTCAAGGGATTGAAGGCTGCACCACGCACAGATAGAATGAAAACAGCCCACCAGGAATTCAAAGGTTTCTATGAATAGAAACTGTTCCTAATCTGGACATTTGTCCAAGTAGGCATTAATAATTTGATTATAATAATGTTATCGAGAATATTTTTTTTTTTAGAAAACATTAATTGTTTACATCTCCGAGGTCCTCTGTATGTGATACTAAAATTTTATTTTAAAATAAATAAATTCTAGAAATTGCATGCGTATGAAACATCAAAACGAAATCTACAAACAGAAACCTGTTTCTGATCTGAACCATCAGCCACATAATTACTTCTCATAATTTTTAAAAAAAAATTATCCTAAGAAAACATACAGAAAGAAAGCTTCAACTGCTACCACCTCCCACGTCTTCTATAATATCTCTGCCGCATTACAAAATATTTTAAAAACATTAAATTTAAAATTTCTTTTTACACACGAACCCACCATGCACTGAAATATTTTAAATTTCATTAAATGGTTAAAATATGGGATCACCACGTATGATCCTAAACATACCTCGGATGGCCTTCGCCAGGAGGGGATTCTGTAGATCCTGAGAACAACCAGAAAGCATGAGAGCCTGACATTAATCTGGCGCTTGACATACTCTGTTCGATGAATGAGGGGAAACCTTACCAGGTTAAACACAGAAGCCATGCCCCATGGGCACTGGTCGTAGTTGCACTTCTCGGGAGGCCACCAATCAAGGGTGGCACAGACGAAATTATCATCAGTCTCCGCCACAGTCGAGGACGCGTTGACTGTGATCGTGGCGGTTTGACTTCCACCGGCCAAAGTCAAAGGGAGGGAGTGGAAGAAGAGGAGCAGGAGCAGCCAGGAGCCCATGGTTGAGGCTAGGAACTGAACCAGACAGAAGAATCATTGAAGGTATTCTCAGTAAAAGGAACGCGGTCGCCATTTTTCGAAAAAGCAACGAATAGTTATGTTGATGCTGCTATGCGGAGGAGAAAGAGAGAAGAGTGAACCTCAAGCGTTGGCTTTATCTGCAACAGAAAAAGATAGTAGCTTTTATTGCTTTCTCTCGAAGACAATCCAAGAAGCAGTGAGATCCAAGCAACAGAGGAGATCATTCCACCACACCGAAGATCTCATGGGCACGTGTATGATCTCTCTCTCTCTCTCTCTCTCTCTCTCTCTCTCTCTCTCTCTCTCTCTCTCTCTCTCTCCTCCTTTGTTTCGTACAGTTCTAGGAACCGAATTTCTCAGCTCCGGAGATTGAAGCAAAATCGGGCAACGCCAACCCAAGAAAAGGGAACGAAGATTATGTTCCTCTCCTTCTTCATGGCAGAAGATTTGAGAAAACGACGAGGAGATTGCAAAACTGGAGCTAATTTAGCGACAACCGAGAAAGGAACGTACATTAAAATGGCAAGAAGACCACCTTCACCTGTTCCTCACAGCTCTCAGCTCATCCAGGAGCCTTCCAAGCTCTGCTCCCAATTGTGAGGGGAGCCTCCCGGCGCAGGATCTCCCGTTTGCCTTTTCTCCGGAAAACGGACCGTCGGAGGGAGGTCTGCTAACCCCCTCCCGGCCGCCGGAGGGAACCCAGAGCTCTGTTTTCTCCTTGGCCTACACAGATAAGTGGGTTTCCATCAATGTTGGTATGTGAAAGACGAAGACCTCAATCAATGCGCCATTATCTCTGTGGAAAGCCCACCTCCGGGCCTATGAGTTTAAGGGCTCCCCTGCCCCCCAATCCTCTCCACCAGCTCCCCTGCTTGACTTTCCAGTACTATCACTATTGGAACATCTCCGGCATCGGTCACGGATTGGCCTCCCATCTGTCCTATTCTTCTTCAACGTACTCCAGCAGGAGGAAAGCGCAGGTGGCTGATATCGCCATGTGAGCCGCCACTTGTCCATGAGTGACGACGACAACTGGCATTTTTTTGTCATAGACCCCTAAACTTTTTCATTTTATAAAAACCCCACGTTTTCCAGTTGGATACGTGAGCTTGACCCATCAGAAGCTCAGATCCATTTATTACTGGGATTTTGTGGGCCCCAAATCGGTTCCACGCAGAAAACCCACGTATACCATTATATCCTGCCACGTCACCCCGCTGAAAATTTTCTACTACGGTGATCGTGTCATCTAAAACAAAGTATATTATAATAGTCCCTCATTGTAAATTATAAACACTAAAATAGCCAATTTTATTGATTATTAGATTAATAAAGTCGTAAATAGTTGCAACGGATCTTGAGTTAAATCGTCTAATTATTTTAACATCTTCGTCTATTTATAAAATTTCTTTGAATAAAAAATCAGTTATTTTTTATTTACATATATAATAATTATACGAGTTAATATGGGACAATAAGATGCACCTCAAATCATTGCAACTTTAGCTTTGCATTGCATAGGTCAACCAAAATGCCCTAAAATAGTAAGACGATAGTGCCTCAATTCATGAAACCTATCTCGAAACAAACAATTGACTTTTAAAATCTCAATTTGACTTTGTTAGCTAGTCAAACCTGGGTCTCATCATTATCTTGAAACCCCTAAATCTATTCCAAGTTTGTTTGAAGTGATTTATTGCCAGCCATATATTCTTGAAGTGATGTTATTATCAAGGTAAATGACAAACTTTGACCTTCACTATTTCGTACAATACTTTATATCCATAACTAGAAATATTTGTAAATATGACTTAAAATGTGTGAATATTTGTCTCATTTACTCTTAGATAAAGTTTTATTTGGAAAATATTTACGTTTTCTTGTAAATGTTGATGGGTTTATTTGGTCTTTTCTATTGATATTTATAGAACTATACGGAATGATAGTTGGATCCAATGATGAACACGACATATTTTAATGTCAACTCTATAAATAGTAAAAAAAAATGGTAATTTTATTTTTTTCTAATGAATTATTTAAAAAACATTTAAATTTCTCTATAATAAAACTTATTTTCTTATTTAAATAAACTGGTTGCATTAATGAGAATACTACAGAAGCCCGACAAGTATGTAGTCTAGTTAGCCTCATGAAGGAACTTATTTTCCAAAATACCCCTCCATCCGATGGCCCTTTAAATGAGGTCGGCTGGAAAGTTAGAGGTCAACCTCAAAAATTCTTCCTGGCTCAGTCAATGCTGGGCGTCATCCCCCTTGCCCGATAACCCGAACCCAAACCGACAAGAGCGGCAAAACAGGCTAGAAGAGGAATTGGTTATGTTGTATTTATGCCCCACTATGTACCATAATTGTTATTTAGGGCAACTACAAAAATTCTCCCTAAAGCCGGTTCGGAATTTCGTTGTGAAGGTGGTGGGAAAGAAAATGCCGAGGACATGGAGGACTTTTTACCAATTTTCTAAGAATTTTCTAAGAATTAAAGCTTTTTTATTTGGACATATATAAAAAATTACATAAAGTCAATCTCGAATTAATGGACTAAAAGGGCACAAAAGACAAAAAAATACCTTGGCACTCTAATTAACTATTAATATTTTAGTTATAATAAATGTATTAATCATCATGGAGAGACCTAAGTTCGACAACAATCTTGAAGAAGGCTGTAAACCCATCTTTCTCAAGCTTAAACTTTTATTTAAATAATTAAAAAATAATAATCTCGAATTAGTTGATTAATATAATGCAAAACACCAAAAAACTTTAGTTTCACACACTTAAGTATCAACGAAATTTATGTGATTAATTTTTATTTTTTTAGTTATAATAAATGTGTTGATCATCATGGATGGCACTAACTTCTACAATCTTGAAGAAGGCTTTGGTACCTTTAGACCAATCTTTTTCAAGCATAAGCTTTTATTTAAATAAAATGTTATTAAAAAACTAAAATGGATAATCTCAAATTAGTTGGCTAATATAATGCAAAAGGCCACGGAATTTTATTTTATTAATATAATGCAGTGCTCATTTTTGGACTCATTTTTGCTAAAAACAGGATGCCATGGTAATGACAAGTTAAAAATGCATGACGTCATCAGAAGAGTGGGGGGCTCCATCTTCTCTCTAACTTTAATACCTGAATCTGATCCAGTATATATAACCGGAATCTTGCAATCTTGCTGACAACCTTCTCGATGTTTTTCTTCTTCCTTTCGGGTAATGGAACCGGAGAAAGCTCCGGCGAAGTTGAGGGTGGCAGGGATCTGGTGCGGGGCTCTGGAGGAAGTGCCACTGGAGTCATGGACGCTGGATGCGCTTAGGGAAGAGATCTCGAGGAGGTGCAAGGGACGGCACCCGCCGGAGTGCATTAATCTGATCAGTGGGGGGAAGGTCCTTCGGGACGAGCGCCGATGCAAGGAGAAGAAAACCCTTCTGCGGCTTGGTCTGAAGAACAACTCTAAGATTCTTGCCTCGGCTGCTGCTTCCGAGGAGGAGAGAAACGAGGTGGAGGAGGAGGAGGCCAGGGTGGCTGACGAGCCGACCTTTGAGGCCGAGCGCTTGGAATGGTTGTACAGGACCCGGTGAGGTTTCGGAAACCTCCATCTGAAACTTTTATATGATGATCTATTATTTTTATACGTTTAATTTCCCGGACAATCATCAGTGTTTATGCAGAAGTTGATACGCATCGAGGATTTATTTATGTGGGGTGGGAGGGGCCTGACACGACGTAAACCTTGACAGTGGTGCAGCAGAGAGGCTGTCCCGGAGGGGTGCGTATGACTCTCTAGAGAACTACCATATAGAGCTCAAGAACCAGACAGGAGAGAAGGTCATTCTCGGAACCAAGACTGATGAACGGTACTGGTCGTTATTGCTATCTGTTTGTATATCTCTCGAATCATTTTAGCCGTATATTGGATCTTAAGAATTTCCCCAATAGCAGGGCAGTACTGTTCGGGATCATGCTGCATGCAAATGGCAAGCAGATACTAGAATCTAAAAGCTACAGAGATGCTTTGGATGTTTTGCTCATGGCCGAGGTTGGTAAGATGTCGTTATCATTTCTAGCCGGTCACAGAAGAGACACATATAAAGTAAGTGTAGTGTAAATGTATCACTGACGGTCAGTTAGTTATTACTCTCTAAGAGAGTAGAGCGTTCACTGATATTTTTTCATTATTGTGTAACATATGTTTATGAATCTGCATCTCTCTCTCTTTCAGCAGGTTTACTCTCTATGCAACCCAAAGGTTATTCAGGTAAATCCATCATTTTGGAATGTGTTTGGCAAGTCGTTCACGTCGTGGGCCAGTCCGGGCTTCCATCTCCAACATAGGAAATATATAGGATCAATAGATTCCACCAACTTCGCCACAATATATCAGCCAATGTCTTCATTACCCTATTTTATTTCAATGGAAGGAAGTTCCCATATGGACATTTCGTTTGGAAGCAAAAGGTTAGATAAATGACATGTGAAGTCTAACATTCCATGTCAAGTCATTGTGATAGACTGAGAGCGATTTCAGTTGAAAAGAGAGCCAAAGCACATCCTTTGTCTCCCACTTTGAACTATTTCTTCGCATAATGATTATGTGTCTAAGGATTAAATTATTACACCTCCAGATGATCGACAATGTGTCAATACTTGAGATAGATATTGTTTAGTGTTACTTCAAGCTACGTCATATCTCTTTATTATCATGGGCCGGAATACGGCTTGCAAAAGCTAGAAAGCGACTCGAACATGGTGTAGACCCTACTCGTATACTTCTGCTCCCATCAGGTCCCAACATGGAGGCGGCAACGTAAGGCACAATCTTAACTCCAATCTCCCGTTTGTCTTTTTCGATTTTGGTCTTATATTTGTTGTAAATTTATTATTCTTTGCGCTCTCTGTTTGTATGCCTAAGGTAGTCTTTTAAAAGGAATAATATATATATATATATTGATTTATTTATTTTAACGATGTTTCATTTTGCTTTTCAGATACTTGAGACTGGAGCTCTTAGAAGGAATTGTAGCTTATCACAATGGTCTATTTGAACAGTCTCGATTGTCATTAACCTCCGCACGAGCTAGATATTCAAAGGTTCGCAGGGATTAGATTCAGAACGAGAATTGTAGCTTCTTTAGTGTTTTTTTAGATCTGAATCATGTCCGAATGATGTCTCAGCTTAAAGTTCCAAGAGAACCCTTTTGGCTGCTGGTTGGCATGGGCTACGAACAAAAAGAAGTAGACAAGGCATTGCGAATGTCTAATCAAGACATTCATTGTGCATTGGATTTTATTGAGGAGGAAAGAGAGAGATTCAAACGTAGGTCGCAAGAGACCCGGGTGTGGATGGATAAGCTCAGGTAAGCCATTTTTTTATCTATTTTAACTAATAGTCTTTTTCTTGTTTAAGTTAACGGTTTAAACATCCATCCAGCGAGCTGAAATGGTATGGAATGAGTCCAAGAAGGAAGCCAGTCAACCTCCAACATCTGAAAGTACTGGAGTCAATTGGGTAAGCAGACTAAACTAGTGATGATCCTCAAAACATTTCAAAGAAGCGTTCAGAAGGCCACAAATGAAGAAGGATACGTTAAGACCATTGACGAGTTATTCATGAGTTGATTCAAAGTCTTCTGCATAAGCATTGGCTTATATATGTATATATTCCTGATTTTTCCAGGCCATGAAATTGGACGGAATCCTCTTTCTAGAGTGTTCCGCAGAGAGTTTTCTCAGTTTTCAATGTGAAAAATCTCATTGCATACTACTCAGTTGATCATAGTTCTTGTCTTGCGACATTCAAATCTTCCCAGAGCTGAATTACTGAAAAGGTGATGTGGGTCGTAGGTGGTCCGCCGTCTATGTTTTACCTAGTGCTATCCGTGATTATCCTTCGCAGCTTAAAAAACGTTGACCTTAGAGTCTCCAAAAAAAAAAAAGAAAGTGGTTTTCTTGGTGCTACAATGTCATGATAGTTTGGTGTTTGGTTGAAGGTAGATTTGAGCTTGCTAGTTATAAGGGTTGACTGTGAGCTTCAAGCGCAATGCAGGAACCACTATCTTACTTCATTCTCATATTCATAAACTGCCTTAGGGAGCTTGCCCAGATGATGAATCTGTAGGATCCTTGTTTTCCCCCAGTTCCAATTTTTTTTTTTTGTCCTTGGTTAATTTATTTTCTCTATTTATGTGCTGGAAAATTTCTTTTCTTTTCGTGAAGCCTAGTTATCATTCTTGAGTATATCTAAAGAGACGTTTACTGACCAGACTTGATGCCTAGAAAGAGTCTACTAAACTGAATCTACCTTCTTACTAAGTCTACAGTTTGCTGGCTGAGTTTTGACATACATTTGTTGCAGACATTGGTCAAGGTTCCCATGCCCAATTTGAAACTTTCTTTGAGAATTTTCTTCTTATGGTAAATAAACATTATCCATGCTAGAGTTCGTTACTACTCTTGTCATGCTAAATAAACTTGTGCACTGAATGCTAACACAGTACAAGCACCACCACAGAGTGAAGACTGAGAAGACATCTCTGCAGAAAACAGAACAGTTGGTGGATTGTCTGGACTAGTTCTTCCCTTTTTCCTTTCTCATATGAGGAGATTAAGTACGATTTAATTAACTATTACAGTTTCGAGAGGAGTCTCGCAGCCGAAGCACTCCGTGTCAACGAGAACCACGCCCAGAAGACCCTGGACGACCTGACCGACCCAGAGAAAAATTTTAAACTGCAGGTTCTCTGTTGATTCCTCTCGTCATGCGATTTATGCAGAGATCTCCTTCAGATTAAAAAGGGGGGATGCCTTTTGCTCATATCTGCTCTTGCAGCTGGGTGCTGAGAGACGAATACAACGAAGACTTTCAAGGAAAAAACGGAAAGGTACGAAGAAGGTATTTCCTTTAATTTCTCAATTCCGGCCAAGATAGACATTAATAAAAACCACCAAACCGCCACCTGGTTTCCACTCGGATCTATTTATAGATGGTGGCATTTCTCAGAACACAGGGTCAACCTCTCATTCATGGTTAAAACAACCCGCTCTTTGCTGTTTGTTTCCTTTTTTGGGGGGCAGAGGAGGAGGATCTTCTTCAAAGTTCATCTTCCCAAGAGGAGGAGCAGGAGGAGGAGGGAACAACCAATCCAGATCTGTCCAAGGGCAGCAGCTCGTCGAGACCCTACGAGGATGTGCTGCAAGACTTCATCGATATAGAGGATGCAAGAGATATAGAGATGGAGCGTGGGATATCTTGTGCGATAACCGGAGATAGGTTAGAGAACCATGATTTCAAAGTTGACGAGGATGGCGAGGCCATAACCGAATACTTTGCGCTGCTCGACTCCGCCAGGTAACCCCCCACCCCCCCCTCTTGAATAGAGTAGTCGTCTCTTCATAACAACACTACAACTCTGCAAATACCAGCCTTCAACAATCATTGTTTGATTCTTTTTATCTGTCTCGGTTGTAAGTATCTGAGTTCAGGGGGGGAGGTGAGTTTAGTTACAGGGTGGGTCTTGCTGCTCTCTCTCTCTCTCTCGCTGTCTCTCTCTCTCTCTCTCTCTCTCTTCCTCTGTGAAGATGGTCAAGCTTTAGCTCCAACAAGGAAAAGACATAAGTTATGCCTTGAAAAGGAAAAAGAGTTTGGGATGAAAAAAAAAGTCCTTCTACTGCTCATTTATGGCTATTTAAATAGGGAGAATAACAATACGATAAGAAAAATTACTAGAAATAGATGATGTCTACACATTGCCACTTTTTGAGTCTATTGGGTATTCTAGGCTTTGACTTTTTCAAGGCACAAGAGTTGGGTAGGTTGTAAATTACAAGGTGGATGAAATTCTTACTTTTATTTTATAAAATATATCACAAAAAGTAATAACCTGCACCTAGGCCGTGAGTTAATAACTATTCATAAGATTATTGAGCATATGACGTGTGATGACATCAGTAACTCTAGGCCATGAGGCACGAAGAAGGTCCATCTACCATCGGTGATCGTAGAATCCCTTCGGGCCAAGACTTGCGGCTATGAAGACCACTCCTCATACAATCCTTACTCTAGATGCCAGCATTGACTCTAGACACAGATAATTCATTTCCTAATATAATAAATAATAATAATAATAATAATAAATGTAAAAATGAGTTATCATACGACAATACGGTATTCATATAGCACTGCATTTAGGTCAACATTGTAATAACTAAGTGAAGGAATCAACCATTAGAAGAAAATATGCTCCTTGAAGAAGGCCATATTTTTTTTATTTTTTAAAGGATATCTTATATAGGTCACCAGATTTCCAAAATTACCATCATAAAAAGAAATAAATAAATTATAATAAGACAATATGGCATCGTACAAGGCCAGAGAGTTGCTAAACCTGATTCCATGACGTCATCAGGTGACGGGGTTCCTTCCGTCTTCTCTCTGACTTTAATGCTGTAATCTGATCAATGGTATACGCGATCTTCCAAAAATACCTTCTCTCCTCGAAGTCTTCCTTCTTTCTCTCTGGCCATGGAACCGGAGAAAGCTCCGGGGAAGTTGAGGGTTGCAGGGATCTGGTGCGGCGCTCTGGAGGAAGTGCCGCTGGATTCATGGACGCTGGATGCGCTCAGGGAGGAGATCTCGAGGAGGTCCGGGGGACGGCACCCGCCGGAGTACATTAATCTGATCAGCGGCGGGAAGGTCCTTCGGGACGACGGCCGATGCGAGGAGAGGAAGAGCCTTCTGCAGCTTGGTCTGAAGAACAATTCCAAGATTCTTGCCTCGGCTGCTGCCCCCGCCGAAGAGAGAGACCGGGCGGCCGCGGCGGAGGCCTTGGCGGCCCAGGAGGAGGTATCTGAGGCTGAGCGCTCGCGACGCTTAAATAGGATTCGGTGAGATTTCGAAATCTATGAGACCGTACGCAGTAATTTCATCTAATTTTCGGAAACCTCATTGTGAAATAAACTTTTCTGCGATGATCTATTATGTTTATATGCTTTAATTTCGAGCACAATCGTCTGTTTTTGTAGAAGTTGATCGGAGATATATGCATATATATACATCGAGGAATTATTTACGTAGGGGTGAGAGGGGCCTGACATGACGTAAACCTTGACAGTGCTGCAGCAGAGAAGCTGTCCCGGAGTCATGCGGAAGGCTCCCTTCCGCCAGAGGACTACCATATAGAGCTCGAGAACCAGGCGGGAGAGAAGGTCATGCTTGGAACTGAGACTGATCAACGGTACTAGTCTTTATCGCTGTGTGTTTGTATCTCTGTCGAATCTTTCTGTATTCCTTGGTCGTGTTTTGGATCTTAAGAATTTCCCCCAACGGCAGGGCAGTGATGATGGGGCTCATGCTACATGCAAATGGCAAGAAGCTTATGAAGCTGAAAAATTATGGAGATGCTTTGGATGTTTTGCTCATGGCGGAGGTTGGTAATTATGTCGTTATCATTTCTACCCGGTCACACAAGAGTCACAGGTCTAAGCGAGTACAGCGTTCACTGAATTTTGTCGCTATTGTGTAATATACGTTTATAAATCTGCATCTCTCTTTCAGGAGGCTTTCTCTCTTTGCAACCCAAAGGTTATTCAGGTACATCTATGATCTTGGAATGTGTTTGGCAAGTCTTTCACATCATGGGCCACTCCGGGCTTCCATCTCCAACATAGGAAATGCATAGGATCAATAAATTCCACCAGCCTTACAACTACATATCAGCCAATGCCTTCATCATTACCCTATATAGCATGTGAAGTCTAGCATTCCATTTAAAATAATTTTTCAGATAACTGTGGTAACCTGATAGAGATTTCAGTTGAAAGGAGAGCCAAAACACATCCTTTGTCTCCCATACATAACTTTTCATTCACACAATGATTATGTGGCTAAGGATTGAATTATTAAACCTCCAGATGGTCGACAATGTGCCAATACTTGAGATAGATATTGTTTGGTGTTACTTCATGCGACGTGATATCTCTTTATTATCAATGGCGGGATTGCGGCTTGCAAAAGCTAGAAAGGGATTCGAACATTCTCATGGTAAAGACTCTACTCGTATGCTGCTCCTTCAATCAGGTCGGCATGTGGAGGCGGCGATGTAAGGCTCAATCTTAGACTCCAAACTCCCGTTTGTCTTTTTTGATTTTGGCCATATATTTTTCGTAGTTTATTCTTTGTGCTCTCTGCTCATGTTCCATGGAGTCTTTAGAAAAAGAAATGCTATTCTTTGTTTTTTTTTTTTTAAGCGATGTTTTATTTTTTTTTGCAGATACTTAAGGTTGGAGCTCTTAGAAGGAGTTGTAGCTTATCACAATGGGCATTTTGGGCAGTCTCGAGTGTCATTAACCTCCGCACAAGCTAGATATTCAAAGGTTCCCCGGGATTGGATTTAGTATGAAATTGAATGTAGTTACTGTCGCTTTCTCTCAAGGCTTCTTTAGTTTTTAATTTTTTTTTCTGAATAATGTCCAACTGATGTCCCAGCTTCAAGTTCCTGATGAAGCCTTTTCACTTCTGATGGGCATGGGTTACAAAGAACAAGAATCAAAAAGGGCATTGAGAATGTCTAGTCAAGATATTCAGAGTGCATTGGATTTACTTGAGGAGGAGAAAGAAAGAAAAATCCGTAGACGTCAAGAGAACATGCTGCGGCAGGCTGAAATCATGTAAGCCATTTTTTAATTTATTTTAGTGAACAGTTTCTTTTTCTTGTTTAAGTAAACGGTTTAAACATTCTTCCAGGGAGCAGAAAATGTATGGAATGACTCCACAAAAGAAGGCAGTCGACCTCCAGCAGTTGAAAGTACTAGAGTCAATTGGGTAAGCAGAGTTAGAATATTACGACTAAACTTGCAATCAGTTTGCTTCAAAACATTTCAGAGAAGTGTACAGAAGGCCACAAGTGAAGAAGGATACGTTGAACTCCACTAACCATCGTTAAAAAAATGCGTCATGCACAAAATTTGAGATGAATATACTTTAAGCAAAGATGATTTTTGGAACGGTAATACCATTAACGAGTTATTCATGAATTGATTCAAAGTCCGCAGAAGCATTGGCTTATACATGTATATGCCTGATTTCCAGGCCATGAAATTGGATGGAATCCTCTTTGCTAAAGCGTTCTACACTTAGAGTCTTTGTCAGTTTTCAATGTGAGAAATCTCATGCCAGAAATTGGATCATAGTGCTTGTATTGAGAGATGGAGAATACGTGCCCAAATCCGCGCATAGCTAAATTACTGAATGGTGATGCTGGCCGTAGGTGGTCTGCCCTTCTAGGTGTTACCCATCCTAAAAGAGGAAGGAGAGGTTATTTTCTTGTTCTCCATGCGATAAAATCAGGTCAATGTAGGAACCACAAAAGAGGGTTTTCTTGGTGATCGGTTGAAGGTAAATATGACCTTGCTAATTCTACTAGTTATGGACTGTTGAACTTCGAGAGCAATGCAAAAAACTTTATACCTTCATTGTTATCGCTCTTTCTCTGTCTTCAGGGATCTTACCCAGATCTCGATATCCGTAGGATCCATATTTTCCCTCTGTTCCTGCGTTTAATTGTCCTTGGTTAATAACTTTTTTTCTCTACTTATATGCTGACGAAAGTGCTGTTCTTCCTTGTTGTCATGTTCCCAGTATATCTACAGAAATGCTTACAAACCAGACTTCTTTCGTAAAAAGAGTCTACCAAACGAAATCTACCTTCTCACTAAGTCTCTAGTCTTACCTGAACTGATCTAGATCTTTAGTGCCATGCCCAATTAGAACCTCTTTGAAAATTTCCTTCTTGGATCTTAGAGTTCGTTACTAATCTTATTATGGTAATAATCTTGTGCTTTGCATGCTAAAATAGTACAAGCACAACCATGTAAACGTGCCCACTTTGCTAACTATACTAAATGGCCTAAAGATAGGATATAGATTTAAATGGGCGGACATGAGCTCCCTTTGCTGTCTTCTTCTCTCTTTCCTTTCTCATATGTGGAAATTAAACACGATTTGATCATTTATTGCAGTTTCGAGAGAACTCTCGCAGCAGAAGCACTCCGAGTTAACGAGAACGACACCCAGAAGGCCCTGGACGATCTGACCAACCCAGAAAAGAATTCTGAACTGCAGGTTCTCGATCGATTCCTCTCATTGTGTGATTCATGTACAGATCAGATCGCCTTTCTCATATCTGCTCCTGCAGCTGCATGTTGAGAGACGAAGGCAACGAAGAGCTTCACGGATAAACCGCGAAGGTACGAAGAATGTATTTCCTTTAGCTTGCCAATTCCAACCTCTCTCTCTCTAGATCCGTGCCCACCCATTTTCTCTGTCATCCCTGAGAAGATAAGGCCAGCTTCCTCTATGGATCAAGACACTTCCGAACCGAACTGTTTATACATAGATGCCGGCATTTCTTATAGATTTCTGCACCCATTTTTGGCATTCATGAGTACAGTCAAAACAACCCACTCTTTGCTGTTTGTTTCCTTTTTGGGGCAGAGGCCGATCTTGTTCCGAGATCAGCTTCCCAAGAGGAGGCGGCAACAACCAATCCAGATCAGAACGCCGCATCGTCCAGAGACAGCAATCTGCCCGAGGCCAGCAGCTCATCCAGAGCCGAGGATGATATGCTACAAGAGTTCATCGCTGAAGAGGAAGCAAGAGATGAGGAGATGGAGAATGAGATTGCTGGTCAGATAACCGGAGATAGTCTAGTGGACTATGATATCGAAGTTCAAGAGGAGGGCGAGGCCATAGCTGAATACTTAGCGCTGCTCAACTCGGTAAGGTAAACCTATTAATAGTAATCATCTATGCATAGCAATGGACTACTGGATCTTGATATATATGCCCAGAAACTCTGCGTTATTAGGTCATGTACAGCAACAGAAGGAAGATCTCCCAGTAGATTACTTGCCTTCAATAATCATTTTTAGGTACTTTGTCTGTATCGGTTGCAAGTATCTGGGTCTACGGGAGAAGGTGAGTTTAGTTACAGAATGGGTGGTGTGGGGTTGTTCCGAGCCCTGGTCTTGGCCTTGATGTTAATAAAGAGGAAGCTCCTGCTTACCAGCCCACATCTCTCTCTCTCTCTCTCTCTCTCTCTCTCCTCCTCTCTCTCTCTCTCTCTCTCTCTCTCTCTCTCCTCCTCTCTCCCTCTCTCTCCTCCTCTCCTCTCTCTCTCTCTCTCTCTCTCTCTCTCTCTCTCTCCTCCTCTCTCC